>JAKGDA010000049.1:0-192698 GCA_021596325.1 Parafenestella ontariensis
ATAGAATAGTATAGTAATCTAACTAAGCAGTAATTATATAAAACTATTTAATTAAGAGGATTAGGTTAGATTAGATAATTAAGTATCTAATTAATCCTATATATATATTTTAAGCTTGTTAGCTCTATTTCCTTAAGTAGTAATTAATATAATCCTTACCCCTAAGTTTATTTAGTATTAATAAATATTTATTTAAAAGGTTTAGAGTATTATTATATAGAGGTATTATACTATACTATAGGTAATAGTATAGTTTTAATAAGGGCTTAGTGTTTAGGTTACTTACCTAGGTAGGTTACTTACCTATAAAGTACGTTAAAGTATGTTAGAGCTAATTAAAACTAATATAATCTTAATACCTAAAGGTAATAATCCTTAAACATAGACTACAAAGGACTTAAGACATTATTTTTCTTTCCTAACATTTTTCGTTTTGACGTGCAGGAGAAAATCCGCCGTGGCTGGCTTTCTTACTAGAGAAAATGCGAGTCAGACGCGAACCCATAGGTACCGCTTCAAGACCTGACGCGAGAAAGCGAAAGCAACCTAACTCGCATTTTTTCAAGCGTAGCAACGCTAAAGCGAATATAGCATTACTATAAAGCATGTTAACGTATAACAAGAGAAGTAGTCTAAAGATGATAGAAGCACTCTGAGATGACTAGAGAAAGGAGACATGTGCAGAGGGAGTGAATGGAACGAAAAGCGAGAAATATCGCTAGTCCAAAACCATCGATTGCCAAGAAGGACAGAGCGTAAACATGATCCCAAGATATGATAATGGAGAAACGTTGAGGTTTGTGGAAAAGATGACGGAAAGCGGGCTACACCTCAAGCTGCGACAGCAAATAGAACAGCCCAAGTAACGCGCTAAAGTTTGAAAATTCAAACACTAAATCTAAGACCTTTGAAGTGACCGTGAGTAATTTTCATGGCAAACATGAGTTCGGGCCACCATCGTATTCGGTGCCCCTTCCGACATTGCCTATCTTCCGCATCTTGGCAGGTACCACATAGAGAAGGAGGGGCCTAACACGACGTCATAGCCTCAACATCCACAGTACTATCTCTCCAAACGGCGTTCCAATGTAACATCAAACCTTGGCCATGACTCTCGATGCCCGCGCTGCAGCAAGCGAAGTGCAGAAGTGGGGTATTTCTCAGGAAGCTGTGCAAAGCTGGGTAATAAAGACGGCCTGCGCCGCATCTTGAGGCTCTCCAACGGCTTTCGAAATGTTCTGGATGAGACCTACAAGAGTGTTGGCGATTGCGATTGCTGAATGTGCAGTGGCACAGAATGTCGACTATGCGCAATTCGTGAACCCGTTCATCGGCTCAGAGGGCGCGATACCAGGCTACGCATGCATGCCAGCCCTTCTTACACCCACCTCAACAAGGAAGCTAATAGCAATCAGTCGGCGGCGGCGATGTCTTTGTGGGCGGCGCGGTACCTTTCGGTATGGTCAAGATTGGCCTCGACACGTATGAGGAGCCTCTTAATCAGAGCGCGTTGAACGGCGGCTGGACACCGAAAGGACATGTCACTGGAATCAGCTTGATGCACGAGTCAGGTACCGGAGGGGGTCCAAAGTATGGCTTCCCTGCGCAGATGCCATTGACGAGTATTGATGGTGACGTGAATCTGCTGGATAACCGAACGTACTGGCAGGATAGGGTATGTAGGTATGATTGAGAAAGCAGCGGATGCCTAATGACTCCATAGGTTGGTGACGACGTAGCGAGCGTGGGCTACTTCCGCACAAACTTAGAATCAGGTGTGACAGCTGAGATCTCCGCGTCGCGGCACGCTGGACTCTACCATTACACCTATCCAGCATCATCCGACGCACACGTGCTCGTGGACTTCTCGCACTACCTTCCGAATCCAACACGCTCCTGGGACTCGCAGTTCTACACAGGCGGCGAAATTGAGATTCAGCCCAACTCAAGCGTCTACACTGGGTATACCTCAATCGCTGGTGGATGGTGTATCGGGGCGCCGGTGACGGTGTACGTATGCGGAGAGTTTGATAGTCCCCCAAATGATGCGAGCGCTTTCAAAGGGAAGAATACCTTTCCTGTTAGTCGACATTTCCGGACTTTCGACAATGAAACCACGCCTCGGCCTACGTATACTGGATCGCGTGCGCGCTCGGGACTGATGAACAACCGTGTGGGTGCCGTATTCTCCTGGAGCAACACGACAGCAGTGAAGTCACGTGTTGGCATCTCTCTTATGTCGGTCGAGAAAGCTTGCGCATACAAGAACTCGGAACTTTCGTCATGGTCTATCGAAGACACCACAAAAGCAGCTCGGGATGAGTGGAATCGCGATGTCTTCTCCAAGATCCGCGTCGACACATCTGAGACTGCTAACAAGACGCGTCTCGCACTACTCTACTCTAGTTTGTACTTTACGCATCTCATTCCGAGCGAGCGCGTAGGCGAGAACCCGCTCTGGGAATCTGATGAATTTTGGGACGATTTCTATACAATGTGGGATCTCTTCCGCAACCAGGTATCGCTGTGGCACCTCATACAACCGACATACTATGAATCAATGATCCGGGCACTAATTGATATGTTCAAGAATGAGGGATACATACCAGACGCACGATCTGGAAACTACAACGGCCTAGTGCAAGGAGGGTCGAACGCGGATAACGTGCTTGCGGACGCGTATGTGAAGGGTCTGACCGGCAAGATCAACTGGACTGAGGGATATGCCGCTGTCAAGAAGAATGCCGAAGTGCTACCATTCTTTGATCAAAATCCAGTCGATGCACTAGGCTCACTGAAAGAAGGTCGCTCTGCGCTCGATGACTGGATCCCACTTGGTTATGTATCCGCAGATCGCAACACGCGCGCTGTCTCGAAAACGGTCGAGTACTCACTTAATGACTTCGCCGTTAGTCAAATTGCAGCCGGAGAAGCCCCAGGTGATCGCGATTTATACCTGCGCCGCTCAGCAGGTTGGCAGTTGAGCTGGGACCCGGAGGCATCCACTCGAAACTTCACGGGCTTCGTCATGCCTCGCTATGCCAATGGAACATTTCACAAGACCTATAATATTACGAACTGCGGCGACTGCAATTGGTCGGACGAAAGTTACGAGGGCACTGCGTTTGGTATTCTTCATTTAAACTCTCCATAGACACTTAGGCTTACCGTATGCAGAGTACTCCTTCGTCATTCCCCACGATGTTGAACGCATGATCGAACTCATGGGCGGCCCCGCGCACTTCGAAACTCGCCTCGATTACGTCTTCCAGCCCAACACCTCTGGCGTCGATCTAGGCGTCAACGGACTCGGTATAACCACCATCAACAACGTAGCCAATGAGCCCGACTTCCAAACACCATACCTGTACAACTACCTCAACAAGCAGTGGAAGAGCGTTGAGCGTTCCCGACAGCTAGCTAACGACTTTTACTTCAACACCAGCGCCGGCATTCCAGGAAATTCGGACGCCGGTGCACTAAACTGCTGGTTGATATGGCAGATGCTCGGACTCTACCCTATAGTCACCACGCCCGTCTACCTTCTTGAATCTCCCTGGTTCAGTGACATCAACATGACGGTAAACCACAACCATACATTGCGCATTCGCGCGGAAGGACTCGATGATGGGGATGGGAAGCAGGGGTACTATGTCCAAGGTGTGAGCATTAATGGGAAGGAGTGGGACAAGAATTGGTTTGAGCATGAGGACGCGGGTGGGATTATGAGTGAGGGCGGGGAAATTCTGTTTCAGCTGGGCAACGAGCAAAAGGTTTGGGAGACTGGCAATGTACCGCCTAGTCCAGGACACCAAGTTGTTGATGTTGGGCAAGGCCAATAAGAATATGCATGTAGGAAAGATAGTATCAGGAATGGCAGCTAGGTTGCTAGTTCCATGGATTCTGATGAGAATCCGCCACCACTGCGTTCGGAAGCACACATCCGCTACCCCACAGCCACTAACCGGCCTCACACACTTCACATCAGCACCTGCATCTCTCCACAAAACACCATCTGCTCATGGCTATATCACCCGAATCACGCGAACAAAACGCTCCAACTTCAGATGACATCGTAGCTCATGAAGGCCATGCAACCATAATCAGCTGTAACCACGGCTGGGGTGCGAACAGGGCTACAGTCGCCCGGAGATTGAGCCAAACCGCGACGACCAATGACCGGCCCAGAGTGTGACCTTCCCGATTAACATGCGCCAAAGGCACACATGTTGTTGACTCCTGAAGTGGCAAGTTCAATCTTTAGAGTAGTTGTAGACATTCCTTTCTTTCTCGCCTTCTTGGTCTTGCTTTTTCATTCTACTTGAATTTCCTACGAACACTACAAACATGATGTCTATCCATACAACCGCGATCATCCTCATCGCGTCTTTCCTCCATTTCACCCTCGCCTTCGTACTCCCTCATCCCCAACGTTCAACCCCACACCTACTCACCGCCCGCGCATCCTCAGGATGCAGCAAGAAACCTTTCCTCCCAGGCGTGACACAATATCGCTTTGGCCTGAAATCAAGCGGGAACGACCGCAGCTACTCGTACCACCTTCCCTCTTCTTACAACCCCAACACAGCCTATCCAGTCGTGCTGGGTTTCCACGGGAGTAGCAGTATCGGCGCGTTCTTCGAGCTGGACACGAAGATGAGCGAGGTGCGGTACAGCGGTGATAAGATTATGATTTATCCGAATGGTGTGGGCGGGAGTTGGGCGGGTCCTACGTATCATACGGGGTCCAGCGTGCAGGATGATGTGCAGTTTGTTGCAGATGTGATTGGTGATGTGAAAAGTAAATTTTGTGTGGATGAGGGGAGGGTATTTGGCGTAGGGTATGTTCGAGTTCTACATATTGCGTTTCCTACGTCGCGTCACACCGTTACTGACTTGAATAGTATGTCAAATGGCGGCGGTTTCATTGGCACGCTTGCGTGCGATCCGGTTGGTAGTACGCTTTTCAGCGCCGTCGCTGCGCATTCTGGCGCATTCTATACGGATGTTAACGGGCCTGCTAACGGATGCGCACCCGCGAAGGTGGTTCCGATGCTGGAGATTCATGGTGCTGCCGACAAGACTGTGAAGCATGAGGGAGGGCAGGGCGATGGTGGACCTGAACCGCCGATTTCGAACTGGTGAGTGTACATTTCGCCTTGGAGACTACGGAAGTTGTTGATGTATGAAAGGCTCGAATGGTGGGCGCAGCGCAATGACTGCAGCGGCAAGACAGACGAAACGCTCAACAATGGCAAAGTCCATCATTACTCTTGGACATGCGATGGCAAGGATGGTTTGTTACAGCACTACAAAATCGATGACCTTGGTAAGTAAAAACTATATGTTACAATGAACGAGAGACTGACAGCCATGGCAGGTCATGCCTGGGCCGATACAGAGCCAAACATCTCTCAACTCACTGTCCCACAAGGACCAAGCGTCATCAAAGCCAGCGAGATCGCCATCAAGTTCTTCGACAGCGTCACATCTTGAATACCGGCAGTGGACATTCGCATACACCCGCCCTCTCTCAGCACGGCTAAATGCGCGCGTTCGACCCACATACGCACAAACTGTCGCCCAAGCTGTCAAACGCTTATTGACACCGAGTTGCATAAGATCACGTGGGCGATCTGGGACCGTAACAGTTCGACATATCTGAAACGCCTACGCAGCGACACCCCCTAACACACTCATGCGCCACGCCTTCGCCGTCGCTCATTCGCCCAACCCGACCTCCTATGGATGTAATTGTTATGAAAAGCATTGTGCCTGAACTCCAAGCAAACATTCTCTGACCTCAGTTACTTCCAACTGAGGCATCTTGGTGTAGGCACCGACACCTCGTGTCGCCCCCCGCGTCGACGATCCCGCCCAGCACCGACCGGCCGATCAGACAGTTTGAGCGACGAAGGGCAGATGAAGGAGGCCCATGCATTGGTGTAAGATATGCCATGCCGGTTTGCGATCGAGGGCTCTGTATCGCGCAGGGCAGAGCAAGGCAGAGCATAAAAGACATGGGCACCCGCATTGCAAAGAGAAAGAGAACATCAGCCCATTTGCAGCTTTCTTCAACCACACGTACATTTTTCTTTGCGTCTGTGACTGCAACCCGACCCGGTGTCGTTTACTAAACCTACACTCTTTATTCGATCCAACTTGAAAGTCGAATTCTCGATACCAAGATCAAGATGCGTTTTACTCTCGCCGCCTTCGTTACTCGTACGTGTTGTTTTCCCCAACTATCCCGTATTGACTTAACCGCACTCAACGATTGATCCCCCACAACACTCTTCATCACACGCACTCACATCAATTTCTAGTTGCCGCCATGGCCGCCGCGCAAGTAACCCCCAACAACGCAGGCGCCAAGAACGTCGGCGCAGGAAATGGAGCGCAATTCATCACGGGCGGCTGCGTGTCCGACGCCGACTGCTCATCTGCGTGCTGCAGCCAAGTCGCTGCGACGGGAGACGGCGTATGCAGCGCTGAGGCAGCCAGCCTGCAGAATGGAAAGACGGGATGCGGGTTCAATGATCCGAACGCGGCGGCGGTGATTGCGGCGGCGCAGGCGCAAGTTGCAAAGCAGGGATTTAAGAGGGCTGTGCGGAAGGAGTAAATAGGCCTTGGGGGAACCGATGAGGGTTTAGATGAATGTATTGTAGTCCTCCGAATTGTTGTGCTTCGAGGTCGTCCGGTGTTTTTTGGTGATTTTGATGCCAAAAAGTGCTTCTCTGAACAAGGTCGTGTGTCGCATTGTGATGATATGCCGTCCTCGCACAAGCCTTGTCCACGATGACCGTCGTAGCCATACGGTTGGAAGCAACGTTTTTGGTGGTGTGGAGTCGTATATGGCCGCGTTTCCATCACTCCAAGTACATGGACCTCGTGCTCGCGCCAAAAGCCGCCCACAGCCTCGCAATCCACAAAGCCAGTATCAACTCCCGGCACGTCTGATCCAAGCCCTCTTTCATCTCAATTGTAGGCAACTTCCCGCCATCCACAATTCTCAGCACTTCAGTAGCGAGTACATGACCCTCGGTATCCTTCCACTCGGACGGCTCCATTTCATTCCTCCGCTCCTTCAACACGCGACTAAACGTGCCACGCTTGCCGCATGTCATCAAATCATTGGCCTTGGCACCTTGGTGCGGAAGGTGTCGCACATGCCATCTTCGTAGCCCGAATCGCAGCTGCAGGACGCCGGGGAGACAGCTGCTGTGTCTGCCCTGGATGAAGTATTCGTTCACCAGGAACGGCGGGTCTTGGGCTTCGTACAAGACGGTCGAATTGTCAAAGGAGACGTTTATCGCGCCTGCTTGTAGTCGCGTGACTTCTTCTGCGCGCAGACGGCGTATGCGGAGGCGCGGCACGCAAGCGTCGAGTAAGGAGGAGAGTTGGTATGCGGGGCCCGAGGGCGTGTGGATGAAGGTGCCGTAGATCATGAACGTGGTGGCTTTCTCGTCTACGACGGCGTAGGTGGGGGGCAGTTCTGCGGGGGCAGTTTGGAGCCGAGGGTCTGTGGGGGTGTTGGTGTTGCGAGGGCCGAGGTGGCTGGCTTCGTCATAGGAGGGTATGGGGGCCGACATGGTGTTGATGGCTTCCGGTGACTCTAGGATGTCTCCAAATCATCAGCCGATCCTCAATCAGGCGTTGTATTCGCTTCTCGAGATAATTCACACGAGCGAAGACCGCCAGCCATGATTGCACTGTTGGTGGTGTCGGAATGGCCGGAGTGACGTAGTGGGTCCTTGCATTGGACATGTGGTTAAGACGTGTTCTAGATGCCAAGCCGAGGTTCTCCCACGGCCACTCACAAACATAGGGAATAATTGTACTGTTATTAGGCACTTGGTGTATAGGTGCTAAAAAGAAGATGCGCCCCAGTATTACGATTGTACACAATCGAGACAAAACATCTCGGCGGGAAAGACGGTTCATACGGAGTCAAAGAGAAATTGATACCCTGGCGCAACGCACCGTTCCCATTCTTCCGTGCCCTGTTGGAGATTGACGTCAAAAGCGTGACCAACGCCTTCCGGACTCACAAACTTATGCCTCACACCACGCGATTTCAGTTCATTCGCAAATCGCACGGCCGCCGAATAAGGCGCAATATTGTCCTTCGTTGGGTGGACAAGGCATGTTGGGGTATCGTACCGATCGCGACGAAGCTGGGCCAAGGGATCGATAGCGGCAATGCGATCCTCGGACGGCATCTCAATCTCGCTGGAGTTTGTGTCGTGAGGTAGGCCACTTAGAAATAGAGGGAGACCCATGCCATCTTTGAATATAGATATGAGGAGATCCGATCGTACATCCCCAGGCTGCAGCCAGAAACGGTTGTTTTCGTCCGCTCGGGTAGGGGTATAGGTGGTGATTGGCTTTCTTGGTAATGTTTTGATGATCTGATGTACGCTCACTGATGGTCGAGAGAGCGTGGTTCCGCAATCACGATAGATGTCAGTAGAATCAAAATTGACAGGGGCGTAAAAGCTTAGGATCGCTGTTGGTGGTGGTATGCCGGCTTCCAAAGTAGTCCAGGCGAGCGATAGGGCCAGATGCCCTCCTGTCGACCATCCAATAACCACTATCCTTTGGCTGTCAACGACCACTCCCCTTTCCAACAGCTTCAGTGGCAATTTGTCTTTTGCCCACTGGTAACCATCGCGAACATCTGTCATGGGCCCATCGATGAGATTTACTTCGGGACAGAGTCGGAAGTCCAGACTAACGGGCAGAAACCCGTGCGCAAGGAGGTGACGAGTTTGTGCGGGACGTATATATTTCCGAGAGAGTGTCATATGACCTCCTCCATGTATCATAAGAGCTTTGGAGACGTTAGTTATTCGAAGGCCTGTGATAGCTAACTGCCACTAACCTATGGGCATTGATCTGGTTCGAGTATGAGGGACGTAGATATCCGCATGAATACGGATGCCGTCAACTTCCTTGTACTCCATGGTCTCTACGTGAAACGAGACGTCAGACGGAGGAAGGCTTTGACCTGTATTCAAGCCTCTGGTCTGTCAAAAAATGCGTTGCAATGTCAGTGTATGCTCGCAAGTCGGATGTAGGGATTAGGACGGGAGCGAAAAGCCATTCTAGAGCCATGCCGCAAAGAGCTACTTCAGTGGCACAATTCTTTCTAGTAAAATCAATTGTTAACGTACCACTCCCACGAGCAGCTGTTGCGTCGTCGACTCCTTTGATGGTCCCTTGGAAAAGCCAAAGGATGCAAAGCAGGCCTCAGAAAGGGCATCCATCCAGACCGGCGCGGGTTGAAGTGGGTACTCAGTTCCATGCCACCAACCGTCAAGAAGTCCAAAACAAATATCGTACCAGTCGATGGTCTGGGTTACTTCCGAGAGTATAAGAATGCCACATTCGGCCAATGCATCCTTGAGCCTACGACAAGAAGTGGCTCTGTTCCTAGTTGCATGCACACAGTTTGTGCTGATGATGATATGGAACTGGGACCTGAAATCATGGCGCACCTCCTGTTCAAGGTCTAACGTGGTGAAGTTCATCCACGGATATTTAGCAAATTTCGATCTTGCTTTCGCTACCAAGACCGGAGATATATCAGTGAAGGTGTACTCGCATGCGACTCCTGCGCCAGAAAGAGCATCCGCTAGCCTTGACGTGGTGCCTCCAGTCCCAGCACCTACTTCTAAGATTCGCAAAGGGTGCTCCCGGGTACTGCTGACGTCACGAAGCAGCGCCCGGACAAACTCCACAAGCACATCCGTCAACGAAGACAGCATCGGAGAATTGTGGTAGTAGTCCTCCATGATTTTTGCCGATGCCTGACTGCCAAACATCAGGGAAACCGGATCCTGTTGCCCTCCGAGGCATTCAGCTAGCCTTTGACCCGCAAGCTGCATGAGATACGCCTCCGGCGCATACTGTGGGTGTTGAAGAAGGAAGTCTTGATGAAGTTCCGACGGACTCTTTGTCGTGGGTGTCGCATGGCCTCGGACCACACCATCCTGGTGTATCTTGACAATCCCACGACACTGCAAAATCTCCCAGAACCTGCGTATTAAACGATCATACCTTGGATGGTGCGTGATTTGAGGGATTGATGCACCGAGTGGAAGAGATGTGACGTCCACACCTATGGTACCGAAAGCTTCCAAAATGTATGCAACCAGGAGCTCATTTTGTGAGGGAGCCACTCTAGACCAGTAATTGGAGAACCCTCGCTTGGATGCAATCACGTCGAACTGGGACTCGACCTCGATCAGCGCCTCGAACGGTTTACGGAACGTTATTGGTTCTGAGGGAGATTGACGTGAATCAGAATCATCACCTATTGAGTCCTGGACAGGAACAGCAGGAATGTTGGCGACATCGTGAACTACGGTAGGCGGACTGTCCGAGGTGGTGGGTGCGCTGGACGATCGGTCAAGCTGTGGAAGGAGATCGGCCAGGGTCATCTGCCCTAGCTCGAAGGAGTCGACTATTAGGCCAAACTTTGTTGCTATATCGGATGCAAGTTCGAGAGAGGACAGCGAATCAATTCCGAGGTCAACAAGCATGCTGTGCAAAGGTATCTCTACGTCTTTCATCCCAATATACTCCGAGAGGATGATCCTGAGGCGACCCTCCTTGTTTCCCCGTAGAACGGGCTCGCTCTTGGTTGGGGATGACTGCCGGTCCGAATCCAGATCCGTGTCGGGTGTATTAAGAACTGTGTCGATGGCAACAGAGGGAGAGTGGAACTGTTTGTCAGCGGGCTCTATTGGATTTGGGATTGGACTTCCATCTATAGCTGAAAGGGTCGTCTTCAGCCGTGACAGCTGCACTCTTGTGAATTGCACGCCACCAAACATTGCTACTACCTTCCGTTGCGAGTCGTAGACGAAGACGTCACTTATTGCGCATGCGCCATCCGATGTAAACCTTGCATAGACCTGCCATGGACCAGGGCTCTCTGCGCTACATGCTACTGTTATGATGGTGCGCTCGACAGCCCCAGCAACCATGACTTGCTCGCTTGAGACCAACTCACTACTGTTGAGTAATAGACCAGCAACAGAAATGAAAGCATCGAGAAGGGCTGCATCACACCGATGCCACGCTGTACTGTCGTGTCGATTTGGCTGATCTTGAGCAAGCTGGATGGTGGCCGTAGCTTCATTTCCATCCAAGATGATGGAAGATATGCCCTTTAAGAAGGGCTTATAGATTACCACCCTGGAGAACAACCCATAGACACGAGCGAACTTCAGCTTTTCGGCACTGTCGGAGCGAATCAATCTCTCTAGAGGATCTCCAAGGATCCGCGCGAAAGATACTAGCGAGGTCTTTTGCGCTAAGGCGACCTTTCCTGCGCAGTGCACCGTGACTCGTGGGGTAGGGCCAGGAAGCGTGGATTGTACAGTGAAACTCCAAGCCGTGTCAGAGGCTGTGCCGACGATTTGAATGGTTATTTCGCGTTCGGGATCCAATCCAAGCGGCGCTGAAAATTCCATGTCTTTGAAGAGAAGGTCATCGTGGCAAGATTTGGAGACTAGGCTTTGAATAGCCATGACAACACACTCCATGTACATGGAAGCCGGACAAAGCGAGAATCCTACGACGGTATGACCGCCAACAATCTTTTGATACCGCTCACACTGTCCATCAATCACGAATGTTGAATTGGCTGTGGTTGTCTTCAGAAGTTTGACAAGTTGTCGCGGACGTGAGTTGGCATGTTCCGGAGGCATGACTATACCCTCCATTAGTTTCTTATGTGCTTCCATGGCTCGATCTATATTTTTGATCCCGTGCGAGCGCTGCTCGAATTGGTATGGCGGCAGCCAAACCTGCTTCGGTGGTGTAGCTAAAAAGGCCCAATGCTTGAGGGAAATTCCATGGCTCCAAAAGGCATATACGATGTCGCTGATCGTACCACAGGGGTCCTTCCTAGCCTTGATATCCACAGACTGGAAGGTGTGCGAGACATCGATCATGGTAGCTTTCCGTACCAGGGGTATAGCACATGTATTCAGCCCTGCTTCTAGCCAAACACAGCTACCTAGGCGCTGCTCCAGTCTCCGTACGGCATCATTAAAGTATACTGGTTCACGGGCGTGTCTCGAAGCTGACCAGTGGCGGATAGACGGGGTCGGATTGGGTGTGCATAACTCCAATGGTAGCTTTGGCTCATTAAATTCGACTGTTGCTGCAATTTCGTCGAGTCCATGAAGTATGGGCTCCACGAGCGAAGAGTGGAAGGCGTGAGAGGTAGAGAGACGCTGGAATCGAATACCGGTGAACTCTGCGTCGGACACGAGAAGTTGTTCGGCCATGTCGACGCTCGTCGACGCCCCGGCAACGACCGTAGAACATGGTGCGTTACAGCATGCGATTCCAAGGTTCGCCGCAGGCAATCTCGATATGACCTTAGTAACGAGTGCCCCAACGCGGCTCGACGTTGCGGAGATGGCGAGCATGGCCCCCTTGTCCGTTCCCCATTTGGTATCCATCATATGCGCCCGAGAAGCGACCAGCTTGATGCCATTCGCCAGGGAAAGCACACCGGATATAACCAAAGCCGTAAGTTCACCAAGACTATGACCAATGATGCCACTAACACTTAGTCCAGCATCGATCCAGCAGCGAGCACAGGCGTACTGGATGGCAAACAGCCTACATTGCTGGGAAAGCGCATTCGAATCCGGTAGCCCTTCAAAAATCGCAGGATACAGAGAAGGGTATCCAAGTTTCACAATCTCGGAATCGCAGGAGTCAATACATGCCCGGAACGCGGGACAAGCATCAAAGAACGTGCGGCTGACGCTGACTTGGTTGTCGTTCTGGCCACCGAAGACTAGAACTACGGACCTGGGTTTATCAGGACACTCGAACAAGGGCGTGTTTGCGGATGCGAATGAATCTATCACGTCTTGAAGCTTTGTAGCTATGACTGCTAAGCAGAATCTGTGTCTCTTGCGCCGATGGTTGAGAGTAAAGGCTACGTCGGCGAGACTCGTACCAGATTTTGATTGTGATAGATACTTGGCTATCGTACGGGCGTAAGATATCAAGGTGTTGACAGTGGCAGCACTCACGACCAACGGCATTGCGCCAGCCAGGTGCGGACCGTTCACTGTCGCCCGATCCGTGCTCGCAGTGTCTTTTGGGATCTCGCAGCACACCAGCGCGCAGTTTGAGCCCGCGGCGCCGTAACTGTTGACTAGAGCCGCACGAACAGGAGCATTCCAGTTGGTAAGCGTGCGAGGAATTTCCAGACGGTCGTGCTCAAGTGGTGGTATCTTCGGATTCAAAACATCATAGTTCGCTTGTGGCGGGATCGCTCCATATTTAATCATAGCGAGAACCTTTAACACGCCTGCAACGCCCGCAGCCGTCTCACAGTGACCTATGTTTCCTTTGATTGATCCAACGAAGATAGGGGTTGAGCGCAACGGGTTACGAAATACTGCTCTGATGCTTTCCATCTCAATAGGATCGCCAGCTTGTGTCCCAGTGGCATGAGCTTCGACGTATGACACGTGCGAGGCGGAGAGACCGGCCCTTACAAGCAATTCCTCGTACAAAGATTGCAGTGCTCGCGAGGATGGCACGGTCAAGGATGGAGACAGTCCTCCTTGATTCGTTGCGACGCTTGGAATAACACCGAGAATGTTATCGCCATCGCCGATGGCCTGCTTGAGCGGCTTCAAGACAACCAAGCCCGCACCTTCAGCCCGGCAATACCCATCTGCCGAGATATCGAACGCCTTACATTGACCGGTTGGACTGAGGAATCCCGCTTTTCCCAGATCAAGAAAGTTGTTGATCCCCGTCATTGCGTTTACACCTCCAGCTATAGCTATTTTGCACTCCCCCATCATCAGGGCCGCACAAGCGCGGTGGATTGCCACCAGAGACGATGAGCAGGCAGTGTCGAGAACTTCAGAAGGCCCGGTCCACCCATAGTAGTAGCTCAACCTGCCGCAAAGAAATCCGCGAATGGTCCCGGTAGATGTGTATGCTGTGGGCGGGTGAGCATTCGTATTGTCTAGATATTCCACCATACTCGCCCCGATAAAACATCCAACTGGATCACCCCGCTCGCGAACATGTGTTGCAAGGTACCCACTAGAATCCAACGCCTCGTAAGACAGCTCAAGGAGGAGTCGCTGCTGAGGGTCCATGTTGGCAGCTTCTTTGGCGTTGATGCCGAAGAAGGTTGGGTCGAAACTCGTTACGTCGATAAAATTACCGTAAAGGTTTTTCATCCAGTTCAGACCTCCACTTTGGTAGACTCGAAAGCTTTCGTCGGAGTCAAACCTGCTTTTAAGAATACGCTCATGGCAGTCGCGTTGCTCAGAAACAAGCTTCCAAACCTCGTCGAGGTTATTGGCACCCGGCAAGCGACATGAGGCGCCAATGATAGCAACGGCCGTAGCGGGAAAACCAGGGAAAGCCGGTGCAGTCCCTTCTGTCATTTCTCCAACTTGCTTCACGAACGACAGAGACCTAGCCTCGAATTTCGACACTTTAACCCCCAGTCTGTGGAATGGCGACAGCGGCACGCAATCATCCATACCGAACACAACGAGACCATGGGCTGAGTGATAGGAGGACTTCAAATCTTCTGCCACGCGACACAAGACACTGTGCCATTCGCATCTAGAAGCAAGCATCATCATGACCATGTCTTCCATAATGGCTTCACGATACAGCTTCTCTCCATTCAGATTGGACCTAATGGTCGTCCTAAGAATGGCAGACGTTGGCAATTGAAGTTCGGAGTGTTGAACGAGCAGTGTAAGGATGTCTCTAGCCAGGTTCGTATTTTCAGGATTGTGTGACTTTCCGGTAATATCGGTCATGTGTACGGGAAGCCCAAGCTCTTTTGCATGAAGCGCAAGACGAGCCAGTGCTTGAGCAGGACCGACAATACTAATGGATTTTGGTTCGGTAACAGCAGAGATGTACGTCTGTAAGCAAGGTGAGCGCGTCCTCTTTTACAAACAAAGGCAAATTCTTCACTCACGCCTGGAAAATGCTCGAGTAACTCTTCACCCTGCCCTTCGTACTTCAAGCGGACAACAATGGTGGTAGGCGCCGTCGAAGCCCAGTCGCCAGCAGCTTCCATGGCTGCGCCTACGCCCATCATAACACGGAGAAAGACAGCAGCATTCGCGACTACTTCGGCTTCGTCTTTCGCACACGCGATGGACAAGGCTGCTGCTGCGCCCCCGCAAAAGCCATGGATGCCACCGGCATGCTGCACTTGGCGCAGAAATTCTTCATGGGAAATGTCATGGGCCTCGAGGTATCGAAAATATTGGCCCAGCTGAAGCACAAGCAACAAAGGAAGTGCAACAAGACCTGCGCTCGTCTCGCATACTGGTGGAACAGGACCTCCTTCAGACCAAGCCACTAGAAGGCTCAGGTCACGTGGACCATGTGGTAGGGCGCGGATATCGGGACTGGCATCTGCAAACAGCGGCCATGTCTTGCCCAGCCTGCTAACGTGGGCGAGGAGAGAGATTCCATAAACGCTGCGACCTAAGAAAGAGCGCAGCTCCGTCACGTACTCGTCGCGTGGTCGTCTAGCGCGGGGGCAGAAGAATGCTGCGGAGACGAGGTGAAAGTCAGCAACCATCGCTATTGCATCGTCCCTGCAAAGCAAGGCGTTGGCCGTACATGTTGCTAAGGGAGAAGTACATATATCGCAGGACGGATTGGGGCGATGCAGTGATGCGGCGTGGTAACTTTGGCGATAGTGTTAATTTGTACGGTACGACGGATTCCGGGCAGTTTGAGCAGCTCACGTCACCCGGCGCGATGCCCCGTCTCTGGATGGGTGAGGCGTAAAGAATGTTGCAGGTATCGCACTGTATATGTCGCATGTGGTAGCCCCCTCTCACGACAGTTCTGTGTCCCCAGGTAACTTGTGGGCCAGCTCTTGGCGAGCTGCCCCTCTATTTCGTAGGCGTTTTCCCGTGTCACGACCAACCTGTTTACGCGTCAGCTCGCCCTCTGTGATGCCACTGTCTTTTGATTTCCCATTCAGTCGCGTCTATAAGCGTACGCACTGCGTTGTAAGCAGCTCGAGCGGACGACAGCAAGGGGCGTGCATGATCGGGACGCGTCGTGCATGTACTGCCGCCTCTCGGGCGACAATTGCCTTTTGCACCCTTCGTCAGGGGGCGACGGCTGTACAACGAGGCAAAGGGGTCGGAATTGATGATCACCAACGGGCTTGCCTCCCGGTGGGCCGAAGCGACACTCATGTCGATCCAGGCATGCGTTGCTGACTGAAGTACAAGTACAAGATACCAGGATTGCAAGCGAAGAGCTGATGTCTCATAACAGAAACTTCCGTGCAGGCATACAGATAATGGCGTTATGGGAGGTGATTGTTCCAGGATTCAGAAGCAACTTCCTAAACGCCGATCAACTTACCTATAGTCTGTCATAAGCGTAAGTTCAATGCCATCTGGACAATCGTCCCATGTTGCCACGGCCGCTAGCTCAACATCCTTATGTGCTAGGAGAACCGTCAGCTGCAAGTGCAAGACCTAAAGTCGCATTGCTCATCGAACGATTTTCGATGAAGGCTTCGTGGCTTCAAGCAGCTGCGAGTTCATCTAGTCAGCATCTTAGTCAGCTCTACGCACTGAAGCCACCGCTTTTCGGACCCCGAAGATTGATAGCCTATATGTCTCTCTATATTCGACAGCTTATCTTCTTTGAAGTGAATCCATCGCGTCTACCAGTGAGTGATGACTGGCTGGTTGTGCATCGTATGTCGGCATGCGATTGAAGAACTTGGGTACCATGATGGTAATCACTGCTCCCGCACGGGTCACTAATTTCAAGCTACAGGCCACCAAGTCAGGGATTATTACACTATTTGCCACTTCAGCAGAGCGGAAGTCGAGATTGTTGTAAAATTTGCCGCCCAATCCAAGAAAGAGTGGTTCTCGAGCGCCCTCGCCTTCAGGATAACCTGATGACCTATCGCTGGTCGTTTGAGTCAGTAGCGTTGAAGAAGGTAGAAGCATCGTCATCGCGGCCCTTCTGATCTATATACGGTTCTTCACTGTGCTCCGACCCAGTGCCAAATCGTAGAAACCGAACATGTTGGTTCAGGGCACTGAAGTCGTTGGATCTGTCATCATATTGACTTGGCGGATCGATCCAATCATAGGTACTGCCTGGGACAACAGGATAGACCAAGGAAACGATGAGCTACGGTGGGAAACCTATGATTACCGCACTAGACGGTAGATGCCAATTTGAGAGCAATATGAGATATCCTTAAAATATCTGGTGAGCTATATGGCGTTGTTGGAGATGGTACCGGCCGGGCTTTGACAGTCTCAGTGTTAGAGCCTAAAATTGTCGGTCCTTCTTGCCAGCACATGCTGTCTGCCAAATTAGAAGAATATTCCCAAAAAGGTAATACTTCCAGCGAATCTACTTCTCATGAAGCGACTTCATCACCATCCACAGCTCGCAGTACTCCAAGACGAAGCGCAGCAGTAAGTGTCCAAATAGCATGCAACTACACACTACCGTTGAGATTACATCGTTGTGGCGAGTGGACGGCGGTGATCCGACAACGAGAAGGCAAAAGTGTCTGGGGATGAGGTTGTTTGATGCACGCCACAACTCGTCGTTCGCCGAGTTGCGCAGATTGAGAGGGCGTACTTTTCCTCTACCTTTGACCGACGTATGCTATGCTGTGCACACTAAGAGCCTACCACTAGACAGTAAATCAATCAATTGCCGATCTTGCGTTACAATGAGAAAACGAAATTGAAGTCGTCGCGGCTGTACACCAGTCACTCTTCTACAAACTTGCTTACCCTGGCGACGACATGCTTATATTTTGATCGGCTCTCTGACTTGACTCGCGAGCCCGGTGGCCACAACCGCGGAACCTCGAAGAAATCACGAAGAGCTGAGTCAGTTGGTAGATCCGCGGACAATTGGGAAAGAGGTGGTCGTACAACGTCGCACTCGACGCCTCATGAAACTGAGCAGCCGTGAACGCCATAACTGTTTCTGCTGGGGACCACGCACTCGCATTTATCTTTCTTCCCATCCTTTGATATCTCTGTGTATCTGTGTATGATGGGGCTGTTCAGCACCACGTTTTTTAGTAGCACATTGCACACATCTGTCTTTTCTGAGATGTGCAGGCTTGCGTTTGAACCGTTTGCAGGTTTCGGGAAGCTGCTCGACGGCACCGGGCTGGACGGGATACAGTTACACTTCTTTCGTTTGCAGTACTGTCTTGTCATTTAATTCACACTGGTTCAATTGTCCTGTAGTTCGCAAATCTTTCATCGCACATTTGGTCCATCGATTGCACGCTCCCTGAGGAACACATTCAGCGAGGTTTGCCACACATGTGTCAACCTAAATCTCCATACTAATCTTCTCAGTAATCATGCCCTACCACCTACGCATTTCCAGCGCCCTGTCATTGATGGATGCGCGGGCCGCAATGATACTGGAGCCAAGCACACGATCCGTTCGACATGAGGAGAGCCTACTTTCGATAGATGACGTGCTTCTCGATCCATTCACAGAGCATCCAAGATCGAATGTTCGCAGTCGCAATAGCGCAAGAGCAACAACTTTGACCGACAGGCTGCAGGCATACACAGACAGCAATCATGCCTCTACCTCACGCTACTTTCAGAGCCCAGTCACCCCAAGCCTCCCGACTTGGCTCCCGGACTGGGCTTTGGCCGTCTCTCGCCATGATTGGATGCGACGCGAAGGGGTCATGGTACGCAATCTGCGTGCGCGCGTGGATATCCTCGAATATGAGCTTTCTGGAATCCGGGATGTATTGCATCAGTTGGCTGAGGCTAGCTACAATGGCTTCGAGCGGTTGGAAGGGTGCGTGCAGGATATGAAGCAAATAGAGCAGAGCGTTCAGACCCTCATGTCAGAACATCAGAATTGAGGCGGGACACGCCCGAACGTTGAACAGTCTCTACTGATTCTCTGTAGTTGTGGTTTTACTCTTGCTCGACTAAAGCTCCAGAGAGTTCTCTAGAATGCCTTAGATAGTGGGCTATTCGTCTGTTACCAAAATCTATCGAGTGTAGTTGTATTCTAGGAAAATAGACCAACCTCATCAATGAGACACATAGGGATGTCCCAAGAAGTAGAAAGGTTCCTATAATACGTGACAGATTCCAATGATGAAGCAAGACATGAAAACTCGTGCGAAAATCCAAGGTGCCCATCGCCACCATTCGGCAAGCACACGCAAGGCAACACTTGGGCGCGATGCTTTAGTGAGCCTTGTTTCGACGAGCGATTACATGCAGTAGTGCTTTGAATTGGCGTTGCACCTGTTGATCTAATGTTGTGTAATCCGACGCGTGCGCACGTGCTACTGCCCCGCGCCGAGCTAGGGTCAAATAGGCTTGGTCAGGTTCCCTACCCAGTCCAGAGGCGAGCATTTCTCGACCCTTCGCCCTAGCAGAACCGGATGATCCGGGGCCAGTGTTTGAGTGTACTTGAGGATAGGGCACAGAAGACTAATTTTTCGCCATCATACCTTTCTGTGTGTCTATCTATCAGCGCACAGACTCCGTCTTCGTAGGAGGCTGCCCAATGAGCCGTTGAGTGACCAGGGCACGGAAGAAACCAACCGTCCACGAACCAAGCCTGGACATTTATATCCGACTTAGCGCGACTAACAGAGCCATAATTCTTTACACCTAAGCCTATAAATAAGCTATTCTTACCAAACTATATAATATATTGCACCGCTGGCCATGAATGCCGAATGATGCATTGCGCGACAGAACGAGATTTTGCGCTACGGCTGGGTTGGCTTAGGCCACAGTCCACAGTCTCTCGAATCCACCTGCAAGACGTGGTTCGACACATTTGGTGACGAAGCTGAGGCCGTTCGTTCTGACCTTGTACCTGGTCTTGTCAAGTTTCTCCAACATGCTCGGGTTATCTATGATCCAGACTTCGGAGTCGATCTCTATTTCTTCTACTGGGTGCAGAATCTTGCTTCGCCGGATTTCATGTTCGAGCAAGCTCAGGGCTTGCCGGATCAGGGAGATGATGGCAGGTTTTTGGTACTTTACGCGACGAGCAATTTTCCAGGTCACTTCTGTGGGTTAGTGTAAGTTAGACAGGGAGGAAAAAAAAAAGATGGTTTATAGCTCGCCAGAGCTATCAGTAAATGGTAGAAGCGGTGTTGCAGTAATAATGACGGAAGGTTTCGCAGCTTAGGTGCGTCAGTGAGTGGCGCGGAAGGATCAGACAACGGATTGGACTCACAAAGTTAGACAGGACTATTATTGTGATGCGGAACGTACTGATTCGTCGGTGCAGATATAACCAAAAAGCGCACCTTTGTATCATCAGTCCGACTATCTACGAAACAGATGAGATCTTTGAGCAGAAAGTGCGGTATCCATTGGAAACTGCTTTGGAATTTTGGCTGGGCCAGATTCGCAAGGGGAGGATTGCTTCTCTGCCAGAAGTCACGGGCCGAAATTACAGCAACGACCGCTTCATTCATTGGGAATTTGTCCCGTATAACAGCGTCATGCTGGAAGAGAACATCGACGCTTTCAATCGCCTTGTAGAAGCCATTGAAGCCCGCATGCCTACCACAGCCAACACCACACAAGCTGAAGAGGTTGTACATGTGCTGGTCGACGAGAGCGTAGTCCAAACCATCGACCGTCCCCAAAGATTTGAATACGACTTCCTCCGGCGCGTCTGCCGTCCACGCTTCCAAAGGATAGCTCCCGGCCTCGAAGTCCTGACCACCCCTACAATCCCCGACCAGCCATTTCGTTCCTATCTCTCCTCCTCTACATACAACATCCCTCCCATCCTTCTTTTCCGCTATAAATCTAATTACACGGACGAGACAACACCTAACATCCGCACCGGCGAACCAATAGCCCAGCTCTTCCCACGGTTCAGCCGTATAACAACGTACCCTGCGGGCCTCTACCTGCGCCCAACTTCTACGATGAAAGCGGAAGATGAATGCCTGCTTATTCTGCCCTTTGGTATCGGGGCGAATGGGTATGCAAGGAAGAGCGATGGGAGTAGGTTTGGGCGAAGGGAGAATGGGGAGGATATTCAGGTGGATTTGTATCGTCCAGGGTATCAACCATTTGAGAAACATCATGAGCAGAGTCTTATCGATGTTCTGGAGAGTTGGAGAGGTATGGTGGAGAGGGGCGATTGGCAGATCGATGAGAATGGAGTTGCAGGTGGAATGGATGTTTGGAAGAAGGCGGACAGTTAGGAGGGATATGAGGGGTATGTGGTTCCAAGGGCTCTAGAGGGGGTAGAGAGGTAGATACATGTGGGGTGGTATTAGTACGATTGTATTACAAGGCTAATTAATGCTGTAAGAACTCTCTAATATCCAACCACGTCGGTTCCTTCCCCGCGATCTAGCCAGTACATCCTACTCAGCAGTAGCAAGAACAAAGTGACAGTCGGCAAGGCACTGACGGCGTCTGTTTCAAGATTCCTTTGGACGTATATCAAATGCGACAGGCGAAGCAGACATCAGCATTACCGCCTGCTCATGCTTGAGTACCATGAGTCACACGCAAATTGCTTCATTGTCTGAACTACGCATCTGACTTGATTTTGAGAGTTATCCAAGCCTCCCAATGTTTGGAAGCTAACCTCAAATTGAATAATCAGAGACGCGCGTAAGCGAAGGAGAGATACGCCTCTTCAAGGGAAGCTGTCCCAGGCTTAAAAATTGCAACAAACGCGTTCTCCCAACAACTCGCATATAAACCTCGCCGAAATCGAGCTCAAATTCTTTGAGAAGCAGTACCCGGTCCTGATACATATGAGACATGCAATCAGGGCGAAGAAGCCGCATGTGGAAAAGAATTTGGATACCGCCAAGCCGCTTTACGCCAACCTCATCTACCCCAGTATCTGCTAGAGACCTACACAACGCTTCTAAAGGAGCTGCGCGGCATGATGTACGAGAATGTAATTTCGTTTGATCATCAAGTGCAGGCGATGATCTGGTCAGATTTTGAACTTTGAAAAACGGTCAATTGCGAAAAGGGAACTTCTCATCCTATGATCTTAACATCGACCAGGCTGTCACACATGCAAAATACTTAAGACGCGAGTACGTGAGCTCCAAGATAGGGCGAGGCGACAGAGCCATTCTATCGGAAGTCTAAGTCTATAGTGTATAACGACGCCCTCGAACAGTTCCTTACCATTGACCGCTGGGGTACGGGCGCCCAACCTCTAGACGTCCCTCTATCACATTAACATCCCCCCCTGGAAGCTCAGCTATGATATTTAGAAGTTTCTAGTAGAAGTTCCTAATACTTTGAATACTTTAAGAGGACTCAGGAATAATAAGGCGACAATCACTATCGAATACAAGCTAGAAATGCAGAAAACTGGGTTCCCGGAGCCACCCAAGTCTAGGAACTATACGCTTCAAGGGAAACATGGCGCCAAGAAGGCTGTACGTGGACTTCATCACTTTAAGTCGACCCTAATGACACTCTTGGTAGAGCTACAGACAAAGGAGCACACTATTGTACTTGCTATATAGAGTATCGTAGAGACTGCGAGTTTTTCACAAGTCGCGCTCTCGGCGGCAAGATGTACTCTGAATCGTGGCAGATGTTCCCCATTGTCGCATTGCCCTATGTTGATGGCCCTGTGAATGCGATTGGCAAGAACGCAAGCTGGTTGGACAGTATACCGGCGATAGCGCGCTGATGGAGAAGAAAAGAAAACCTGACATGGCGGGTTTTCACACGTGGTACAGGCACGCTTGTGGAGACTAGGGGACTCAAAGCCTGGCAAGTATGTACTATAGTTTGTATAATAGAATAACAAAAGTATAGGGCACAATAGGCATTTTGTCAAGGGTTAAAGCAGACCATATAAGCTGTTCAAATTCCACATGCATACCGAAGTGAGTCAGTCATTGGTGCAATGCATCCCCATATATATAGCTTTCTTTTCCCAGCCATGAATCGCTGTCCACTTCCCAGCCGTATCCGTCGAAAAAATGAACTCATGTTTTTCATCAACCATGAGCTTCACCTTATACCCCGCTGGTTTTGCCCTCTGGACACTCGAGATTAGATTCGATATTAAGTCTGCACAATGCTCGTCCCTCTCTTTCTCCGTTTTCGACCCCGTAAAAACCTGAATGCAGATCCTCGCCCCCTCTTTCAGCCCAAAAAACCCCTCCAATACCTCTTGCAACCTCTCCGCTTCCCTTGGTACACCAGACATATACCCGCAAAACGACCCACGATCGCAACCAACAGCATTAAGATGCACCTCGACATTACACACCAGATCTCTCGGCAGAATACCCAAGCCCATCTCATCCGTGTCCAAGAATCTTTTCATCACCCCCGGGTCATCGTTGAAGATAAATGTCGACGTGCGGTAGTAATTCTCCACAAGTTCCCAGAAAAATACCTTACCAATATACTGGGGATCCCAGAAGTGCTCCGGAAAATGCGACGCTTTCCAGCGGGCGTTGTTGTATGAGTAGAGCTTCGTTACAGGGTCCAAGGTCACGCGGAAGTATTCGCGCTCGATGCGTTCAGAGGCGCGGGTGCTGAGATATCGATAGATCAAGTCACGCAGTTCACGGGGGAGTTTGGTGGTGATTTGATGTGTGATACTCATGCATTCTGATTTGGCGAGTTGTTCGAGATCGTGTTGAGTTGTTTTGGTGTTGCTAGCAAGGTCGCGCTCTAGCGATTCAAGTTCCTGTTGCAATGCTGCAATCCGGCTTTTGCGTATGTGCTCTGCCGATAGTGCCCTATGGAAGAGGTTTCAGTACTCAGAGATGGGTGGTAATAATCTGTGGTAGGTTTACCTCCAGGCGCGTTTACGCAATTGTTGTTCCTGGGATCTCATTGTTGTTCTAGACATGTCATTTCCGATGAAGCACTGATCTCAGTAGAAAACATAATCAGGAGGTTTCGATGGGATGTTGATAATCAATTAAGATGCTGCTAGACGCTTACTCGGGTACTCTAGGCGTCAAGTACACGCGGCCCTAGCGTGCCATAGGCGGCTATCATTGGCCGAATGGGCAATTTTGTCAGGCCAGCCTCACTAATCACTCCTCCTACAACTACTGTGCATCACTAATCATAAGACTATGTCAGCATTAGTTATTTTTTATCTTTCTCATCAGGAAGTACCACGGCTTACGATGCTTGACAGCGTAACACCTACAACGCTAAGAGCGGGACTAAAATAATAATACCCTGCTTTAGTTATGTTATCGTGCCTCAGTCGTGTATTCTCTGAATACGGTCGTCATTAATCTCCATACGTACATCATTTCTCTACTTCTCATGGCCAAAGTGATGGAAATAACCCTAGCATTACTGGTTTTTGATGAATCGAAATTCTATTAAGCCTATAAGTGGTGAATCTAGCCTGCACATGGTAGTAAGAAAACCCGACACTGCGGGTTTCCTTACAGAATACGTCCGAACACATAGTGAGTGACTCAAGTTATAAAAGTACTTCTGCCATCGTCGTATTCTGTCGTCAGGCACACACTTGGTCCTCTTTGTCTATCTGGTTTTATCATTGAACAGCTGCATTCCGTTCCTCCCGACTCATGTCTTTACATCTCTGCCGACCATAACTCCCGGATCTGGGACCAGTAAAGAAGTAGCTACTCAATGGTAGTGATGCTGTGAGATTCCCTCGTCATTGCTCTCATCCTCGCTAGATTCTTCACCATCTTCCTCACTGCCATCTTGGTTGCCATCCGCAAAGTCCTCATCCGCTTCGGCCATTTCTTGCTCTCGCTGCTCTCTCCTTAGCTCGAATGCGTTATACTGCAATGTTACTACCATTTCGCAAAACTCAAGTGTAGAATCAAAGTAGCTTACTGCTTTGAAGCTCTCATTCACTTCCTCAGGATAGAGCGCAGCCCTTTCAACTGTGAAGTCTCTATTTGACTTGCTCCATCTAGATTGCGATATAATAACACGAACTTCGTAGCCCACTTCCTCGAATCGCCGGAGGGTTGGAAGGATGAAAGGTAGGATGTTATCGAACATCCACTTCTGCTTCTCCAGGAATGCTCCCTTTAGCACTCGCTTGGCCCATATCCGCAGGGTGATCTTTGTGCCTTGTTTGAACCCGAACAATAGTTCCAGTTCTAACAAAAGGTTCTGGGTCGGCTCTCTGTGCGGCGGGCTTTCAGTATCACCCCATACGTTTCCAGCCTGGCCCCCCGGACCATGTTCGCGAACTGACTCTAGGCCCCCGACATCGTAGCTACCGCATTGAATACAAACGCCGACGTTCGCGATAACTTGACATGGACTGTATCCGAGTGCCCATTGGTCCGTGACCCGAAACTTGGGAATGGATTGGAAGTCCTCTCCAAAAAGGATGCAAACGGTCCGAAAGTAGTGCTCACTGATTTCGCGCACCATGAGCGCACCCATAAACTCCGGGTTCCACCAATGATCGGGTGGATCGCCCGTGCCACCACTGCGCCATTGTGCCTCAGATTTCGAGTTGAAATACAGAGGATTGCCCCAGTCGTGCATTCCATTGTCGAGATCGACTTCGCACTGGGCGTGCAAATGGCCGTAGATCATGTCCCGCACCTCGCGAGGGAACCTGTGGTAGACTTCTTCGCAGAATGCACGGCAGGCTGCCTTAGCATACTCTTCGATAGTGGTAGTGACGGCGGACGTTTTTTCGGTGGCACTCTGCTGCAAAGTCTTCCCTTTGCGTCGTAACTGCTTGAGCTTCTTTTGTAGGGCGCCCATTCGTGCGTTGACCTGATGTTCTTCCCTCAGGAATCTGCGCATGATATTAGCACGATCTCACTGCATAGCGTCGGCACCACCTACTGGAGACTCTTGGAGCGAAGACGCTCACTCTCAGCAGTGAGTGATGTTGCTTCCACGCGAAACGCGGAATCACGTGCAACTTAATTCATCTTAGAAAATGGAACAGGGCGGACGCGCGTGAAACCGGGCAAAATATGCGTACGTAAGGTCGATCTGTCACTATTCAGTCAACAGAGAAAATGAGTTGCCAACAAACAGTAGGGGATTCAAGTGAGAGGGGGACATCGGCGAAGGCGTGGCGTACTCTGCGCAGGAGGGTTTCGCAACAACGTTGAATGTTACCAAAAACCGTAGCGCGCGATGCATACGACTCTCTCTCTCTCTCTCTTTCGTGAAATTTCCCTCAACCATCGATACCACACATTTACACACCCTAATTCACTCCTTCTCCATATCTCGTAGTGTATCACTCCAACCTTCCACATCAAGTAGTTGCCAGCTGCTATCGATCACTTATTGAAGGAGGTGACACTGCATGCACAGCTGCATATACAGGATGCGAATACGTATCGATGACGGCGCCACTGCGGCGGCAGGGGTAGAAAGCACAAGGCTGAATGTGGCAGTTACTGCTTTGGGAAGGTTTTCGGAAGTGTGGATTACCGTGGAGTCTTAGCCCTCGGAGTGTTACTCCTGGCGGAACCTTACCCCGGTGGAGGGTACCCGCGTTTTCACCACAACAACAGCAACATCATGTAGGGATATTTGAGTGTTTTAAAAGTAGATAGAGAGACACGATGGAGAATATTTACAAGCTTATCGGAAAAGGTAAAACACCAAGCTATCCCAATCCCCATCTGTCAAGTCTTCCTCCTTCCGCTTCTCCGTCGAATCAAGCTCATGACGGAGTCGCATCGCTCGTTTTAGGGGTATGTGCGCAGCAGCCAAATTCTCGTTACCGCCTTGACGTAGCATCGTACGTCCCAATTTCCAACATGCGCGTGCAACGATTGCTTTGAAACGTATGTCTTCTTCTTCATTCCCTACGTGGCCGACGATCTCCTCAAGGAGTTCACTGTCAAGCATTAGCCTACATCTTTCTCAACATGGCATAATTCTTTACCGGGCTTCTTTGAACCGGTCACGGTCGAATTCATCGCACGCAAGACGGTAGTACGCTGTGAGCGAGGCTAGAGAGTGCTTGCCGGTTGCGATGGGGACGACTTGTTCTGCACGTTGGTTGAAGGAGTATGATTCCTCTTTTTTCCATTGCAGGCGGCGAATATTGCCCATGCATGTGAGGAGCATGCCAGTTCTGTCTCTGGTTAGCAGAAAGATCTCCAATTGAAAAAATGGCGTACTCGTAAGTATTTGTGTCATCTTTGCCTAATATCTTTTTCCGTTCTTCGAGGATGGGTAAGATAATGGTTTCCGCAAGGTCTGCTTGCCCATTGAATGCGTATACGAGGGCACGATGTAACCATGGAAGCGGGAACCGGAGTTTGTCCTCTTCCCTAGTCTCATCGCATGCCCGTTTCCAGGCGTTCAGTGCCTTCTCTTCGTCAGGCAACCGCATCAACGCGACACCGTATTCAGTGCGCGCTATAGGTGGAGTGTCGACATATTCCTTTTGCTCATACTCCTTGGAGCGTTTTTCGAGCATCTCCATCCATTTCTTCGTATAGAGTATGCCTTTCTCTGTACCCAAGTGTCTCCCAATTACGCCTTGCAAGGCGTAGCTATCGGCAAGCACTTTGCTGCGCAGCTTGTCATCTTGTTCGTCAGAGTTGGCCTCGGCAATTTGTTGCGCTAGGACAGCGTATTCGTCGCCTAGGAGGCGCAACGTATCACCGGTTCCTTCGTGTTGGGGCACACTGTAGCGAGTTAATTAGATTGAATTGATGCCTGGGATCCGGACTTGCCTGCTAGACTGGTTGAATAGCACTGCAACCAAGAATGAGGGCTTCGCAGTTTGAACTCCTCGCTCTTCAAGTACTGATCGCAGTCGCGCTACATGGGACTGGAACTGCTGCAGCTCTTGCAATCGATTGACCTCGTCTAGATTCTAGGTATCTGTGAAAGGCGAGATAGTACACAGCAGGACAGTGGCAGCGTTGAAGACGATGCGGAAGAGAGCCAAGCCCAGTTCGGCCCGGACTGTATTTTGGACTTGGGGATGCACTCGAAGACTCATCCGCTCGTCGTTCCGAGTGATTAAAGCGCTGTCCAGGAGCACTTTGAGAGCTTCGGCATAAACTGTCCCCTCGGAAGGGTAGGTCATAAGCTCAACGTCCTTTGCACCCCTGATGAGTAGCTTATCGGGTACTGAAGCGCCATCGAACATGGATAGGACACGTAGTAGAGCCGTTGCACCGGGGGTTAACTTCTCCATGAAGACCCGCGACGACTTGACAGGTTCTCCTGGGGGCGAAGGCGCTCGAGAAATATTCTCCTTGTCCGTTGGGTCGGCTGAGTCTGTCGTTGCTCCTAGGGTCAAATTCTCCATGTGCATCAGGGCGGACATGTCTTACTTTTGGTTGTTGGTACTGTTCAAGTCTTCGTGTGGTCGCTATCGCTGCATTTATAGTGTGTTATGTGACGTGGTCGCGGTCCCGGTCTAGGATCACCTCACGAACTTACTTCAGTTCGCGTCATGAGGTTGAGAACTATGACCATACAAACACTCATAGTATGACTCAATGCAATAGCGTGACTTGAACAGTGCGGGAATTGTTGCAATGCGCAACAACGTCGATAGAACGTAGGGAGAGACGTACGACTTTGATCGCCAGGAGTTCCTGCCACCACCTGCCACCTACACTCTCCATGAGGCAGAGCAGCGAATAGTCATCGAACAAATAGCGCTGGCCGTATGACTGTGACTTCTAGCTGAGGCGCGTCAGGCAAGGCATATCTGGATGATCTGCATTACAGACATCCGTGTCACTCCAAGTCAGCCGCCGGTGGTCCCATGGCTGGAGGCACAATCATATGATGCTGTGACTGTTGAGAAGCTTATCGAGTCGAGCTTGCGAGTCTGGATCTCATTGAGGCACTCTGCGCGCCTAAATTTTGGAACATGTTGAAGGGATCCATGCTATTTTGGGGTATCTACGTGTTCAAATGTCCTTTCAATCCTTCTTTGCCCACCTTCAGCGCCCGTTCAATTTCCTCCTCTTCTTCGCGCAACCTGCCTTTTCCATACGCAAGATTGCGTTCTTGTTTCCTCCTCTCCTCCCTCACCCGCCGTTCGCGGTCCGCAAGCGCCTTCTCTCTTCGCTCCCTCTCCGCCAATTTCTTCGCTCGCTCCGCTTCCTCTTCAGCTGAGTAAACTACCCCTTCCGGCGCAGATGGCAGAGTGGAGATGTAGGTCTCAATGAGTGAGTTACGGGTCGATGGAGGAACGGAGATGTAGCGGAGATCGGTTAGGATCGGTGAAGGGAGGGTGTCGAGTGTTGTGGAACGATTGAGGAGGGCGAGCGGTTGCGCTCTTAGCAGGGCTGAAAGATCAGATTTGAGCTCAGAGGACCTCATACCGAGCCGTTTAATATGGTCTCGGTAGAGCTTCTCCTTGTCCTTGTCGGAAAGCTTGGTGTCCTTCATTTCCGCTTCTTTCTTGAACTTTCGACGGAACTCGGGCCAGTAGAGCTTCGGCGTGGCGTGAGTGTCGAGGAAAGCCAGATACGGTATCCGGGGATCGCGCTTCTGCTGCCTGGCTTTCTCTTCCTTCAAAAATTGAGACTTCTCTCGCGCCCATTCGTTGAAACACTCTTTGCGCGCAACCATGTTTGGGAGGGCTTTGTAGCGTTCATCATCGTACAAGATGCCGTCCTCGAGAATCTTGTCCCAAGGCGTGAACGGACTTATCCGCGTATCATCCAGCAGCTCCTTGAATAGTGCCTTGCAATCCTCTTCGGTCAATGCTGGTTCCTCGTCTTCATAGTATTCTTCGTCGTGCCCTGCTTCCTGACCCATTTGCTCCATTTCTTCCATCTGTGCCAATTGCCATGCCAGGTCATCATCACCGTCTTCCGGCGGTTGGTCTCCGGCTGGCTCTTCTGTCCGCTGGCGCTTCGGCGCACTTCCCACTTCTCCGCCCTCGTCATCCGTAACTTCGACCTCTTCATACTCCTCGTCGTTCTCCATGCCTTCCTCGCCGTCCACTTCAACAATCTCAACCTCCTCTTCAGCTTCAGCGAGTTCCGCCTCGATCTCCGCCATTGCGGCATCCTCCTCTTCGACATGGCTTGGCTCGCCACGTTCCCTGCGTTCCCTCCTCTCGCGCTCCTTCTTATCAAACTCAATCACAGCCTTCATCACGTTGGGTGGGAACTTCCAGAAGCTCTCATTCGTCTCCTTGTTCCACACGAATCGCCTCCCGAATTTGGTCTTTACCAACACCCATGGTGCGCAGTTCGGTATGTCATGACGATGCTTGGGCCGATCATCGTGTTGCCTTCGTCGGCCGTTGAAGTTATTGTGTCCGCCGCGGAAGCCTCCACGATGTCCACCTCTTGAATGATGATGTGCCTTGTCCGGCTGCACAAACTGTTTCGGGGCGCTGGCGAAGATGAGGTCTTGCATTTGCCGCTGAGGATTGAAGCCATCATGGGCGGGCTGGGGATGGTAACTCGACGTTGCGCCAAGTGAGGAAGGTGCAACAGGCGGGGGATAGGAAAATTGTTGTATGACGGGCGTGGGTCGCGTATACGTCGATTTTTTCGTCTCTTTGTTGTAGAAGTATGTATGTCCTGCAAAACATGAGCTACGGTGGGGATGACGCAGTAAGAGCTATAGCTACCTGAAGGTGCCTTATGCTCCGTCCAGCCTGCAGGGAGCGGTGGAGCCGGTGCAGGCGGCCGTACGGGCGGCAGGTCAGACATAGTGCTAGACTGGTGTCTCCAGACACTACCCAAGCGATCAAGGTCTGCTCCTCGGCAAGCAATGGGAAAGTTAAGCAGCGGTGATGGATTTCAGAAAGTCGGGGTTCTTGGCGCTTGGATCGCCGACGCGCTTCGTACTGCGCTTGTGCCTGGAGCTCTCATCAACACCAGCTCACACACCGACTTCCCCGCCATACCCTCTCGCCCTTCTTTTCTCTTCACCTTCGTTGCCTCCTGGGGCACCACTTCGCAGAGGCCGCAATCATGTCTCGGAGATACGATTCTCGGGTAAGCACTATGCCCCAGCCTTTGGCGGCACCGCAGCTAATAGTGTGTCCAGACGACAATCTTCTCGCCAGAAGGGCGCCTGTACCAGGTCGAATATGCGCTCGAAGCTATCTCGCACGCAGGAACAGCGCTGGGCATACTAGCAAAGGATGGCATTGTTCTCGCAGCAGAGAGGAAGGTCACCAGCAAGCTGTTGGAGCAGGACACCTCGGCGGAGAAGCTGTACATCCTGAACGAGTGCGTCATCGCCTAGACATGTCGACGCCCTCTGCTAACAGGACGTCAGCAACATGATCTGCGCCGTAGCAGGCATGACCGCCGACGCCAACATCCTCATCAACTACGCCCGTCAAGCCGCCCAACGCTACCTCCTCACCTACAACGAAGACATTCCCTGTGAGCAGCTCGTACGTCGTCTATGCGATCTCAAGCAAGGCTACACGCAACATGGTGGTCTCCGGCCCTTTGGCGTCTCCTTCATCTACGCTGGCTGGGATCCTCAGCGACAGTTTCAGCTATACCAGAGCAATCCTAGTGGCAACTACGGCGGATGGAAAGCAACAAGTGTCGGTGCGAACAACGCCTCGGCTCAGAGCTTGCTGAAGCAGGACTACAAGGAGGAGTGTGACTTGAAGGAAGCTTGCGGGCTTGCCGTCAAGGTGCTCAGCAAGACGATGGACTCGACCAAGCTGAGCAGCGAGAAGAGTACGTCTTCTCGTCACTACTTCAATAGACATTGCTAACAACATGTAGTCGAGTTTGCGACTGTCGGAAAGACAAAGACAGGCAAGATCTACCACCACCTCTGGGGAGCGGATGAGATTGATGCCCTGCTGAAGGAGCATGGCCTGGCCAAGGCAGAGGACACGGAAATGTCCGAGACATGAGCATCATGACAACTAAAGGACAAGTTTTGGCGCAAAGGTTCGGCCTCTATATGATAGAACGAGGCTTGTAGTATACCATATCAGGTGAGAGCTATGTGGCATATCGTAGCTAATCCCACCTCATGATGACGATCAGCTTTTGTGTGCACCACTACGCTTTCATAATGTTGTTTAACCACGCGTTGAGTCATTGTCTGTCCCTGTCTTTTAGCTTCCCGCGAGGAAGGTACTCACTCTTCGCTCCTTCGACCTTCAGAATGAGCCCGCCCATGCCTTCTTCACTCCCGTCCCTCAACTGTCGCCACATTCCCCACCATGACTTCTCCTCTCACCTCACCTCTTCTGCGAGATATCTCAAGGCATCCCACATCGCTTCTTGGCATCGATTAACCTGCATCGCTTTCAATTTATGTCACATGAGCGTCCTACACTAAACATGACTACTCCCTCTCCTCAGCCAAGTGGCGTCTCGCTCGGAAACGGCGGCCCACCCGGTTCATTTCTCCAACAATTACTCGATGAGATCCATGGTAGAGGTACTTCAAGGATCCTCCGCACCGGAAGCGCGCCGCAAGCTACGCCAAACTCACAACCTGGTTCACACGCCTCCAGCAGACGAGCCTCTCCGGTCTGGGTTGGCGGTACTTCCATCGCTCAAGAAGCCCGCGAGAAACTACGAGCACTTGATGAAGCGCGCCTCTATAAGACATCTACCCATGGCACCCGTGGTACACCGGACGACTACAAGCTGTCCCCGCGCTTGCACATCTCGCCTATTCGTCCAGCATCTTCACCATCCGATAGACGCGTGCAGAGACTTAGCAACAGCAAACCGGACGTCTCAGGCTCGTTTAGAGAAATACTCTGTCGACAACGTATGCGCGGCGCAAATTCTGGAGGCGTAGAAGCGCCGTGCCTGTCGCCCACAGTTGGTGGAATGGGTCTACCAAGTTCGAATTTCATTGCCCAAACTTTGTGGTCTAGCAATGATGCAGCTGAAGCTGAAACTCCACTCACATTTTGCAACATCGATTCCGATGTATCATCGACACCGCCCCCTACTGAGGCTCCTACGTCTCCAGTGACTGCGGCTTCGACCGAAGCAACCGTTGTCTCCGACGGGCCTTCGTCATCTCGCGACACTTCCAGAGACAGTAGCCGTATGCAAACTTTCGCTGTATCTAGATCTTCACACTAATACGGGGCATGCAGCTAGGAAACGAGCGCGTAGTCGACATTGTTCGCGTAAGATGTTGTCCAAGAAGATGCGCAGCATGACCCTACCAGAAACGGAAAGCATTACAGTCACTTCCTCTGAGGCTACTACGTTTTCGTCGTTTAGAGCCATCGGCAGTGACAACAGGTGGCGTATCCGAACTCCGACGTTTGTCGAGAGAGCTCCCGCGTCGTCAGGAACAATAAGCCCCATCGAATTGCATGCGCTGCCAGAACTCTCCTCCTTCAGACCTGGCATCGGGAGTCCTCCAGGACCACCACAACCCTCGACACCGGTACGCACTTCAACACGCAGAGCTTCGATGCTAGAACAGGATCAAAGTCCCACGCCGGCCGAAACACCTCGCTTTGCGAGGCCCTTGCATCTTATCGATACTGATATCTCGCTCTACAAGCATGACCACGGCGAAGAGTGGAAGGAGAACCCTCTGTGTCTCTGCTGCTTCCGGAAACATGGCAGCTTCAACAGAATACTTACGCATGGCTATGAGGTGTGCGGACGGGAGGAGATGTTGGATAGCCATTACTGGGAGCCAGCTCTCAATCCTTATACCTGAAGCCGATTTAACTTGAGGTAAGAGTTCCGTCGGCTGCGTGTTGCCTTTTCCTTCTCTGCCTCGATTATTATCGGCCTACCCTGAATTATAACGATTTCCTTTGACTTTCATCCATGCTTCTTGTTCCGTTTAAAAGTGTGCTGAGGATGGTATTGATTTCTTTCCGCATTGTCGTCGATCACACATTTCTCTTCCCAGTGTCTCAGTTGTGGTCGATGCACTCTACCGTCTGCAAGTATGGTTCTGAACTATAAAGTATCAAACAATGCCAATCTCTTTCTGTATCAACAACACACTTCGACCACAACTTCTTAGCATGTTAGACATGTCGCGAGATGGAGGGGTAAAGAAAAGCATCCGTGATCTTACTTGAGGCTGCTTTGGAACGCTTGTGTGTATCTAGGTGTCGCCAAGTGTAACGTGAAGAAGCCATCGCGACAGAGGTGAGTCATTATGTGTTTCCCACGTGTTGGAGTCGTTGCAGCGGCCAGGGAAACCCGAGAACTACGGCTGATTCATCGCCTTGCTGTCGCTAGTATGGCTCGCGTAATCTTGTTAGGGTGGTGATGTTGACTGGACCTGAACATATGGATACGAGGTACTAGAAATGGAAGGGGGCAACACTGTTCTGTTTATCAAACACGTTTGGAAGGCGCGCCTCTCGCTCTTTCGGCTTCGAGACTCGACGAGCTCTCATAAGCATCAATCTTCGTTTGTCACCATGTAGATCATCGCAAAATCCGTTCTTACCGTCTCTGTTATCACCGTATGCAACGTTGAGAACATCGCAGGTGAACGTGGTGGCCCGGAAATTTATCCTAGCGCCTCTCCTAATCCGGTCATCTTGGACTGCAGGTTCCGCCGCTGTTTACGGCATGAACAAAGCGACACGAACCACAACGTCGACGAAAAACGCAGGAGAGAATGAAAAGGATATGTTTAATGGGGGAAGTGTTGTTATTTGTTCAGTCGCAATTCTCAATTCGCTGTGCGCGGCCCGAGCACGCCCTTTATCCGCTTCAAGATCTTAGCCGATCGTGCCGAATGACGCGCCCCAGGATCATCAAAGAGGCGCCGCTTTCAAATCGACGTAAAATGTGACCCCACTTTGCACAGCTGCCGCTGGAGCTTAAGAGACGCTCTGGAGTGATTCACATAAGAGCTTAATAAGAGGCCTCTAGTTGTAGTAATCCAAGCGTGCTCGTTTTGAAACCCTCTGATCTGCGGCAAGGATCCTCCACTTGAACAGGCTTTTGTCATCCGAAGGGAATAAGAAGGTCTAGAGCGAGTTATCTCCGAGTGGATACTAGTACGATCCTAGGCAATTTAACTTCTAAAAGAACGTCAATCGCATCGTGGAAAGCCATTCGGTGTCCGTTGAGAACCAGAGAGAGTCGCAATAAACTTGAAGGGTGTCTGGAATTGACAGAAAGATGACTGGGCAACTGAGGAGGAGTTTGAGCGCAACACGAGAAACACACGAAGAACAGGAGGAGAGCGTGTCGAGCGACTACGAAACAAGAGAGCCATCTGCCATGGATGTTGATGAAGAGAAAAGAATAGGGCTGGATGGAACCCATCATTCTGCATCGCGGGATGAGGATATCGAGCTGTCCGCAAGAGGCAGGAGTCGACGCAAACTCTCACAAGACGGCAGGAGTCTGAAGACAATCAGATCGACTCAGTCCAGAGCCGGAGGAGATGGTTACACATGCTTTGACGCAGAGCCGAACGACACTCGACCGAAGAACTCCAAATCTGGGGTGGTGACTGAAGAGCCGTATCTGGTTACTTGGGATGGCGACAGTGACCCGGCCAATCCACGAAGCATGTCCAATCTTAGACGCTGGGCTATCGTCCTTATCGTCTCTTCTAGCTCGCTGTGTGTGTAAGTATAGCCCTCCTATGACTAGCAATAGGATACACTAACTAACGGTTATTGCGTGGCAGGACTTGCACTTCGTCGCTATATACGTCGACATATGGTCAGCTTGAACCCGAATTCGGAGCGTCCCGGCTGGTATGCACACTCGGCTTGTCGCTATTTGTGGCTGGCCTTGGAGCCGGGCCAATGATTCTTAGTCCACTTTCTGAGGTGCGTCTCCACTGCGACTGCAAGGCAACCCCCTAGCTAGCTGTTTACTGACGTATCGTAGTTCTATGGCCGAAGACCGATTTACATTTGCTCGTTCATGTTCTTTGTCATTTGGATGATTCCATGCGCAGTTGCACATAACATCCAAACCATGTTAATCGCCAGATTTCTCGACGGCCTCGCAGGCTCAGCCTTCCTCAGTGTAGCCGGTGGTACGGTAGGCGACATGTTCGCAAAACATGTCAGTACATCTCCACCACAGTTAGCTGCTTCTTGCTAACACGAGAGTAGGAGCTATCAGCTCCCATGATGGTGTACACAGCTTCACCTTTTGTTGGCCCGGAGGTCGGCCCCCTCATTGGCGGATTCATTGTTGAGAACACTACATGGAGATGGTAAGTGCGTATCGGACAGCCCCACAAGCCTTGCATCGCACAACCGTTTTAGCAGATCTGAGAGCTTTGGCTGTGGTGGCATTCCTTCCTCCAGCCCCCGTATCCAGCGTACACTAGTCCGCGTGTCCTTGCGATAGTAACAGGCGGTGTGTTAACATCAAACTAGGTGCTTCTACGTGCTCATCATCTGGTCGGGATTTCAGGTAAGGTTGTAGCGCACACCCTGTGTACCAAAGGCTAATGCCAGCTTCCAGCTTGGTCTGATTGTCCTGTTCGTGCCTGAAACGTACCACCCAGTTCTTCTTCGCAAGAAAGCGATTCGATTGCGGGCCGAAACTGGCAACCAGGAATGGATAGCGCCGATTGAGAAGATGCACAAGTCCATTAGTAAGACAATACTTTGGTCCTGCATCAGGCCGTTTCAGCTGCTGTTCTTTGAGCCAATGGTAGGTTTCTACAATCGGGCGTGGAAATTGGTTGGTGGACTAATTGTTACGATCTAGTGCCTCAGCCTCTGCATCTTGTCTGCCGTCCTTCTGGGTATACTATACCTTTTCTTCAGCGCATTTCCTTTGGTATTTGAGAATAACCATGGTTTTACTCTCGCTCAAGTAGGCCTTTCGTTCTTGGGTCTTTTCGTAGGCATGTTGGTTGGAATCAGCACCGATCCAATCTGGAGAAAGATTTACGGCAGGCTCGTGCGGCAGCGCGAGGAGCAAGGGGGTGAGCCCGGTGGTTCAGAGCCAGAGTTTCGGCTCCCATCAACAATAGTTGGCGCTTGGGTCGTCCCAATTGCACTATTTGGTAAGCTGTTGCAGACGTTTGGCACTTGGGCTTGCTTCTAATCGTCTTATGCAGGGTTTGGATGGACCACGTATCCGTCGGTGAGTTTAGCATCTTGCCTGCATTTGCTGTTTCCTTGGCTAACATCCTGGGCTTTGCAGGTTCACTGGATAGGTACGACAGCAATGCTGCATACTGTCGAGTCGTAATTATAACTGACCATGACACTGCAGTTCCAATAATTTTCTCAGGAATTTTTGGCGTGGGGTAGGTTCCCCTTTCCGCACACTGAAAGTGTCATTGATGGACAGATCGCTGACCGCCATCTGTGACGTAGCGTGATCTGGGTCTACTCAGGCGTGTTCACGTTCCTTGTTGAATGCGTAAGTCTATTTGCCGAGATCGGACCAGGCTCCTGGGTGCAGTTGTTGACCTCGCCGAACAGTACCCTCTTTACGCTGCATCAGCACTCGCGGCCAACAGCTTCGCACGGTCGTACTTTGCAGCAGCGTTTCCACTCTTTGGCGTACAGTTGTATAACAGTGAGTTTTTTCAACCGTGATGAAAGAGCGGTCACTGATTTGGAAAAGATCTCGGCTACCAATGGGCAACAAGTCTACTGGCATTCATAGCACTCGCCCTGGCCCCGTAAGCAGGCCCCGAGGGAGTGGTTATACAAGTCACTAACGCATGCTATCGCAGATTCCCAATACTCTTCTTTCGATACGGCAAGCGGCTCAGGGGCAGAAGTCGTTATGCATCGGCCTAGGCGGGCGTGGGATGGGCAGCAGTGCAAGTGGCGGATGCGAATGAAAAGCGACTAATAATAGAGTAGTAATAGAGCGAGTGACACGGCATTGGCATGCCATCATGTTTATTGAATCAAGGAATTTGCGCCCACACGTGAGACCACCTGAAGCACGCTGGCCGGGCCTTTGTGTGACGGGACTTGGGCGCCACGAGGGCGGCCACGCCAGCTCGAGGGACGAGGGATACACAGAGACCGAAGCGGTTGCGGATGGTACCGTTGCCGAGGGCGGTGCGCCCGCTGTGTGTAGGAACGTGGCCAGCAAGCCAGAGGCACGGGAAGCGAGACAGTCAGAGGCACACAGCGCTCGCGAGGTGTAGACGAGCGAGATGGGAGTGGAGATAGACGGTAGCACAGAGCGCCCGGAGGCTGACAATAAGCCACTGATGGAGCCCCGCCAAGGCGCCCGATCACATTCTGCACGCATTGCAGCGTAGCCGAGTTTGAGGCACATGAAAACTTGCGGCTGCTTGCTTTTTGGGCTTGCCTTGTGTGGCCTGAGATGTTGAGGAGGGCATTGATTGCGAGCGAGGGAGAGAGGGCGGATGCCGGCTTGGGCACGACTACCAACACATGGCAATCAATGTTCAGTCTGGAGTTGTAAGCGTAGCCAGCGGCCGAACCGCTTGTGCGTAGTGTAGTCATGATAGTCGCGGATGCAAGACATGGTGTGGGCCAACTATGGGGCATCGCCATTCGGTGACGTCTGAGTGGTGGTTGGGGTGAGCGGAGGGCTAGTCCCCAAGCAGGCAAAGCGGAAGCGGCGTTTCCGGCCAACAGGGACCGAGGCAGCTGCGCGGGTCGCACCTTCGAGCAAACTCCAACGACCAATTGCGGGGAACCGCATTTGCGCGCAACCTCCCTTGAGCCCCCAACACGACCACACACGACCAGCGCCCGACGCCTCGAGTCCACCTGGCCCTTGGTCCATCAATTGCAGCCGCCCCACCGCTGTGCTCTGGCTGCCCGTCAAATCCAGCGCCGCGACTGCTCCCCGCGGCTGCTCCTTCCTGGACCACCACGGCGTGCTGCTGCCACTGCTGCTGCTTCCAGCCCGCCTCCCCGTGATAAACACAACACAGCCCTCCAAGCGCGGTCCCACAGCGTCGCCCTACTGCGTCACTGCGTCGCTCCTTCCTTACTCGAGGCGACGCCCCACCCGCCGCCGCCCTCCCTCTGCGCGGGCTCGGCACCCCGGCGACCTCGCAGTATCACAAGTCGACTCCCAGCAGCATGGGTAGCGCGTCTCGGTAGCATCTCGCTATCAAACATGATTCTGTGTACTCCTGGAATGCTCCCTCGATTGCATGGCCCCCGGCTCTGTATCACAACAGAATTGCTCCATACCTGTCCACCGGATTGAGCGCCCTTCACCCTGCCCGGCCCTTAGTCCTGCCGCCAGTGGAGCTGTCAGAGTGCCACGGCAGCGCCCGTTCGAGCAGCCAGCGCACGCGTGATCGCACTCCTAAACACGCAGCTGGAACGCCGCCAGCCGTGCGCTCGCGAGACATTGGCTGAACCGTTTGCCCGGGAACATCCCAAGAGTACCACTGACGGCTGCACCCAGAGCCGACCGTAGACCACAGCAGCAGTCCGTGCTCGACCGAGTGCCTGCGCATCGCAGAGGGGATATTATGTCTACCCCAGGCGCCGAAGATGCATCTCCCTCGCCGGAGTATAGCGGAGATCTGGACGACGATATGGCTGCCGAACAAACGGACCGCCAGTCTGGCGATGCCTCGCCCTCGCAGAAGACGACCAACGGCAAGCCTGCCTCGAATGCAAAGGACCCCCTGAGGCCGCGAAGGAAGAAGGCGCGACGGGCATGTTTTGCCTGTCAGCGCGCCCATCTGACATGTGGTGAGTCACCCTTCCTTCACCTTCTGGGAGCGCCTGTGCTATTCTAGACATGATGAACATTTTTGGACGAGGAAGTACTGACAACAATGATGAGGCGACGAGAGACCATGCAATCGCTGCATCAAGCGTGGCCTCCAAGACCATTGCATGGACGGCGTGCGCAAGAAGGCCAAGTACCTTCATGATGCGCCTGATGGCGCCCTCATGCCCGGCGTGGGCGGCCACTATCCGTACATGAACGGCAATCGCCCAACACCACTGCCAAGCCAGGATGCGCAGACGGCTTCTGTGGCTACGCAAAACACTCTCTATTCTCAGGCTCCACAAACGACATTCTATACCCCAAACTCAGTACCAGGCTCTCTACCTGTCAGTCAAGATGGGCGAACGTTCAACAGCCAGCAATCTCCGATATCGCCCCCATTTAGTCAAGCGCATCACAATGTACCGAGCACTATGCCCCAAGGCCAGTCAGGACAAATGCCGCAATTCGGCCCCTTGTTCGATCCGAGCGACCCAGCCTTGTTCAATTTCGACATCTCAAGTCTGAATTTTGGGAACCACTATGGCGCCCTTGAATTTGGTATGCTTGGTCACATGTCGTCAGGCGCAGCTGAGCAAGCCCACGATAACGGCTTGATGAACCCCATGGGCCAAGCTGCCAGCATGTACAGCCAGCAAGTGCCAGCAAGTTATGCAGATCAATCCAACTCGGCTGTCGCAATGTCCTTTGATCCGACTAGACTTCCAACGGGCGAATGGCAAGAATCGCCCGTACGTAGTATGCAGGTCCAGACGTCAAACAACACTCCAGCCACTACCCACCTCGATCACGGTAGCCATCGCAATGATAGCCTCAACGGTCCTCACGCTTTTGCCATAGGGCAAGGTCCTGCTAGCCACTCCACAGCAAGTCCAGCCTCAACAGATGCCTCTGCCTTCGAAAACGACAATCCGCTAGCCTCCGCCGCGTTCTTTGCCAATACCAACCGGCCCCATGTGCCACGTTCACCAGTTGTCAGTCGGTCGCAACAGGAAAACAGGCCTCCGAGTACTGCGCTGCAACCAATACATTCAAATGGCATCCGCAAACGCCAACGAGATACTAAGAGTATCTATCAAGGCATCACCAAGCCATACGACTATGTCAAAGGCTATCATAGGCTCTACCAACTAATCAACAAGAAATATTCGAGGCCTTGGGTTGCAAAAGCGCAAGAGTATCTCCAAAATTATCGACCAGTCTTGCTACAGGTCCGAGAGGAGCTTAACACCGATGACTTGATTCATCAAGAGATGGGCCTGCAACGCAACCTCATGACACTACAAGAACATTTTGCCGAGGTCGGCACACCGTTTCTGATTTGTCGGCGCTCGGGAGAGATTGTTGGCATCAACAAAGAGTTCACCATCCTTACTGGGTGGAAGCGCGACGTGCTCCTAGGCCAGGAACCAAATCTCAACGTCAACCTGGGCGCAAATCGGGATGCCAACGACAGCGAAATCTCTACCCAGAATACCACCCCCAACCTCCCTCCACAAGATGGCGAAACCGGCACACCCAATGTCAACATCATCGAGCTCATGGACGCCAAATCTGCCCTCGAATTCCTCCAGCACTTTTCTGAGCTTTGCTATCAAGATCCACGTGGGTATGCGTCACAGCGCGTAAACATGCTGCGCTACCAGACCAAAGCAGACTTTGATCGCATCCAAGACATGAAGGCAAACGCCGCTGCTGATGTCAAGCTTGACCCGCTTGTTAAAATGGAGGGTGGAGCTGTGCATCAGGGTGAGAGCGCTATGCAGAGGCTGGGTGCGAAGAATGGCATGGTGGACTGCATGATTTGGTGGCATATCAAGCGAGATATCTTTGATATGCCCGTGTTGGTGTGTATGAGTGTAAGTTGTGCCAGGTTGTCAATTGCACATGTGATGGCAGCTAATGATTGTCACAGGTTATGCCGGTGCTGGATAAAGGTCTACAATGAGCGTGGTGACATCGCTCGACCTCGGCTATATACTCCCCCGTTCTTTCCTATTTTGACTTGTTTCGGCAGCAGCACCTATGCGGGAGACGCATGCGCGATACAGGGGACGGATCACAACGCTACGGCGGCAGTAAAAAGCGCTTTCAAGGACTTGCATGTTCAAGGGGTTTCACGTGGTATATTCACATGCGGTTTTCGTTCTTGGCCACCAGCGTTCTCACAATCGCCGGCATTTTACCCACACGCCATGAGCATGCCCATGACGCCATGGCATTTTTCTCCTTCTTTCAGGCGGCATATTGCATGAATGGGGACACGGCACGTCGCGGGGCTTTGGATCATAGGGTAATGCTTAATGGGTATCTCTAGCCATGACGAATGAGCTGGAGCGGCGAATGGGTGTTAAGGCGTACATAAGGTGGACTACCAAAGCGAACATGGTGCGGTCCCGGAATACCAATTTACTGCTTGTTTAGTTCAATAGTTTAGAAATCATTTTCACGTCGATGTATGGGTATGACCTCGTAACCACATCTACAAATCTATCCTTCCGTTCATAGCGCCTCCCGTATCTCCCTCACTCCATCTGACACATGCCCACTCCATCCCTCTGCCCGACTCCATCACTCCTCTTCGCCCCGTCTTCTTCCTCCCCACCCCCTCGTAACCACTCATCCTCCTTCCACCTCCCATACGCCTCCCTTTCCAAACTCCTCTTCGCAACGCGTATGTCCTCCCTAATATCCTCGACCAACGCCTCCTTGCTTACATAATCGTACTCCGGGCGAATAAACCCCAATATAACCAACGACAGCTCCGCACCATAAAAGTCCTGGTCGAAGTTGTGCAAAATGTGAATTTCTATTGAGCGCTGCGTGTTCTTGTAGTATGGATTGTAGCCGATGCTGAGGACGGTGGGATAGACGGTGGTGGTGGTGTCTGAGGAGGAGGAAGAGTTGGTGGAGGGTAGGGTGGTGGTGGTGGAACTGTAGTCGAGGTCTGCGACGGCGTGGTTGGAGGATTGCGTCGGCACGGAGGTATCGGATGTTGCGCTTGGTACGCTGTTTGAGGTTGTTGAAGAGGAGATGGTGGAGTGGTCTAGTGTGCAGAAACCGTAGTATATGCCGGATGAGAGGTCGTCGTGGCCGCCTATGCTGAGGCCTGAGAGGGGGATGTTTGCAGTGGGGATGCCGAGCTACGGGGGATGAGTGCATGTACTCGGGTATTTTGTAGAAGCATGGTGTCAAATGGGGCACGAATCATAAGTGTTACATACCTCTTTACTTCCTCGTCCAAAGCCCTTGATGACTGGGCCTCGTAGCTTCAGTGGGAACGGTGCTTGTGGTGTGTCGGGACCGGCGATGGGATCGCGGGGACCGTTTGGACGACCCATTATGTATGTGGTTTTACGTGTCTATAGGTTTCTGAGCGTATTTGAACGAGAATTGGACAGGAATGGGTGCTGTAGGAACATGTAAGTCGTGTTGTATTGCGTGCGATAAGCTAAACTTCCAGCACTTTCTTGTCGGGATGAAGGGGTCCGATCGGAATGGTGGGGCAAGGGCACTCCGTCATGGAGCCTTGAACTTCGGGAGACGGATTAGTCAGCCGGTATACAACCGCCACTATCCTTTCGACTATCTTCCGTGTTTACGCTTCCATGTCGAAGCATGTCCATAGCTAATTCTTTTTGTCGTTTATATATCAAAATCAATCCTGTTCGCACTAAACGTACCCTATCTATCCGCACGATGGCCTCCACCTCAAGCAGAGATGCATCGCGACTTCACGATGAGGAGCCCGCTTTCATCTACGGAACTGCCTGGAAGAAGGACCAGACTAAACGGCTCGTGAAGGAGGCCCTGTCAACAGGATTCAGATGCGTTGACACCGCTGCTCAGCCTCGGCATTACCAAGAGGCGCTGGTTGGTGAGGCGCTTCGTGAGACGTATAGCGCAGGTTCTGTGACGAGAGAAGAGGTCTATGTGAGTCAAACAATATTTCAAAGTTTCTATGCTAACCGACCTCAGGTCCAAACCAAATATACCACCCCAGCCGGCCAAGATCTGCACAATATGCCGTACGACCCTTCAGCTCCTTTGGAAACTCAAATTCACACTTCAGTCGCTTCTTCACTGCGGAACTTGCGACCAAAAGAAGAGTCGGAAGAGGACGCATATCTCGACTGCTTGCTTCTGCACTCACCTCTGCCTACCATTGAGCAGACAGTTCAGGCCTGGAAACTGCTTGAATTATATGTACCGGACCGGATTCGCTCACTCGGCATTTCAAACGTTACCCTCCCTGTTCTGCAAGCTATCTACAAGGAGTCCACTGTCAAGCCATCGGTAGTGCAAAATCGCTTCTACCCTCAAACACGGTATGATGTACCTCTTCGCGCGTTCTGCAACGTCAACAGCATCACATACCAGTCTTTCTGGACCTTGACCGGCAATCCTGCACTCCTCAAATCGATGCCCATTATTGCACTAGCCCAGTCAGCAGACATCGATGATTCACTGGCGCTCTATGCCTTGGTGATGGATCTTGGGATTGTCGTCCTGAACGGAACCACCTCAACCGCACACATGCAAGTTGATCTTGGAGGCCTGCGAAAGGTGCGTGAGTGGACTGTATCGCACTCTCAAGAATGGACTAGGATTCGTGATACCTTTAGAAGTCTGATCGAGCCGACGACATGACCCTTTTCTAACTTAGCTCTGGCTATGCCGCTTGGTAGGAACATGTACAGCATGTACTATGCCAGCCTCCTTGACTTCATGATTATTATTTTTTGAGATTTCTTCAGATCCCAGTCGTACAAACTCATGTGTGCGTGGGTGCTTGAAAGCATTTACGTTTGCTTTACCATGGGTCTGGTTGTGGCGTTTGAATCCAGAGACTACTGCGCTGGAGCTACCATCCCATTACACGCATCAGTCTATAGAGTTTGCTACTTTAACTCTAACCGTCCTAGGCTTTTTCCGAACCCCAGATCAACGTTTCTGTATTTACCCTGGTCCACGTATTGGTAACAACCTATCCAAGCCAAGCAGTCTCAAATCTTGGTATGACACACTACTTGGTGCAAACCCGCAACTATATCTTGACATCTCCGGCCATCGCACGCAATTCGCTAGCCATCAGTTGATCAGGAAAACAATACAGCCCTCAGGTATCTTACACGAATACTGGTTCGCATAGCATGGCATTGAGCTCAAGATAAAACCTTCATCAACGAAGTGCAAGTACCTTTACAATTCTGCTCTTGCCCTACTACTAGGCTCCGCTCTTGTTTTCCCGCGAGGACAATGTCAACCGTGATACGCGTCACAAATTCTGTGATCGCCTGTGCCAATCTACCCCGCGCCACCAAACTTTATTGGAGCAGGCCAATGAGGTTGTTATTGCTATTGCGATTTTTGAAACAAGGAGAGTTTAATGGCGGTGTCAGTTCTTGCTGCGATGGAGAAGATGGCACATATCAGATGAACATCTCTACTACGTCTACTATAGGGACCTACACATAGTAAGAATCGGTCATACTAGTCTCCATCAACATGCTTCTAGCGGCACGCTTCAGCTTGTCCTATGAACTCTATTAATGAAGTTTGGCGTTCGTCTAGTCACACGCCGTACTCTCTAGATCACGCAAGCCACCCTGTAGCGATGCCACTTTCGAACAAGATCGTGCACAGTTTTTTGAACTCAGGCTTTCCAAGGAATAACATTGTCGAAAGGGGGAACCAGTGCCTAAAATGTCAAAGTTTGTTTCCAAACAATAGTGACGCACTGACATACCCTTAGATGCGAAGGCGTCGATGGAGTGCAGCATCGAAGCGGTTGCAGGGCAGCTGTGACTAATGCGAAAGCGGGCACCTAATGCAGTGAGTATATCCTCTGGGCCGACAGCATTCTGCAGATCTAAGGTTGTAGCGTACAACATTAGCTTTCACGCCCGGCCTGTTTCCTTGGCCCAAGCAAGAGCTTTGAGAAGCAGACGAGCACCCGAACTTAAGATTTGCTATGCGAACAAGCCTTGACTTTAAGGGTTTTTGTACAACAGCAGCTGTCTCGCATGCAGGTCTGCGGCTGTTACGAGGATGTCAATGAAATGGCATGAAGCCATGCTACTCTTGACGGCTCTGCAGACGACTGTTTAGCCGTAGCGTCAATCACAAGTGCGTCGAATGGATGAGCATCGCCAGCCATCCACATAGTCAGACCTTACGCTGTGCACATTGCATGGTTGGCTTAAGCATGGCCCTGGCCACCACCCTCACCGTTGCCACTGTTTCATGACATCCTATATATCCACCATGACCCATCATTGCATCCAATTCCCTGCTAGAGGTGTCTCTTTAGGGGGTCTCGAGTATACGATTATTACCTTGCAATTTCTATATCGATCTGAGCACCACAATGCCTGGCGGCATCCATCCTTCCGTCTCGCAATTGCTGCAGTGGCCAGTACCGAACTACATTGACCCTCCCACTCAACCGAAATACGTCCTTATATTCTCCTGCATCATTGGACCCATCAGTATCGCACTGCTCTTTGCGCGGCTTTGGGTTCGAATGCGTATTCAACGCAATGTCGGCTGGGATGACTGGTTGATGCTAGCCTCGCTATTTCCTACCATAACTCTGACTATCATATTCCCGCTGAGTGAGTGCATGACCAGTGAGGATTTTAACAATTCTAACCCACTATAGTCACGGAAGCCTACCGATTTAATCGACACGTCTGGGACGTTGAGTTCAAGTACTTCCCCCTTCAACGACACTACGTCATGGCCATCTATTCACTCTTCACGTTAGCCTCCGGCTTAATCAAGATGTCCGTACTCCTCTTCTATCGCCGGTTGTCCTCGCACGCAGTAGCACCGACCTTCCACTGGCTGTTACGGATCACTTGGGTCGCCGTTGGCATATACACCATCGCTTTCGTCTTCATCCCGCTGTTCGCGTGCCATCCCCTCACCGCGTTCTGGAATCAAGTAGATATCACGAGGATCGCTTCGGGATATCAATACACTTGTATTAACGAAGGGGTAGATGTGGTTGCGAATGGCGTTGCATCTACCGTGCAGGACTTCATCGTAGCGTTCCTGCCAACATTGCTTTGCTGGAACCTCCATCTGCCGATTCGCCAGAAAATCGCCCTATACGGAATCTTTGCGGTCAGCTACACAACAGTGGCTGTAGGGGCGATGCGCACCTATACTGGGTATCGCATTTTCTTCCAGACATACGATATCACATGGGTCGCGAGCGACACGTGGCTGTGGTCACTTATGGAACTTCATATCGGTTCCATGTGCGCGAATGCGCCTGCACTCAGGGCATTCTTCATACAGTTCCTCAAATCGGAGCGCGTAAGTCCATGGATGCGATCGCGTTTTAAGCCTCGATCTGCAGGATCCAAGGTCAAGCGCTCGACCGATACGAATACGACATCTCCATCCACAGCCTCTAGATCGACGCTCCGCGAGAAGATGTCGCTTTGGAAAAAGAGTCTCAACTCGCGCGATACAAGCGGTTCTCTATCAAAACATCATACCCATATTTTCACGGACCGAAACGGCGGCGTACTGCAAATGAATGCGCACTTCGACTCCCACGATTTGCAACGCGACAGCATGTCCAAGCCCTTTGCTCCCGAGTACGTCGACACCCTCGTTCACCAGAGCAGACACCAGAGCTACGATCACGACATCGAGATGGGAAATCTTTCATTGCGTCCCTCGCTAGATGGTAGTGAGGTCTTAGCTTTGCCACCAATAACGCCGCTGGAGCCAGCTCGGTGCCGCTCTGCGTTGCCTTTCTCCATACGGCAAGGTGTCTTTTGGGATACACGAGTAAGGAAATACGTGTGGAAACCGTGGGATAAAAAGACTAGGGGGATAAATCTTTGGCAGGGGGAATGATAATGTCTAAATAATGAGCCGGAGATTTGCAGATACCGATATACAGAAGTGATATAGCAGTTAATCTTATGCCTTCAAAACAAACTGCTGAATGTGCCTAAGGCTCCTCGTCTTGAAGTCTATCTGTAATGTCTTATGTGATAACTTACATAGGGATACTATGGTTCCCTTATCTATAATATACACCATCTCTCGTATTATATGAACTTTACTACTTTAATACTACGTTAGCTATGTCAGGTATAGTATCTATACTCTAGTCTTTACTACTAATTTTGATTTTTGAAATAAAGAAAAGACTACGTTACAATAGATATCTTATCCTTGGTGTCGATCTTGCGAGGCTGCGTGCGTGCGTACTCTAATGATTGTCGGGTCGTTTTCGGTGTCCGAAATCCAAAAACAGTCATCATATCACAGCTTTGAACCAAGTCCGATCGGAGTATAAGACGTTTTATCCTGTTTTCGTAAGCAAATGTCCGGGTATAGTTGGAGTGTGTGAACGGCTTGGTAGAATGATGGTTGTTCGGCATCGTGAGAGCGCAGCTGGCTCTAGGCCATGTTGTGAATTACGCGAAACGTATCGTCAACATTACTTGGTGAGGTAGGTACAAACTTTTTTAAAGATGCTGTAAGAATAGATGATGATGAATAAGGGATGAGTAAATGTAATGGGAAGCATGGTGGTATAGGTATACCTCCCTCTTTTGGTCCAATATTGGGATTACTCAGTGCTGGAGGAGGAGTGTTTCTAGATACGAAGTGAGATTTTGGATACACTACAGGAAATTAAAATGGTAGAATTTGGGAGATCCTCATGGATTTACGAAGAAAAAGCCAAAATGAGATATTAGCATTATAAGTCGCGAGACTAGTCATTGCTCTACCTAAAATGGTATCAAAACGCGCGTGGCGGCCGCCTGGGCATCCTCGGAGACGATAACGGGGGAGCAAATTGCTTCACACCATCAAAATCATACAGATGCCTCTCATCTGGTACTGAAATCACCTTTGATCGGTTGAATACGTACTCTGCGGTCGGCTGCCTAGAAGGGCTGCTTCTCCGCGAGATGTCAGAGATGCTGCTACTCTCTGAATCCCACTCTATGATAGGTAGCACGCCGACCTCGCCCAAACTCCTCGGTGCCTCCGATAGATTCGTATTCGAAGAAGATGTGCCAGGCCGTGACCGAGGCACCTCGATGAGGCGGTTGAAGAAGTTCTCGGGCGGAGCTGGGGTGAAGACTGGTTTGGCAATGTTTGCTGGGAACCGGGTTGTTGATTGTGAGTGGAGGTGCGTCGACGAGCGGTCGAGGCCGTGCGTGGCAAGTGGACGGCAGTAATATTCGCCTTCCTTTTCGGCGAACGGAGTAGTGGATGCGTGTGATGACTGCGACGACGTAGGATCGAAGCTTGAACTCTTCCGGTATAGACATTGTCGAATACATGGCGGCGCATTGTAGTTGATTTTGATTGTTTCAGGTTCTGTGGTGCCAGCCATTATACTGATGATGAACGGATGGAGGCAAGGTAGACATGCGCTAATGACGGAGAGGTTTTGCGCAATCTGTTCACAAAGGGTGGTTGTCCAGCAGTTGTAGGAGTAGTCGTCGTGCATGGAAGAGTTGAAAAGATAAAGCTGCGCGCTAATAGCAGCGACAATGCTTGACGTTTAATCAGCAATCTGTTGTCTCAAGAACTGACGTTTTTGTAGTTACTCACCTCAGCCGAGCCAGAAATACCAGAGACACGGAAACTCTCCTACCTACGGAGAGACGAACATTCCATATGAAAAGGGGTATCATGACGAGAAGGATCTCAACTACGATGTTCGTGATGCCAACGTAGTTGACAAAAGCTTCGAGGTTATAACAGTTGTGTGCTTCAATGAACTTCCAAGGATCCGGTAGGTCGCATGGGAAGGCGTTGACAAGAACCCCGGATATCGTCCAGATGGCGGTAAAGCCAGCAAAGACGAGTGCTGTGTACTTGGCCACAAGACCAGGAAGAACTTTCCTGATGACCAGACATACCGAGATTTGAGCGCAGCCCATATTAGCGATGTACAGCATGCAGGCAGCATACTCAGCCTATTGTTGTCAATTCTGATTAGGTCTGATCGAACGGGCGAGTTTGAACTCACTTTCTGGTAGATAGCTACTTGGCTGGGACTGAGATCCTTAACATGTTGCCCTAAGGCATGCGTTGACTCGACTGAGACTGCTACTGTTTGCCCAAAGCTGAAGAGCTGGTTTTGTCAGTCTCCTTTGAACTACGAGCAAAAAGCGTCAACTTACAGCCGCCAAGGCAATGAAGAGATCGTGCAGCCCAAATCTTCTTCGACTCGTTCTCATAGACAATTTCATGGCAAAGCGTGCCACAAGCGTGCACATAACAACGGCGAGAAGTATCCATGAGACAATGTTTAGGATGGTCCCTCGATCAGCCATCGATGCTATCCGCCGCCGGTGGAGAGTTTGCATCGCTTCATCGAGCATGTTGGACCGTTCTCCAGATCCCGAGGCCGTTATTAAAGTACAATGGAAGCCTAACGGCTGTTCCTGGAATCATGTGATGTGGCAATGACCCGCGGTCTGGAGAATATTCAGTATTAGATCAAAAGGGGTTCGGCTGATGATAAATTTTATAGAACTCGCGAACGGCCAACACGAGGTGAGGCGTGCAGCGACGGCGGTAGGCTGAGCCTGGGGCGGGATCCGAAGCGTGAGCTTAATCTATGCTGACCAACTGTTCAAGATATATCGCAGTGGTACCTGGATGACACTCCAGCCCTATGCCCGGGAAAGGAAGAAAAGTTCTTGAGACCCGACGTTCAGTAATAGTACATATTAAAAAGCGACGTTTGCCGGTGGCAACGAAGCCTCACGTATCTCATCATAGCTCAGTGAACCGCAACGACGTGCATCCACCATGCGTGTGTGCGCGATGCAGGATGCACAAGTGGTTGGTGGGAGTCTACGAGATGCAGCGAGTGGGAGACCAACACATGCAAGGTGGGCTAAGATAAGAGAGCCCATCCCTTGAAGGCCGTAGTAGGGTCGGAGTATGGCCTATCTGGAAGAGTGAATGGAGTGAGCAACCCGCTGTCGGGGTTCGAAAGTCAGTGGCACGGACCACTTCCCAATAAGCACCGTCTAAGCCGCGCTACTACTTCTATATATCCCAGCACATCGACCCTGGGCGTGCTTTAAGAAATCCTGATTGGCGGCTATCAGGGTTCCACAATTTTCTGCCGTTGTTCTAGCGTGCGTGGATGATGTGCTACGGCAAGTCTTTGAGAATATGCTGTTCAGCGTAGAGTCTTAGCTTTGCCATAAACCCGGCTGACCCCTTGTGATTCGGCTTGCCAACACTTCCCGTCTTAGCCTTGAGCGGGTGATCTGTTCAAGCGCAGATTTGCACGCGCATGGGTGCTCATCAGAAAGTGAAGCGCGTACAAGCGGACCATGTTGTGCTCACTGACGAATCGCGCCACAAGACTGAGGATAGCATGGGCACATACATTCAAGTTGTAAAGCTTCTCATCCATTATGTCGGAGCTGCGAGATAAAAAGGTTAGGTGTTTGCATTGGCTGGTCAGAGCGGTCCAACTCTCGATTGGTTGAGTGATATCATTTAGTCTTTTGAGGTTCTACATCTATCGATGTCACGTCTTATCATGAAGTCGTCGTCATCGCTGGCGAAAGCATGCCGCACACATCAACGGCACCTTCTATGCGCGGCTCATGTTAGCACCCTCTTCGGCCTTCTGGAGACCATACTTCTTCAACCTGTCTCATTATCAGCAATACTCTTTGAAAGGCTCCAAAGTGCAACTTACCTGATGCTCTGGATAGCAATGAAGCCAGTAGTATCCATGGGGCTGAAGTTGTCGAGAGTGTCCATCGATGCCTCCTCCTCCGAGTACAGTTTCTCCGTCTGACTTGAACGACCGAGCACATAGGCATTGCCCTTGTATAGCTTCAACCGCACCTCGCCATTCACACGGCGCTGGCTGAAAAGCAGGCTGTTCTCGATGAACTCGCGCTCGGGGCTGAAGTACATGCCGTTGTACAGCTGATAGCTCCAGTTGTGGCTCACGAACTGATCGCGCAAGTTGCGTACTTGGGCGTCCATGACCAAACCCTCAAGATCGAGATGGGCGAGGCGAAGGATGGTCATGGCGGGCGAGTCGTAGCAACCGCGGGACTTGAGGCCGATGAAGCGGTTCTCGACAATGTCGATGCGACCGATGCCGTGGGTGAAGCCGAGCTTGTTGAGCGCAGTGAAGAGCTCAACGCTATCGGTGTACGTCTTATCGGGCGTGGCGACCTTGACGGGGATGCCCTTCTCGAAGTAGACGGTGATGTCGGTGGGCTCGTTGGGCGCGGAGAGGGGGGACTGCGTCATGGTCCACATGTCATCGGGAGGGGACTGATCGGGGTCCTCGAGGATGCCTACGCTTGTCAGTCGGGGTTCTGCAGTAGGCGGAGCGGAGGGTCGCACCTGCTTCGTAACTGCAGTGGGCCAAGTTGGCATCCATGCTCCACGGCTTCGCCTTGGTCGAGGTAACCGGAATGCCATGCTTCTCCGCGTAGTCCAACAGATCTTGCCTGCCCTTGAAACGCTCGCAGAACTCCGGCAGCCGCCAGGGCGCAATGACCTTGATGCTCGGCTGAAGCGTGTAGAAAGCAAGCTCAAAGCGAACCTGGTCGTTGCCCTTGCCAGTGCAGCCGTGCGAAACGAACTGGCAGCCCTCTTGCTGTGCGACGCGGATCTGTGCACGAGCGATGACTGGGCGAGCCAGACTGGTTCCGAGCAGGTAGCGGCCCTCGTAGGAGGCATTGCACTGTACGGCGCGGAAGCAGAGCTCCTCGACGAACTCCTTCTGTAGGTCAAGGATGACCATCTTCAGCGCACCGATCTTGAGTGCCTTCTTTTCCACCTCGTCCCAGGGCTCTTCCTGGCCGACGTTGGCGAGGAAGCACACGACCTCATATCCTTCCTCTTAACCTGAATGTTAGCTAGCTGTTTGCAATTGAGTGCTGTGTCAATGCGTACCGATCAGCCATCGCAGAATCGTGGAGGTGTCAAGACCGCCTAGTGAGTCAAGTCAGCGCATATTCAGTTATCGTGACGGTGCAAAATGATTGACGAGGTTGTGAGGTTAAAAACAATGCCACAGAAATAATCTTACCAGAGTAAGCCAAGCAGACGCGTCCCTTTGTCATGTTTGCGTTCTTCTGGACTTTTGAATGTGGTTTGGAGAGTCAATTGCAGATGACACAACGTCCGGGGAATGTGCGGAGCGGTCTGATAACGATAAATAAGTTCGGAGGTCAATGCGCCGATCATCGGTTTCCCACTAGTGTTTTTCAGCCCTGCAGCATGACGACCCAAATTTCCTTCATCGCATGAACGGTAGTCACCGCTCTTTAAAATGCCACGCGTATCCTGTGACTAGGATGAACCAGCATTTGTATAGCTGTTATATACATGACATGAAGTCAAAACCAAACGCCGCTTGTGCAGTATCCACTCACTGCCTCTATCCGAGCCAACGCCATGCTTGCAGATGAGTCACTCGCCAGGATAAGATAAACGTGTCAAAAGATATTAACGAGAATGTGAATGGCCACAAGTGCCTTCTCCAAAAACACGCTCGCTGCACGCAAATGGAACCAAGTACGCCGTACAATGCGAGCGAGGTAAGCGCATATACAAATAACCGTGCCATTCCGTCATCCATATCGGCCATAAAATAGCGCGTGACCTGGGCGACTGGAGATTAGAATACACCTCCCGCTACTCTCTCGCGCTCATAGAAAACAATATAGGCCTTCTCATTCTGCAGACGCTGGTTCGAAGGCAGATTTCCCGGTTCGAAGTCAGTGACCTTGTCATCGTTGAACGACCGCCAGCAGCCGCGGGATTTGTCCTTGACAAATGCTGTGTAATGACCACTACCAAGCGTGGCTCCGATGTGCCAGATGACAGCGTACGCGTTATACTGGAATGGTCCATTCATCGTCGGATCCGACTTCACACCAGCCAGCTGCGCCGGCCCGTCCATGGCCTTTTGCGCCACGTAGACTTCTTGCTCTGGCGTCATGGGTGGCTCGACGAAAGGTCCCATATCCAGCCCCTGGAGCGGGAAATGCACTGGCGTCCGAACCTTGCGGGCACTCTCGGTCCGCGATGCGCTGAATCGTTTGAAGTGGATGACAAGCGTGTCAGGGGCACGAGTAATGGTGATCTTCTTCACCGCTTCGCGATCCTTCTTGCAGCGTGGACAGCGCCAGACTTCGTCCCCTGCTAAGCGCTCTGCCGCACAGTATGATCGGAGGCAATCACGCACATCGCATTGGCCTTCGCGGGGTATCTCTACGCTGATACTCCAGAATGCCTCGTAGGTCGTACTTGTTATTCCGCAAGTCTGGCAGGTAAGCTGCGAAGCATGTTGCCCGGCGAACATGCCGCCAATGACGGACATGTCTCGGTGTTGATAACGACCCCACTCAATCTTTGCGGCATACTGACGTGGAAATTGCTCGCGTTGCAATTCTTGCTGATCAGTGAGCGGCTTGAGCGGCGGCTTGTTCCAGGTCACGTTGAGGTCTTCATGCATGTAGTCTAAGACAAACTCAAGGAACTCCTTGGCGTCCTGCTGCTCATCGATACCCCATTGAGAGTTGAAGTGGCCACATATTCGCTGCACTGAATTAGCAATGGGGCTTGGAAATTACGCTCCTTGATACTCACCCTGAACGTGCTAGGTCGCACAGAGCTGACATCGCCCTTGAAGAGATTGGACAGAAGCGTCGCGTAGGCCTCGGGTAGAATGCCTTTCGTTCCCTTCCAGTTGTCTCTTTGGAGATCTCTGTGATAGCGCTGACTTAGGAACAAATCAGAAAGTAACAGATGGCCACTCAGGCATTGCACTACCGAGTTCATGTAACATGTTACACCAAAGTTCAACAATCCAGTCTTGTGCATTCTGACATTGCTGAAGCGTGGCTGCGAGAGGTAAACAGGAGGTTGGCTGTTGCGACCTTGCGCAGTGACCTGACGCTCATGAACGCCACTGTAGCTAACTCGGGGTACGGATGGAGCTGGTCGAGATGGGGCAACGGGGATAGCTGGTGCGACATAGTGATTCATAGTTTGCGGCTTCGACGAGGGATATACCATGGACTGTTCTGCTTCAACATCTGGATACCGTCGCAGGAATTCCTCAGTGGAGCGATAGAAGGGCGAAGCGGGCTCCTCTTCTTCCTCACCAGCTGAAGAGGGTAGATCAACCGCAGTTCTCCCTTTCCGAGCTTCCTCTAGCCACTTTTGTTCCTCTTCGGGGTCCATTGGAACATATTCGCGTCTCCGTCGTCTCTGCAGATTTGTCCTAGCGACATGACTTGCAGCGGGTGATCTCCGAACGGCTCGACTCCTGGTCTGTCCGCCGGCTATGAGTGCGGCAGTCGTCGACATCTTGAGCGCTTGTGCTCCGACTAAATCTACCCATGCATCGAGACCGCCTTTGAGGAGGACTGGCGGACGTTTCAAAGGTTTTTCGACATTAAACTCATGCAATGTATCGAACAGTCGTTTGAGCGCAAGTTCGCTCTGTGTGCGTTTGTGTTTGTGCAGGAATTCGATGTTCTTGGTCGATTCATCATAATATACTACGACGTCGTATTCATTCCGCTTGTCGAACATGACCTGCTCTTCATCCGGAGACAAGACTAGTCGGTCCAGTAGCTGTTCAGCAGAGTCTCCATCCTGCAATGTCAATGGTTCTATGCAGATGATATTACGCACAAAGATATGCCCTGCGTCGAACTCTGCTCGATGCCGTACATCGATGAGAAGCACGTTGTACATACGAAAGTAGTCGTAAAGCTTGCTAGCATCGATTTCCAACTCGACGGACTTGCTGACAGCCCTCGCTCGGCCAGTAGACTCGTGCACGCCCGGTTGAGCTGGGAAGTATGAATCTGAGGTACTGTTCGCGTTGGGCGCATGACTCGAGACGCTAGATGCGGCCAAAGAATTGCTACGCCCTCCAGTACCAACCATGCTTCTCGGCGTACTTCTCGGCGGATTGATACTCGCAGGGTTGGAGATATTGCGAGCCGGACTGTAGGTGGGGCTAGGCTCTTTCGGCAAGGATGCTGCAAGTTGTGTATTCAAAGGCAGCTTTGGCAATGGAGGTGGAGGCATGTTCCGAGGTCCCAGCGGTCGAGTCGAGGCGTGATAGTCTGCAGGAGAGGGCATTTTGACGGACAAATCTTGGCTCGAGCGTGCCGAAGTCGTGTCTATGGGCGGGGCGAAGCCTCGGAGGTTTGCGAATCGCTGAGCGAGATCATTTGCTCCATTGACCGACGGCACACTTTGATGGACAGCCCGGCCGTGGAGCGATTGTGGCTTTGGTTGTACAGGTGGTTTTCTCTGTGCAGGATCGACAGGAGCGGCAGGTGAGGGTCGGCCATTTGGAAGCGTGGTTGGCACATCGGGTAGCATCAGTTCGTCGTCTCGTCTGGGCAAAGTAGAGCCGTTGCGAGAGCCTGGGCGTACAGATGATACGGAGGACGAAGACCTGTGGTGGCCGCCATTCCTCAGATTGTCATTTTTGATGATGTCCTTGATGCGTACAAATCTCTCTTCGCTGGATTTAATGTCTTTCAAAAGCTCCTTGAAGTCGCGATGTGCCTGGCTCCGGCTGTTCTCGAGCTTCTCGTAGTAGTCACGATGCCGGGGTATTAGATCGACAATGATCTGGTAGGCTACAAGATATTCCCAGTACGCGGCGGCAGGCGACCTGCTGCCGACCATGAGCTTGGCCGAGTGGAAGTGCCTTTTGCTTTCCTCGAGCAGATGCTTGATCTATGCGGTGTTAGCGACTGCCGCGACGAGGGCGCGCCTTCCCTAAGTACCGTATGATGTCTGAGAGACTCGACCGTCTCTGTTGCCGAGCCCACGATCTCGGCGATGGGCGGAAACGGGCCCCCAGGGCCTCGCGGGTCGGCTGCCCCATCGCTGCCTCTCCAGCCGTCGGCGCCATTGGGATAGCCGGTCATGGGGAAGGCGGGCGAGGGTCCTGAGGGCGGCAAGGGAGCAGCAGCACTCATAATCACACCCTAGACGCCAGGCAGGCCGCGCATGGCCGACGAGGAGGGCGGACAGAGAGGGCTGATGTATGCGTAGTCCGCTGCGTATGCGCCGGGCAGTGTTTATACCAGGTTGCGGGGATGTCGTGGAGAGCGGTGGGGGTGCGGAAGACGGGCGGCGTGCATGGGCGGGCGCGCAGAAGGCGCAGAGTGCGATGGTGAAGGCGAAGAGGCGGCGGGAAAGGAGCCCTCGGTGGAGCGTGAGCGTGGGCGTGAGGCTGTTTGGAGAGAGGCCGTCAAGGCCATAGTGGCAGGGTTCATTCAAGTCCAGGATGCGGGATGCGGCTCGTGTGAGGCGTCTCCGCCACTCGTCATCATAGCCAAGCCTCGACCACCGTCCGCGAGCTGCACATGGCTACCTAGGCAGCATCACGGCCACTTCGACTCCATAGCAACGACGTGAGCCTTTCACTCCGAGCCTGCAGCTCCCACAGCCCCACGGGCCACACGCCGTCTCCGCCATACTCCAAGCATCGCTCTCCGCGTCGAGCTCCGGAAACACCATGGCGGGCTGGTTCGGGTCCTCGTCCAACAGCGCGCTCGATGAACAGATTGAGCGGGCAACCTCGTCGAGCTTGTATGTGGCCAAATCGTGATACACGGAGCTGCAGCGTATACAGGACTAACTCGATGCAGAGAGGACATGCCGCTGAACCTCGAGATATCCGACGTGATTCGGTCCAAGACGGTGCAGCCTAAAGATGCCATGCGCGCCTTGAAGCGGCGGATAGGGCACAAGAACCCCAACGTGCAACTGGCCGCACTGAATGTTGGTGACCTGCGCGACTCGCTCTCAACGCTGGCGGCTCACATTATCATAGCTCACGGACACGTGCGTAAAGAACGGCGGCGCCCACTTCATACAGGAGATCGCCTCGCGCGAGTTCATGGACAACCTGACGTCGCTGCTCAAGGCCCCGTCCACCGTCGCCCCAAACAACGACGTCAAGAACAAGATGCTCGAGCTCATACAAACATGGGCAACTGCCGCCGAGGGTCGTATTAACCTGAGCTACATCGGCGAAGTCTACCACGGCCTGCAGCGAGAAGGCTACCACTTCCCGCCAAAAGAGCACATTGCCAGCAGCATGCTCGACAGCAGTGCAGTACGTTCTCTGTCTCTTCGGAAAAAGCCATGTCGATGCTAACATGCTGTACTCAGCCCCCAGAATGGACCGATTCCGACGTCTGCATGCGATGCCGTACACCCTTCACCTTCACCAACCGCAAACATCATTGCCGTAACTGCGGAAACGTATTCTGCGGCGCTTGTTCGAGCAAGAGCATCCCCCTTCCCCACCTCGGCATCATGGACCCTGTGCGCGTAGACGACGGCTGCCATGCCAAGCTGACCGACAAGGCGCGCGCAACACCAGTGCCGAGGGGTTTTGATGCTGGTAAACCCCAGAAGACACTCTATCAAGGCTCAATGGAGCCTCGTAGCGCACGTGTTGAGGACAGCTTCGATGCAGACCTGAAACGCGCGCTGGAGATGAGCTTGGAGGATGCAAAGGGCAACACCTCGTCCGGCTTCGTGTCGCAATCACAACTGCAGTCGCAGTCTAAACCCACAAACGGAACATCGAAAAAGGAGCCCGAAGAGGAGGAAGATGCCGATCTCGCAGCCGCCATCGCAGCTTCCCTCGCCGACATGGAGGAGCAGAAGAAGAACTACGCCCAGACCTTCCGACAGCAGACCGCGAATGTGAACGGGACGACGCCCTTTGTTGCACCCAAGAACGACTATGAACTCACTCCCGTTGAAGCCGAGAACATCAACCTATTCTCGACTCTTGTAGACCGATTACAACACCAGCCTCCAGGCACCATTTTGCGAGAACCGCAAATACAGGAACTGTACGAGAGCATTGGCAAACTGAGGCCGAAATTGGCACGTACCTATGGCGAGACGATGAGCAAGCATGGTGTGTTTGACAACTTCCCTTTCGACTAACCAAATACTAATGTGCATAGATACACTGCTTGACCTACACGCCAAGCTTTCCACCGTTGTTCGGTACTACGATCGAATGCTCGAGGAAAGATTATCAAGCACATATCACCAGGCCAATGCCATGTACGGTCTTCCTGCAGCCACGCAACGGCCTGCTTCCAATTTATACCCTAGCATCCAATCCAGTGCACCGGATGGTCCAGTCAGTGAGAATTACTACAACGGCACTGCAACCGCATCCGATGCATACAGGAGACCTCAATCATATTACAGTGGTGGCTATCAGTCAGCACCACAACAACCACACACCCAGCGGGCATCTGCACCACCGCCGTCCTACGCCCCACCTCAGGAACAATACCAGCAGCCCTCGCAGCCGTACCCAAACCTTGCTTCATATGGTGCACCACAGCAACGGCCGCCTAGCACCACGTATCAGAAATCCGCGTCACCACAGCTTCAACGCCAAGTCTCGAATCAGCAATATCCCCCGCAAGCCTCTTCCTATCCTCCACAAGCCCCACCCTCCACCGTATCAGACACAGAGAGCGCAAGCTTCTACTACGGCGACAGTAACGCAGCACAGCCATCGCAACCACCGAGGCAACGCACCCAAAGTTTTGCCTCTCAGCCCTCGCAGCAAGCACAACCTTCATCACCGCAAATGTACAACCGCGGCCCGCCACAACAAACTCCCCTTTCGCCACCCGCTCAACCCACCACCGCATGGCAGAATCCTCCGTACCCAAGGCAAGATCAACCGTCGAACTGGCAGCAACATGATCAGAACCAGGCAGCGCAACAGCAGTCGGCTCCACAGCAGTCGGCTCCACAGCAGGCTCCTCCCTCGCAGGCATCTGCACCACAAGCACCACCGCAGCAGCAGTACTGGCAACAACAGCAACAAGCACCGCAACAGCAGCAGAGTTCAGCATGGCAACCCGCGCCATATGCGACAGGCGGGTATGGACCGGAAAGTTTCCCGAGTGCGCCGCAGAACCAGTTGCCGGCGCAGCAGAAGGTCGTTGATGAACCGTTGATCGACCTATAACTTTTTTATAACACCGGGACAACGTAGGAGCAACCAAGGATAGTAACGCGGGGATGAAGAGGATATGGAGTCCATAGTTGCATCTGCATGGAGGGCGTCTGGGCGAAATGACTCGTCTCTTATGGAGTCTGCTAAAGCCATGAACAAGGCTTCTGTGATTTAACGATGCTCAGGTGCTGGTGAAACCCAGTGGTTCATAAATTAATTAGACAGAGGTCCAGAAAAAGAGACCTCGGAAGCCTCGAAGCAGTCCTCTGTATGCTAGGTTCCAATCGTGAATGCTGCTCTGTATTCAACATGTACAAGTGCTTTGGTCGTGGAACTGTTTGAACATTGGATTTGTTGCTCATCTATTCACATCTCACCCGTTTGTCGTTATTTACGCGCCCCTGTATGATTTTGACCCTTATAAACACCGTCTACACCGAGCCCTTCCGGATGCAGTAATTACAGAATACATCAGAGTGAAAAAACTAATCCTCAAGCCTGTAGGCGAGCGCAAGCGAGGGTATCCCGGATAAAAAATACAAGTCGAAGTGAATGGTAAAAACGCCACAAAAGGTGTGGTCGCCAAATAGATGACGGGGATGCCGCCATAGCGCGCGACAACCCAAAAAGGTAATGTGGACACCAGAAGATAGGTACAAGACTCCCTGCTGGATTTAAAATGCCATACGTGAAGTGTCTTCTCTGCTTCACGTGTAAAGGCCGTGACACGTGCGGGATGTTGACGGTGCCCGCTAAAGATAGCCGCAAGCTTAGCTTACGCGACGAAAGTGACTTCGATAGGTCGAGCAAATGCTTGCTGGAGATGGCAGAGCCTGGAGAGAGGTGTCTCACGTCCGCACTGGAGGATGCTCGACACGGCGACCTTCGCTTCTCGGTGTCTGGTCCGATGACGCAAAAGGGGGGCTGATGGTGGCCTTCGGCCGATGCGAGCTCAAACATACTCGGGCCAGTAGTTGTATGGCATCAGGCTTGGACCAGTCCAGTTCTCGCCGTACGGATTTGTGCGCTTCCCCGCGAAGAACCCGTCTTGCGCGTTCTCGAGGACCGATATCCACGATGAGGGTTCCGGATGCTTGACCCACTGAGACAATTGTTAGCCATGTTCCTCGTTGGTGGCGACACTGCGGCGAAACACCACGCGGCCAGCGACGCCATTACCAAGCTAGCGCTGCAGGCTCGGACGCGAGAGCGGGGTTGCTATGATGAAAATGTGGAGGGAAAGAAGGGTAAGGGCATAAAACTCACCTGGTTATGAATGTGGTAGGTCCAGGCGCCCCTAAAAAAGTTCTCCAGCGTCCGATTGTTGGGTGGGTATTTGTCTTCCGACAGAACATAATCAGAGACAACGCCAGCCTTACGGAGCTCAACCTCCTCATCAACTGTGGGCTGGAAAGAGTCTGCGTGTGCAGCTTTGTCATTCTGCTTCGATGATGGTGCAGCCGCAGAGGCAGGTACGTTCTCTTCGTCTTCGTGATCGCGCTTGGATTCCGGAGCGTCGATGCGCATTTTGAGCTCTTTTCTTTGCGCTTCCTCCAGATCAATAGCTTCGAGTTGAGGCCCGGTGTAGCTTTCCCACTCGTCCTTGATTGCGCCTGTCTTTCCCTTGAACACGGCACTGTAGTCTCGGAGACAGGGTATGGTGCAGCGGCCTTCGCGGTCCCAGTTGAATTCGGTCCAGATGGGGTCGAAGGCGGCAGTCTCGAACATGAGGAATTCTTGATCACGTCCATCTTTCCATGCCATACGGCCTAGAACTCGGGGATGGAAATTGACACCCATACGAATGCCGCCGTAGAGCAGATATGAGGAGAGAGATGAATTTGCCGAAAGTGACATGATGGCTGTGTTGTAGTCACCGGGGTGGGGATGGGCAGCCCATCGTTCAGCAAATGCATGCTCTTTGGGCAATAGCAGAGGTCGCATATCCCTAAGCATGAGCACGTCCATATCGAAGTAAGCGCCGCCATAGATGTGGAGAACGATGAAACGGACAGCATCCGAGACAGCGACTGGGAGGAAGGTCATTTGCTTCGTAGTCAGAACAAGCCATTGCTGGCCGTCCTTGTCCTCGACGATGTTCTCGGCCATGGCCTTCTCGCCTTTCGCATCCGGCGCGCCAGGCTTGCTGTAGTAGTCAAAGCCGTTCTTATCATCGTCGTCTGTGGCCAGTGGGATGCGGTTGGGGAAGTTCCACGCCTTGACTACAATGTCACCTCGCTCGACCAGAGGAAGGAAACGAGCAAAGAGGGCATCCTTGTTCAGCATGTTGTACACGGCATTGGGATTGCGGTCGCTGTCGAGCCATAACCAGAGGCGCGAGCATGCCAGATTCTGCGTATACAGATAGCTCTTGACGAAGACCTCGACGCGCCAGGTTGCAGGCCCAGTCCAGTAGACATGATAGGGGATGATGGGACCAGGACATGATCCTATGTTCGACCCGTTTGCAGCGACGGCGTCCTTGACAGGTACATAGCTCTTCAGGGTCTTGTCGTGGCCGTCTGCATTGATGTAGTCGGCCTTGCGGGGGTCTTGGGCGCTCGCGCGGTCAGCGGCCTCGGGCAGGTGATAGTAGCGGTCTTGTTCCTCGGCAAAGAACTTCAGGCAGTCGTATGGCCTCCTCATCTTCTCAAGGCCGGTGTAGGTGCCCCTGCACTCTTCCACCAACATGTGCATATCGGCCTCGGTGTCGACATGGGGGCGAGGGCCTAGATAATCGTCTCTGTTCTTAACAGCGGTGACGGGGCGGTTGAACACATTGGCGTGAGGGTTGATGGTGACGGTTTTCGAGGTTCCTGCGAACTTGACCTTGATCCCGGACTTGGTTGTCTCGATCAGCTCCGTTGGTCCAGCCTTGTCCAGAAAGGCAGGAATGCCCAGTTTGCCTTTGGTAGCAACGCTGGGGTCGCTCACCATGTTGATTACGCCATAGATGGTTGCGTATAACAATGCTGCCAAAACCAAGTTCTTCAGCAGCGTGAAGACTGCCCTCAGCTTGGACTTTTCTGCCATGTCGACCAGGCTCCCGGGCGGAGAAGCCGTAGCTGCTTGCTCGCAGATGCTACCGAAGAGAAGCCAGTATTACGGCGCGTGCGTGTCGCTTCGATGGGGCGGTAGTGAGTCGGGCGTGGGATGCACTACGCGAGCTTGCAGTGGGTGAAGTCGAGAGTCGCGGGCGAGGGGGTCGGTGGTGTGCACCTCGGATATGGCCTTGCGAGGACAGTAGTAGGCGGAATGTCGTATAAGTGCAGGCTGGCGGATGGGGATGCTATTATAGACTGCGATTGGGCTGAGTATGCAGGCGCATGCACTAAGGCGGCCCCCAGCTTTCCTCTGCGGTGTTGAGAGGCAGTGCTTTCTGCAGAGGAGTGGGCAGTGGGCGCTGAGCGGTTGGGAAGAAGTGCACGAGTAGGAACACAGCCAACGAACAAGTTGCGGAGAAGGAAGAATGGCACCTCGCACTTCGCACTGCGGTAAGGAGAGACAGAAGGAGAGACAAGAGACTCGACGGGAGCGGAGCGGCGTGGAATTGGCAGAGCGGCGGTACGAGCCAACTCTAGGTTCGGGGTCGAAGAAGCGGGCTAAGGCTAATTTCCAGACCCACGCGAGCCGCGGCGTGCCCCGAGCATCTTCCCCTGAGCTTCCTTTTCTCTACTACGAGAATATTTCCTGCCCGTACTGTGCTACAACCACTATGCATGTCACGGCTACAGCTGCCTTTTCACAAGCCCAGAACCTGAACTGTACAATTGTGCCGCCTACTGTGTGCGCCTGCTGCGGTTGCACGGTGGCTCCTTCCCTAGTTTTGGCGTCTTGAATGCGGCAAGAGCAGCCCCGCAACCCACCTGTGATCCCCAACGTCAGGCCTGTCACTCGCGTCTTTCACCCATTGCAGCCGTGGCCATCAGCACTGTCGCGTCCGCAAACACGCTGTTGATGCCGCGCCACCTACTCACCAAGGCCTTGATCGCCCCAGCCGTTCCACGACGGCTCTCGCTGAGTCGGCACTCTTTGGGCATCAGGCTTGGCAGGCTTGGCAGGCGTGAATACTCAGCGGTCGCAGCTCCTCCACGGTGCGAGCAATTCACCATCCCGTGTCGGTCAAACGGCTCTATCACAATTGAGTAAGTCAGCCCTCTCCTCGTATGCCTTGCGCCGTCAAGTTTTCTTTGACACATCCTCATCTGTCTGATGTCGCCTTGGATGCGGCTCACGCCTGGTCAGCTGTGCGATGACCTCATATCTGAAGGCCTCGTTTAGCTCCCCATAATTTTTCCTCTTTGAACCGCAACTCCTCCGATCTTTGCTCGATCCGAGCATACTCTGAGACAATGCAGCCCCAGAGAACGTGCCGTGTTACCATTACACAACTACACTTCTATTGTATGGCCATGTCTCACTGTCTCTCTCCTGATAAAGGACTGAACCTGCACACCTCAATTGTACGCTCGAGGCACGAGGCAACCAGACGCTCCGCAGGTGGATTCCAGTCTATGGATCTGTCTATACATAGCATTATGAACAATAGCAAATTTGAGAGCCATGTTGCAAAGAGTTACTGATCCCTCTGTAGTGTTTTCCATGCCTCGACTCCATCGTCTCCCGTCATTCTCTACTTGCCACCTGGCCCTGTACTGCCAGATTGCCCTGAAGAAGAAGAGCGTGTAATATCCACGCTACGTAAAGCGAGCAGTGCTACAATTGCCCGTATCAACTATCGCGCGTCACTGTTGCATCGATACCCGACACCTTGTCATGATGTTTTAACAGGCTATGACTGGATCCGAGAGAATCTACTCCGCGATGAGTTTGATCGGCCATACCTCGCGCGGCTCGGAGTGTGTGGGGAGCTCGTCGGCGGCTCACTTGCAACAATGCTGGCTTTGACCGAATGCCGTCTCGGAGAAAGTCGTGTTGGCGCCGCAGCTGTGAACAACCCCATAGTCGATTGGGTGTTCCCCGATCTTCTCCCATTTATCAATCCCTCGGAGCTACCGGAACCCGTTGCACCAGATGAGACTGCATTCCCAGCTGACGAGGACCCGGGAATTTCATGGGCATCGAAGCCCGTCCCTGGACGCAAGAAACGAGCGCCAAAGCCACCACCTCCAACAGCGTGGCAGACTTATAGCGCCAATACCGTCCTACCTGTGCTGACACTCTCTGAAAAGCGTGATGCGCTGTTCCGCAAACCAGAGCACTATTTTGATCGTTTCGCGTCCCCCATCCATTTCTTTCGCTCTCCCCATGCGCAGCTCATCTACCCACAGCACGAGGATGTAATAGCCTCCGAACAGCCTGACGAGCTATTTGACATGGAGACTCAAATGCATCTCAATCATTACGCTTCTCTCGATGACAACGGCAAGACGGAACCACTATTGCCTACTTTAGCTCGGTGCCGTTCGTATGCTCGCCACTATCCCCCAGCAGGCACGAAACTTAGCTTGCCTGTGTGGAACTTGACCGCTGGTTTACACAGCCCTCTTTCCGATCAGACAACAGAGCTAGCCAAGATGATCAGACGCAACATTGCCCGCCAGACACTCAGATCGCACTCAGGTAGGGCACGATGGCACGATGCAGCGGAGAAGGCGAAATACGAGGATTTTGCGCAGGAACGCGTGCACCTAAACGCACACGAAGGAATAGGTCTATGGACTCAACAAGACGGCAACTCGAATTGGAAGGCACAAGTAGAAAACATGGGCGCCTGGATGAAACAACGCCTCGAACCCAGCTTTTCATGAAAGGCTCAGACCGGCTCTATATAATTTTCCCCCAAGTACAGGAACAACTCCAACCATTCCACCTCAACAGCACATGACATACCGATTATCTTCAATCTCTACAACCGCTGAATTACAAGTCTTCAATATAACACCCGCCACGTTCGAGCTCTCTTCTGGCCGCCTCCCGAGTGGCCTCCTCTGGCCAGGGGGTGGTCGGTATTGCCTCTTGTGCGACAGCCCATACCCATTCGTCGAGTTCGAGGGCGCGCCAGTCCTGCGACTCAACACGTACGAGGGCCGACTCTGTATAATGGAGCAACGGAATCTTCTTGGAGTCAAGGCCTTTTATGAACCAACGCAGTTGGTGGGCTCTCCTTCCCTGAGCCTTCTCGAAAACATGGTCCTTCTTGAACGGAAGCAAAAACTCCAGTGCCGACTCCGCGCCTACGGAGAAATGCTGCTCGAGTTCTTCTTGGCTAGGTGGATTCATCTCCGAATATAGGATCTTTCCGTTAGGCGGAGGTTCACTGAACCGCAAGGTGACGCCATATCTTTGCTTGTTCCTCACAAGTCTATCGAGAAACAGCGGGTTGTTGCCCTTGTGTGGATATGGTACTAGAAACTCAAGGTACGCTCGGTTTTTCGATTGTCGGAAGAGCGGCAGCTTTAGGTATGGGAACTTATCGCTCCAGCCCCACCACCCTAGCTGCTGAGTTCCTACACCGCCATCCTGAACGAACAATGGGATGATTCCTTTATGGAGAAGACGCCTTAACCCGACTCTGTTGGGTTTATTCCTACGCTCGCGAATGGACCTGTTGAACTTATCCCGAAATGGGCTATGTTGCCAGTCGTTGTCATGAGCCATGGTGATGAGCCCGTATAACGCCATCCAATCTTTCGTTTTCCATGCCCTTTGCCGATCTTCCTCTGTCAAATCCTCGTCTTCTCCTTCTGATATTTTCGCTCGTTGCCGGTACACGAGCCACAATAGGATAGGTATGCTGACCAACAGACAGAAGTGGATGGAATGGGAAATCCAGGAGGCGATTGATTTGCCTTCGAACTTGTGGAGAAGAGGGGGATTTTGCGGTGCATTGACATTGTACATTGTCTCTGTCATCTGCGCGACCCTCGTAAGAGTCGTTTCCACGGTGGTGCTAGGCGTGACGCCCTGCCACCACGTCGGAAAGTCGATATCAGGCATGTTGTAGTACCTGCGACCGGAGTGAGGGTTAGAACTGTGGTTCGTGTCTGCCCGCAATAGCATCGTGAGCAACATTGGAAAACGGTAGCTTTGTAGTTGAAATCTGATGGGCGACAACCACGAGCTTGCCTAATCCGGCGCATCACTCTCTTTGTGGCTTTGTTCATATGTATGTAAGAAGGCGTCAAAAGGAGCTGCGCTTCGCGAGTTATTGTCGACACAAAGAATCTCGCGTGGCTTGACCATATCCCGCGTCTCTTGTCAAAGACAGCATCATGTTACCACTGCATGGGAATCGATGAGTAAATGGGGTGCACGTGAACAAACAGTACGCCAATTACGTCATGTATCGTTGAATTTGAAGTCGCACTTACACGTTCCGCCCAGTGTCTCGAGCTGTACCATTCTTCCCAGTGCTGCACTCTCCGACCTCCTGAGTCGTGCTGCTGTTCTTGCCTCACACCTTGCAAACACTAGAAAGACAACAGCAATTTCAATTGATACTATCCCACCACAGCAATGTCACCCCCTGCCCTCAAAACTGCCCTACTCGTAATCGACATGCAAAACTTTTTTCTCCCCATGACCGCCACCGCTCTCCCGAACATCATCAAGCTCTCTCAATACTTCTCTTCAAGAGGCTGGCCGCAGTTCTTCACTCAACATGGGCACCCACCCTCAGATTTCGAGGAGCCAATTACGAATCAACTGGTAAGGAAATGGGGTGAAGATGGCAGTCTGCACGTCAACACTTTGGACTGGCAGCTCATCCCCGACGTCCAAATGCTGGTGGATGATGCGACAGAGAGGGGAACGGCGGGACAGAGAGTGATACGGAAGAACACGTATGATGCGTTTCTGGGAACGGAGCTGGAGGAGCGATTGAGAGATGAGGGTGTGGAGAGATGCGTTATTGTGGGTGTTATGACGGACTGCTGTTGCGATACTACAGGGCGGAGTGCTTTTAACAGGGGGTTTGAGGTAAGACGTTCCTAATGTTTGTTGTACGCACTGTGCATGTAGGATGCGCGCTGACTTGACAGACTTGGATGGTTAGTGATGCGACGGGGAGTACGGGGAAGAAGCAGCATGAAGCGGGGCTGAAAGCGTGGAGTTTTGGGTATGGAGATGTGATCGACACGGAGGAGATGATGAAGAGGTTGGCTTGAGATGTCGTACTTCGTTAGACTGTGTGTGCCTGATATGTAGCCTTCAAGTTCAATTGCAGGCAAATATAATGAGGATTCTGGGAATATCTTTAGGACCCTGTTGAATTGAATCTGATTCTTCATCATCGACCGCTCTGGGGACAGTTTCCAATGGTTAGGATGTCGTCTCGTTTGAGCCGAGGTTCCGCCGAGTGGTGCACGGGGACGGGAGGAGTCGAGAAAAGTTGCAGGCCAGCGTCACCGTCGCTACATATCTCAGTATCGTTCGACTGCACGCCTTCTGCATCCGCTCGCCCTTGCCGGACCTCTGTCGCCCCTCTCGCTCATCTCATAGCTGCCCTCAACCATGGATCACTCGCGCGACCCGTGTCCCTGGGTGATCCTCAATGACTTTGGCGGTGCCTTTGCCATGGGCGTAAGTCTGCTCCAGGCGCACCCGGTCGCAATGCAGCAACTAAGCATCCTCTAGGCTGTCGGCGGTGCAGTATGGCACGGTGTAAAAGGCGTAGGTACCCGCATCTCGTGGCCCTCACAGGCGCTCACAGTGTTTCCCAGTTCCGCAACTCGCCCTACGGCGAGCGACGCATCGGCGCCATCACAGCAATTAAAGCCCGCGCACCCGTTCTCGGCGGCAACTTTGGCGTCTGGGGAGGGCTGTTCAACACATACGACTGCGCAGTAAAGGGAATACGGAAGAAGGAGGACCCATGGAATGCCATCATCGCAGGCTTCTTCACCGGCGGATCGCTCGCCGTACGCGGAGGGTACCGATCGATGCGCAACGGCGCCATAACCTGCGCCATCCTCCTCGCCGTTATCGAAGGCGTCTCCATTGGCTTCAACCGCATGATGGCCGACAATACAAGGCTCGATGCTCCGCCGCCACCGCCTACCGATGTCGGCGCAGGAGCGGGCGGCGGCGGTATGGCTGTGGCCGCGTAAAAAAACTTCCCTTCTCGATATATACACCTTTGGAGCGAGCGGTTATAATGTAAAACTTGGTCAGCATGGGACTCTAGACCATGGGTGCTTACCTGGGACATTTGGCATATACCGCAGCCTAGGTTTTGGCAGCGGTCGGCGTTCACACTCTCCTCAGCTCATGTGCTATACTTGTACCATACATTCGCCATGGCCTGTACAACAAGCCATGGCATGGACTCATGAAATTCTTTGAAACTACGACAGCTGCTTCCCTACTTCTCATACTGTAGACCGTACACTTGCTGATCTGACTCAGTCGAAGCTTACAGCATTTACAACACCCGTCATGGCCCACTCGACTAAACAACTCACTCAAGAGAAGTGCGGAAATGCCCACCATTCACTCACAAACTGGGCTGAGGCAAGTAACATAACCACTTTTGATGATCATCTCGGTATATCTTTATAATCTTCAGTATGGACTACTTAATATTTTCAAGGTACTAACGCTACCTAGAAATATATATAAGTGGGTAGAGTCAAATGCTACTTCCGGCTATCTCGACGGCGCGAGAGGGTGCACACCGCGAAGCACACCAAGGGCGGAGATGTAGATGTGAAAGTGGGCGTGGACTGTAGATTGACAAGGTCCAGATTCGAAATATCCGCCGTTGTTGATTCTTTCCGGTTCCTGCAAATACACAGTATGACTTTAGCTTTTATTTCACACATAGTCCCAGCATCGTGTCAAACGCGATAACCCGCTCCCGTGGTACGTGCAGATTCGTTTGCCCACAACACCCAGAGCAAGAAATTGTTCAGAATCACAAAAAACAAGTTCATCTGCGCACCTTCAGGCGTCCACTAACCATCATGCCTTTCAACCCGCGAAAGCTTCGGGGTACCTGGCACGCCACTCCAACTGGATCACCTATTGCACGTACACGCACGTCGGACACTCAAGCTGAGCAGCTGGATCGACACGCTCGCAACACAAACACACCGCTGAACGAGTTTCAAGGCCCTGGAGCAGATAGGCACCCACGAGCACATCAAGCGCCTATGCAACAGACTTTTCAGATTTACCAGCAATTTCCTTCAACACCGTATGCCACAGTCCCTCCTGCCTCGGTAGCACACCAGGGACCCATGCAACAGCGTGGGCAGTGCGCGCCGACCGGCAACCCTGCCCTTTTTGTGGGACAGAGAAATGCGCAGGCAGTCACTGCGGCTAGGATAGACCAACAAGACGCGCTTGGCCGCTTTGATCGCCACGTGTTGGAGACACAAAGTGCAACCCCGAAACAAAGGAGAAGTAACATAGAGAACACTACTCAACCACCACAAAGGATACGACCGTCACAACCACTTCCCGCCGGACCGCTAGTTCTGACCACATCTAAAATGGATGGAGACCACACAAATCAACAGACTCCTGATCTACCGACTCATGGTCTTGTTCCAGCTTCCACCGCACCCGAGCAGCCGCATAGTCTAGTCGCACACGCCCAACCACAATCCAGGGCGCCTCTAACAGAGCGGCAGAAGCGCCTGGTTGACGACATTATGGCGGTCGCTGACCGGCCTGGACAAGTGAAGTTCGATGGACAGACTGAAGAGCAGATGAGATGGGAGTTGGAAGGGGTGGTGCAAGAGGTGGATGAGATCACAAAGAGGCAGATAGCGGAGTGGAATGCGGAGTGGCTGAGGAAGTGGGAGCAGGGGCAAAGCGAGCAAGAGGGGGGGAAGTAGGGGGATGGAAGACAGGGTCGGAATAAAGTGGAGGTGTATGGTGTTGAAAGGGTGAGGATGACGGGCGATTATGAAGGGTTTGGGGTGGTGCAGTATAATGGCGGGTATGCTACATTGGTATGGAATTGTTAGTACTCTTTACACACTTACCATACCCCTCTTGATTCCCTCATGCATTCAAATGTTTTGGTGTAGCGCCTTTTCACGGCTCGTTCATGCGGCTCAAGTTATATGCCCGCCCGCCTAAGCCCGCTCAGAAAGTAGTGCTCCGTCAACAAATTACAAGTAACTATTGAGTCATATAAAAATACTCCAGGCTGATTAGGACCATCAGTAGATAGAGTCGAGCCAGTCGCGCGGGCTACCAGGGTTATGTCGAACCCTGGAGCGTCCATGCAACGTTCTCTGGGTAGTCGCATGTGCTTAGCTAGACGCCTATAAGTACTTGCATACACTGAAGTCCGTCTTTAGGGTTTCGGTGACCAACTACCGTCCCAAATAAGGCACAGATGGCGGCTAGTACTGTATCGAGCAACGAACCTTGTCATCCCCTATAGGCTGTCGGGACGGCCTTTTTTCACCGCACTCTTTGACATCATTGGCATACCCACTTTTCACTGACCATGATAAGAAGAGCTGTGCGGCTCCTCGATGATGGAGCAGCACGTTGAGGCTAGCCTTTTCTTGTGTTGGTTCTGCTCGTGAGTGAGGTGTGTCTTGCTCAGAGGTCAAGTGGTACTCGGCTGCTCGTTGTTTATAAACACTTGTCGATAATCAACCTGACTCTCTCTTCCTTCACTCGTAAGTTTTGGTCGCTCGCTAACAGCCGGCGGTAACCAGATTCACGTCAAGTGGGCGCCAGCATCTAGCTCTCCCTTTCTCTCTTACCTGCCAGAGCTCCATATCCCACCTGAGTAATAAGTGGACACTAGTGCCCGATTGACTCTCTACCGCTGCCCCTCGGTGTATATAAACACGTGCCCACAGCCGTCTGCCACTTCTTGTGCTCCACCTCAACAGCTCGTCACCTTCGACTCTTGTGCTCCTGCTCTGCCAACGACCCTAGGAAGCTCATAGTCCCGCTAGCTTGGTGGGTCTGGATGAGCTTTCGATAAGCGCTTTGGAAGCTGTGAGCGTCAGGCTGGATTATTCGTACTCTCCAGAGTACTTTGAACGCCTCTCCAGCCCAGACTTTACCAGTTCTGACAAAAAATCACCACGCGGTTTGCGCTCGCCGAAATCCAAGCAACACACAAGCACACTGGAACCCGCTACTTCTCTCGATAACGCGCAGCTCGACACACCGCGTGCTCACTCCGACCGACGCTTGGATCACGCCCCGCCACTACAGACGTATCAGGAGAGGTACGGCCAAGAGGTGAGTGTCTCCCCGATGTGCCACCTGCGCATGCTAACCAGCTGTTCTAGTCCAGCATGAGCTTCGATCGTTCTTCGCCCACTCAGGAGTATGCCGCCGCCAAAGACGATGGCGACGAGCTTGCGCCTGTAGCTCAACCGGAGGATGATCAGACTCGCCGGGAGTCGAGTGACGACGATATGCCAATTATGGCCCGACGGCAACTGCGTGATCCCGATAAAGAGCACGACGAGAGCAACGCCTTGCGAGAGCGTCGTCCTGTCCGAGACAACGTGCGCAGTTCTAGCGACTATACGAGCCTTGACCGTCCTCCGCCCCGTCAGGTGTCCAAGCATTCCCCCAAGAATGTCGGCAAGAAACATAAGAAGTCTGGACCGCGTGCATGGGCAGCGAAGCCTATCATGAAGAACGATATGGTCGCGAAGAAGGCAGTGATTCGCGAGATCGAGAGCTACTGGGGCAAGGGTTTCATCAAGTCCTATATCCCGAAGTGTCACCGCCCACTGGTCAAGCGTGGCAAGCACGGCAAGCGCTCCATGTACCGCGACCACGAGACCGACCCCAAGAAATGGCTCCCGTCCGTCCTGAAGGCTATCCTCATGATTGCAAAGCTCACCGACAACAAGAAGTGGCTCAAGGATGCAATGAACGAGGTCGTTCGCTACCGCATCAAGCATACGGGCAATCGCAAGCCTCAGCTGGTCACCACTGACTTCGATGTGATCGAGGATATGCTTGTGAAGCAGTGGACTGTCGCGTATGCTTTCGAGATCCGCTACAAGCATCTTCTAGTGAATCGCAAGGATCAGGAAGAGACTGATGAGGACATCGACCACATTCTCCAGGCTGTCTCCGATCAAGACGACGGTAGCGAGGACGATAATGACAACGATTACGAGGATATGGATGATCAAGAGGAGGATGAAGACGATGAAGACGAAGAAGATGACGACATGGATCAGGGCCACGACGGTATCTCGGGCAAGTACCTCCAGTCGAGCGGCTATACCAAGGGCCACCAGCAGTCTCCACCTGCTCTTCCTCGTCAGCAGGTTAAGCAACAGAAGCCGCCGAAGCCGACGTCTAGTAAGGCGGTGCAGCCCAAGCAGAACCCACCTCCTTATCAGCAACACGGCATGTACGGCTACGGCTCCCAGATGCCCGGCTATGGTCCCCCAGTGGATCCTTGGGGTCGCCCGATGCCTCCTTTCGGTGGTCCTGATGGGTATGGCGGTTATGGAGGCTACGGTGGATATGGTGGATACGGTGGTTATGGCCCTCCCCAATACCCGATCAAACAGGAGCGTCAACCGTCTCAACCTCCTCCCCATCACAGCATGTACCCCCCTCATCACCCTATGACACCGGCACCCAGCACCCCCGACTTCGAGCAGCGTGGCCGGCCTGCCATAGACAAGCGCGCCCGTGACGGCTACGAGCAAGCTCCGCCTCTAGGTTTAGGCCGCCCTGACGCCTATCAGGGTCCTCGACCCAAGATCAAGCGCGAGTCGCCGGATTTCGACGAGCGTGTCATGCCTATGGACGACTTTGACAGCCCGACGAACAACCTCAGTACTCAAGATGATATCAACGAGAACTCTGCCGCCATCGACGCAGAGGTGGAGACTGCTGAGCTTGAACTCAAGATCGCGCGTCTCCGGGCGAAACAGGCTGCGATGAGGAAGTCCAAGTAGGTGTGTAACAAAAGCGTTCCCCATCTTATGACTCAGTACTGATGTCTTGAAGCTTTGCTTGACTTTGTGCTCGCCGACGTAGTGGTAGTAGTATGCTTTCACTCATGATTCGAAAACCTTAAGGGGATTATTCTTTGGCCGGACTTGATTTTGGCACTTCCTTGGTATAGTGCCCCAAGAGCGACTAATTTTCTTTCCTGGTTACTTCTTTATGGCGACATGGAAACATGGAATCTTACCCAGCTTTGATCTACCAGTTCCGGATATCGTGAAGACATGAAAAGGCGTTTGGCGACGATTGGAGCGATCGGCTATGACTAGATGTCTATAGTATGAATAGCAACCGGCTCTTTGACACAATTGATCGATATATGGCCGAGAGTTTTCATTTAATGATGCCCTACGTGTAACCGTAGCAAAGCACTTTGAAGACGCACTTTAGTGCATGCCGGCTCTTATGTGACTAGAGGCGAATGCCTCGATAATAATCGAATGGTCGGGCGGCTCAAAAAGTAGCTCATTAATGAAATCCGTATCCGTGCGGTGTCCACTCGGGTTCGAAAGATCTCTATCGCTTGGAGGTGATGTTTACTGTGTATTCTGAATGTGTTCGGAAGTCACAACAACACCAACAGCAAGAGCTCGGCGGATCAGCCGAGGTTGATATCCAACGACGGCTCATTGAATAGCGACAAGAAAGTGGTCTTCAGGTGGATGGTTCTGGTGTGACGGCTGTTGTACGATATCTGTCTTCGCTCCATGATGCGATAGAGCTGAGACCGACGATGTGGCTTCAACAAATGACAAGACATCAGAATTAGCTGATATCCCTTGGTTATTCGTGTGGCAATGGGCGTTATGCAGTTTAGGAGACGAGCGCTGCAAGCTAGCAGAGGTGTGAGGTTGCATTTGACACTAGGGTCTAGAGTGGTTTAGTTCTGTTTACTCAGCAAGATGCGGCAAGTGCCACTCCAGTGTCAACCCTTCCATTACCAATCTACGAGCTGACCAGTTTCTCTTTGTATATCTTACCGCCGCCTACTGGAGACTAATGAAGTATCTCTTTGCCACACTGTGCCTTGGTGCAGTGGCTTCCTTACCGGACCGTCTACCTTCCACCACAACCATCTATTAGATCTCAAATAATCTAGGTGACCAGCTTCGCAACTTGGGTATCTAGTTACAGATCTATCCTGGCTGGCACTCTTTCCTGCCAGCCGCCAAGCTTATTCAGCTACGTTGGAGAGGACCCTCGTCCTCTAAGCTCAATCCCTGTCGTTTTTCAGCTCGCTGAGCAATATTTGCCCCAACTGGAACTTGCTCGCGCCCCCCTGTGCAGTTGCTGGACCCCTCGACGGCAACGGCAAACCTAGCTTCCCAGAAGGCTAGGGACGGTGACATTGGATATAGATAGGGTACCCAGACATGGAAGCATTCAGTTTCGCGATGGACGGTCCTCAACACCCAACCCCAACTTCCTGAGCAGCGAAGAGTATTCTAACTCATTTGATATACCACTTAGAACCACTAGCCCTTCCTCTTGTTGCCACCTAGTTATGGTCGAGTTTTCCTGCTTCCAAGGCTGTTGCTAAGCCGTCATATTAACTCACGCTGTCGATTAGACTGGGTCGAAGTCTCTTCAATATTCTATCCGGATAGATGGCCGACGTCGCGGAGCAAGCTCTTTTCATTGCCGTGCTGCTCCTAGTTTCCTGATTAGACGAGTCCGGATCGGCCGTGAATCGCCTTTCGGAAGCAGATCGTCGGAGGGGGATAGCAGGACTAGATGGAGCGACGAGGTACGGCGTGCTGTTGCGAAGGAACGATGGTTCATAGTTTTCGAGCTTGATGCGCATCATAGCAGCGGGGGCTCTCGTATAGTTACCATCTTTTGGTGTGACCTTGGAGCCAGCGACGGTAGTTTTGGCTTCCTCGAGCATGGGTCTCTCGGAGCTACTTTTCGGCCTTGCTGGAGCTCATAACTGTCAGTATTCTGCTCATAAATATGGAAGAGCTCATCTCACATGCTGATTCTCTTTTGATACCAGACGGAGCGCTCTTGCGCCTCACTTCATCAGCCGGTCTTCTGATGCTGCCATACTCGGAATGAAGCTTCCGAAAGATATGCGGCGCATGAGGGCTGGAAGCGAACGCGTAAATCATGTTCGTCCTTCCTCCAACGACGGAAACTCCTTGTTACAGTCAGTCGTCTTGTTTGTCTACTTTCACCGCACGATAAATTTGCATCTGGTATACTTACTGGGACCGCGGACCAATGATAACTAAAACCCCTTTTGACTTCCCGGCAAACTTACACGGCACACTAAAGCAAGCCGAATTTAGTATTACCGACGTCGAGGTTCGCGAAGTTGGCCTCTTCACTGACTGGTCTCCGAACGTTGAAAACGGGAGACTGAATTGTGGCGTGTGTGGGGAACAAAACCGAGTCTTGGTGACCCCTCAAGCATGTATTGAAGTGAAGTTGGCTTAACGTCAGAACGGAACAATAGGTGCCGATCAGTTTTGACGGACACATCAAGCGAGGGTGCGTGGAGCAGGGACAGTATCCGAAAATAACTCCAGTAGTTCACGACCATCAGCGCAATGGCCACACGAGAGGCTATGGGTATCTCTCACATATGAGCAACCTGTCCAGAAGCTTGACGCTGTCTCTCACGGCCTTGTGCGTTCGCGACTCACGTTTCTCATATCCAGGCCAACTGCAGCGTGCCCATTTTCAGAGATGGTCAAGAGGCGTCGACAGTGCCTGCACGCCGAGAAAGCAATAATCGTCGGTGGCTGAAATCATGCCGGTGATAACACCCACACATGCTTGCTGGACAAGTTCCTGAGATAGATCAATACTTCTATTGGCTGTGCTTGTTGCTACCTCACCGGGCACCGCACGGCAGACGCGGTGGCCCGTTGTATCAGCCCCCACAGAAACCATATCGCGTATGCTTTCCAATAGTTGACCAAAGAGGAACGGCGGCCCGGATTGTGGCTGCCAGACTTTATCAATCAGCACTTTGGGCTAAGCTTACTTACCCTTGCCACCGCCACGAGAATGTTCCTTTTCTGCATTAGCAACATTTAGCACCCCAACAACCAGCAAAGTCGTCTCCTCAACTAGCTACTCCTACACTTCCTATGCTGGATTCAAGACTCGTTGCTCTACAGCACATATGCTCCTGCTGTTGTTTAGTGAGCAGCTGTCAGCGCTTCAGGTCGCGTCAGCAAATCGACCACACCCATGAACCGTTCGCCATCTTCTGCTCGTGTTCCACCATCAGACGGATCATCAAAACGAATAGGCCTAACCACGCGTCCCCAAATGAAAATATACCTCGCAAAGATGCGGACATACCCGCTCGCAAAAGTCTCGACAACTTCCCTGTCAGTAGTGACCTAACGGACACTTCCATACAGACAACACAACGGTCTCAACGGTATCAACTGTCTAACAATCGATCACTTCGACTTGCGGAACCAGCACGAAGGCCGAACCTGGCGCCACAGCACGGGTCTTGGATCAATACTCCGCTCGAATAACGAAAGCGACGAGAGGCGAGCGGCGCCACACATCTGCCAATACCACTATCGTGGCTTCCTCTGAATCGATGCATTGCGCTGCCACTAAGACAACATACATAACCCCATCACTATGGGATGGAATATAAGGAGACTACGTCAGGTAGTGAAGCTACATTCGACCGCTCTCCCAAGGCGTCCATCTAGAGGACACAAAGTGGCATCTCACCATATTTTTGTCTTTTTCTCAAGCTCCGACACATTAAGCATGACAGGTATTGTCTAGGGCATATATCGGCTTACAAAAGGGCTTGAGTGACCACTCATTAGCGTATCAGACATCCCCCCGCTACAACAAAATGTTACTTCTCATTCTCGCAACGCGATCTCAACACCTGAATACGTTGAACATGGTATAGAAAAAACACTCCTGGTTCTTCACTAAGTGTCTAGAAGAAAAGGTAAATGATCCGAGTCTTACAGTTCTCCGCTAACTATGACCTCCTGTAGGATGACCAATCGTTCCTGGTCACGGACAACAGCGGCCTCGACATTATCCACAGGTCCGACTGAGTATAACCACATCAAATATGATAGATTCATAAGTCTTAATCACGATGATCCGCGGCGCCTTCCAATATATCCCTGAATAATACAATATACGGCAATCCTTACACACCTTTTCGCCGTCGGGGTATTCAAACGCCACTATCCTGGGAGCACATAGTTTCCCCTTCCTACACCGACACAACACTCGCATCCAAGCACCGACAACAAGTCCCCGATATGTCAGTATCCGAATAATACCGCGGCGATATGTTTCGAGCACGATCTCAGGATCAGATATCAGGAGGTTCCATGCACCTCGTGGTGGTATCTTGGACTGGACACAAATCAGTGGGATAACACACTGGTGCCTGGTTGACCGCGAGTGAAAATCTCGATAGCAATGAATCTCGCATGGTCCTACCTAAGTCAGCACCATCTTGTAGGTTCCTAGCCTGTACCTCCACCATGATACTTACATAAAGTGAGCATGCACGCTATTGATATAGAACCCAAGTTCGGGATTTCATTGACCTGATCGGATTTAACATCCGTCTACTACTCCGGATGTTTGTTATGATCATGAAAATCTCAAGCACAGCTGATTCATTTACACTTCAAATTGTACAGGTCAAACTCAAGTCTATTCAATATATACTACGTCCGTATGCTTCCAACTTATCTACCATCTGCCCAGCACCGATCCTTGTTCTCCATCTAATAAACCTCAAGAACGTAGCGCCCCTCATCCTTAAGTTTCTCAATTTCCTTCCTGGAGTCAACCTTCTTCGCGCCAGGGTTCTTCGCCTTGTGTTCCGTCTCCACAGCCTCCTGGAGCACCTCGGTGACATCAGGCACCGGCCAGGTCGGTCCGCAAAGGTAGAATGAACCCTCCTTTTCAAGATAGCTCCTCCTGATGTCAGGCAGTGTTTGCCGCATCCTGTCTTGAATGTAGATCTTTTGAGGTTGGTCTCTGGAGAAGGCGCGACCGAGGAGAGTAATGATACCGGCATCTTGATAGGCTTCCCATTCCTCACCAAAGAGATATTCTTCACGTTGGTGCCGGGAGCCCATGTAGAGTAGAACTTCGCCAATCTCATGACCCTGCTGTTTCTGGTACGCGCGCTCTTGCACAAAAGCGCGGAAAGGCGCCAGACCCGTTCCAAGACCCGCCATGATGATGGGTGCTGTCGTCTTGAGTGGTAGTTTCATGACAGACGGCTTGACGGAGACGGTTACTTGCGCGCCGATCTTGAGCGCGTTAAGATAGCGCGTCGCTTGACCAAAGCGGTCGCGACCCTTAGGGTCGACCCAGTTTACCGTGACGATGAGGAGGGAGACGCTGTTGGGTGTGACGTTTTGCGCCGAGGCGATGGAGTATTCTCTTCGCTTCATGGGACTAACGATCCTGACAATGTCATGGAACGAGGGGTGCGCAGATGGGTACTCAAGAAGTATGTCGGCGTAAGTAACGGTGTCGACCTCGGCACGGCGCTTGAACTCCGTCGCACCTTCTGGGCTAAGAATTTGAAGGATTTCACGCTTCTCGCGCTCGTCATCCGCGAACTCTGCCAGGGCTTCATAGAAGCGCTTTGGTGGGCGACCGAAGATATCAACATTTTGCATGAGGGATTGATAGACAGTGCGGTTCACTAGCACATCAGGGTCCTCACGGGAAGGCACTTCGACAATCTCGTCGGGGTTCAGGCCATACCACTTGATGAACTCTTCGACATGCTCCTTGTCGTTCTCTGCGTGGATACCGAGAGCCTCACCGATGGCGTATGTGACACCAGAGTTGCCGAGGTCAAATTCGATGTGGAAGATGTTACGGTCATAGGTGAGAGGCGTAAGGCGGCGGTGCTCTTTAACAGTGACAATGGAAGTCTTGATGCCAAGATCTGGGCGAACCTGTGTATCGGTACCGTAGGCTTCCTTGAAAGCAAAGCCCTTGGCGGCGATTTGCCAGTCCTTCAGGAGTGCGGGAGGCTCAGGCTCGATGCGGTCAAAGGGCACAAAGCTGTTGACGTTAATGTCAGAGGGAAGGCAGATGGGCTCGACATCCTCCTCAACAGTGCCCCATGCGGCAGGTACTTCAACCTCGCGCAGAGCGCTCTCCAACTGCTGAACAAGCTTCTCGAAGACTTCAGAGCTGCCGTTGATGGCGGCCAACTTGGACAGACCGGAGGCCAGGAGGTCTTCGCGGGCAACTTTCAAGAATGCCAGCTGGGTCAGGTAAGACTCAAGATCGGCATCCTCAGCTACAGCCTCAGATAGTGACGGATCGAGTACGAAGAGTTCCACATCCTTGTCGACCAATGTCTTGCGGAAAGCAGCAGAGAGCTTCTTTTCGAGATCCTCATCTTTTACGCCTGGGAGCTTGACGACGATGGAGCTGTCAGGCTTGACGCTGTTCAGGACATCAAACTCTTGGAGAATGGACAAATCGCCAATGAAAGCAATGTCGGCTTGCTCAACGGGATACGGCGCTTCAATGGTGTAATCGGCGTTGCGGATGTCAGTGCGAGTGACACCGCCACGGACGAGATTGTCGTGACCAGTACGAACGAAAACGTTCTTCGAGGAGTCGGATGACAGGAGCTTGCCAAGCACGACAGGAGCATGAGCAGCCGAGGACTCATCAAGATCCCAGAACGAGTACTGCTTTACGTCGGCAGTGTTCAGGATGTCAACGTACGAGCGCACCTCGCTCTGCGCTTTCTCGCCGTGAGCCTGGCGGAAGACATCGAGGATGTTACTTGGTGTCCAAACTTGCTCGCGAGAATACTTGACGTCCGTGACCTCCACGTTCCTGTCGAAAACGAACTGAGTCGCGGCCAAGACGTCTGAGTAAAGTCTAGAGTACTCAGCTGAATCGAACACGGCAGCCTCATCCTTGACCTGGCCGAGAACAGCGACGCTACGAGTGCTCTTTGGGAGGGCCTCGAGGAAAGCCTCTTCCACGAACGGGCGGTAGACGCGGACATTGATGACACCGACCTTATCACCATCTTGGGACAAGGCATTGGCGACCTGGGCGGTCAAGGATGCCTCGACGGTACCAAAGACTACGACGACGGTCTCGGGCTCCTCGTGACCATAGTAGTCGAAGAGCTTGTAGTCCTCACCAAGCTCGTCGTTGAAGGCTTGAAGCAAACGCAGGACGCGTCCCGCAGTGTCTGAATGCTTTTTGTCGACCTCAGAAACGGCCTTCAACACGGCCTCGTAGCTGTTGTGTAGCCTGCCCTGATCCAGAGTATCGACGAGCCTGGCTGTTTCTCGCCCAACGCTAATTCCATCGTATGTATGGATGGTGGGCAGGACGCTCGAAAGCAGCGTGGCAAAGAGAGCCATGTGCTGCGTCTCGAAGACGGAAGGACTGCAGACGAGACCCAGACCCAAGTCTTCGGCAAGTGTGAGGGAGGAGACATAGTCGGTGACTAGTCCAGCGCTCGAGTTGGCCGAGTAGTCGACAGCGGCGATGTGAGCGGTAAGGGGGTTCGCGACCGAGTATAGAGCCGAGAGCTGGTCGAGCGAGGAGCGGAGGTAGTTGAGAGTGGAGGAGGAGGCGACAATGGACTGGGGGATGTGGCGCTTCTTCAAGTCGAAGTCCTTCGAGAACAGGTAACCTAGGGCAATTGCGCCAGCACCAGTCCGTGTCTCGAGCGAAGAAATGCCAGTCTCGTATCCGAAAGCATTCTTCTCGCCCTGCGCTTGCCAGTGCTTCGCTGCTACGTCCAAGTCGAACGACTCGTTGGAGTAGGCGAAGATCTTGTCCGAGAGGGTGTAGGCGACTTGCTGAACGAGCGTCTGCGCCGTGAGGTAGGTAGGGCCGCTGATTGATTCGAGGGGAAGGTCTTGGCCGAATGGCAAGCTCGACGACTTCTTGGTGAAGGTCTTCGGTGTGTCTTGTTCGGCGCCAGGGCCAGCGGATTCGCCTTGTTGGAAATGCATCCTGAACGCAGAGTATACACCTCAAGGAATCGGAAATTCAAGAAAGAGGGTTCTGGGCGTCTTCCTTTCAAATAGAAGAAAGACTGAGAGCAGGCGCAACTCTCCTTGACGTTTCACCGCGGGGAAGTGTGGGTGAAAGATGTATGCTGGGAGTAGTCGCCTCAGAGAACAGAAAGTATAGTATCGCGACATCGGCAGAACTGGGGCCGAGGAATGCGATCCTCTTCATGACGGCCATGATTGGCCTGTTCCAGACTGGCTCTTCGGGCGATAGATTGCAAATTGCGGAGTGTCGCGTTGTTGCGACCAAAAAATGGTGCTAGCGCGAATTGCGTGCTCGTCCGCCAAGCTGACAGCGGGGATAGCACGGCGCTCGGAGATCTGATAAGATGAAGATTTGTATCGGGTACTTGTGGGCTCTCACTAAGATAGGAACATCGACAACGTTGCCCTGCGAGGGAGATCATGCTATTTAGATGCAGATTTGTCTAGAATCTAGGGATCTAAAACCAGCAACAAATCTCTCACGTTTTGTTCGGCCTTTTGGCTGTTCCGCAGCCATACTTCTGAGGACATTGTACGGTAACTCGCTCATCCACTATGCAGGCTGGTACGGCGACATCGAGACAATGCGCATCCTCCAAGAAGCACGAATTGAAAGCCTACCGATGGATCCTGCCGCAATCGACGAATACTGGGCCTGCTTCGACTTACGCGACTCGATCTTTTTTGGGCAGCGAGGGCCTCTAGAAGTCGAAAAAGCCGCCTTCCTTGCATTGCTCAACAGCGTTATTGCTTCAGATCCAGAATCGGTATCCAGAAAAGATTACTACGTACCTGGAGCATTTCCACTCGAGCTGGATGACGATGTTGTCGATTATTCGGGCCCAGAAGATCAAGGAGACATCGGAGACGTAACAGAATTTGATAATGTCAATGCCGAATTGAGCGCCGAATCCAGCGCTGAAGAAATGGAGGATGGAGGCGAGTTGGAAGATGCCAGTACAGGTCGAAGGCTCACGCGTAACTGCGTTGAAGTGATCCGGCGGCAAATGACAAGATATGGCCAGAGGGACAAGATCGCGAGGAAGTACAACGAGTGCCTGACTAAAAGAAGATGCAAAGCGCGATGACCCGAGGTGCTAGTTCGAAGTATTGGTTAAAAATTTCATAGGTTTGAGGGCGGCCGCAGTTTGGAAACATCTTCACGGTGGGCTGTTACGAGGGCAGTTGAGAGGGCACACAAGAAGGCACAACGAAGGCAGAAGATATCTCACTTGTTATGCAAAACAATCGCCACATTGTGTGTATCATGGCTGCGATGATGTCTTCACGTTGTGAACCGTACAATCAATCGTGGTTTAGTACCCACCAGCGCATGCAAAGTCAAGTCTCGGCTAACAGGACCGCTGCCATTTTCAATATGATGAAACAGTGTGCCAAGTAGTCGAGTCAAACGCAATGAAATGTATTGTCTCTAACACCTCCCAAGACAATACAGTCTTTCCACTTCTTTGAGTGTAAACAGGCAAGATCAAAACGCCAAAACGCCTCCCTGATGCCGATGCGATGCAATAAAACACGCGCTCTTAGGCGCTCAATCGTCCCACCGCATATTCAATATCAAATCCGCAATCTCCTGCGAATCGAGTCCGTGTCTCTCTTCCCGTTGGACTGCGGTGTTGCGCTCTCCTTCAGCGAGGTGAAGTCACATGCTTCCGTTGAACCACCAGGCGGCTGCGACTGGCCAGCCTAGGATCGTGGCGTAGAAGGGGACGTAGCTGGTTCAGCGTTAGTAAGGCAGTCTAAGAAGTAGATGGTGTGAATGAGGAGACTTACACTGTACTTGTCTTAACGATCCTCTTGCTCAGGTCACCGGCCCTCCAGGCATGTGCTCGAGTAGATACGGGGTTCCTGGCGAATGGGTGGGGCTCGCTAAGGTGGCGGGCTGCGCTGCGGAACATGGTGCGGACTTGTGTTGCGGAAGGCATTTTGATTTGTGGAGAAGAGATCTCGTAGATTTAGAGTGTAGATGTGTTGGTTGGTGTGTACAAAGTACAAGGTTTGAAATTGAGTTGTTGATTGAGTTGAGAAGAGTGGTGTCTATACTGTATGGCTACCGATGCTTTTGAATGGCTGAGTGGAGTGTAGATTCTATGGCGGAAGGACTGCCGTCTATTTATTCAATCTACATTGAGGCCCTATCTCCTACTTTGTTACAGATCGACTGCGTCTCACCACCATAACATCACCTGAGATCCTTCAATGGGTACCTTTCCGACTCATTGCCGCGATCAGCACGTATGCTTATGGTACGAGACCACCGGTCCAGTTTGACGATCACCCAGGACGACGGCGGGAGCTGAAAACAGCACCAAAAGGGTTGGATCATTCATTGTCCCTATTGCTCAATTTGGCAAGACTCCGAGAATTCGTTGATGGCTTTCGCGCATTTCCGGGGCATCTGGTTGGTTCTAGGCCAGGTGGGCAGACATTTGTTGATGTGTCGCGAGAGGTGGTGTGAGATTCGAAAATCCTTCGGCCAGGTCTCGGCACCCACCGACGGCACGTAAGCGACGCGCGCAACGGTGATGTGAGGTGGTGTGACACTTCTACGATAGCGATCGATGGCGAATTCTAGCCGGGAAATGTTAATTCCGTCCTAGATTTGCGATTGGAAGGAAAATCAGCGTATACGCGTAATTCGAGCGAGTCGCAAGCATCACTGTTTATTCCGGGCACCGCGATTGGTTCACTTTTCGACATTTTGGATATTCATAAGCTATGATTGGCTGAGATTCCGGAAATACAATAATTGTACAAGAACCCCGAAGATTTGGTGATACCTTCGTCGCCTCCAGTCTAGTAGCCAATCCTAAGAGATAGGAGGTGTCAAGTATGTACGGAACATTTGGTGATATTAATGGCAGATGTTTCTGAACCTTGTGCAGGGGAATCTCGGTGAATGCTGCGCAAGCACTAATGAGACAGCGACGATAAAAGTAACAAGTTAGGATCATTAGGCCGCCAGTGGTATCTAGTTGAAAAGCAATCATACACCGTGACACCGCCATCAACGTCCTCTTCGACCTCCACCCTTACGCCTTCCCTAGCGCAATAATGTCCGCCTGTCCCAACTCCCAAACACCCGGTTCCTTCTTGCCCTCTACACACTGCACACCAGCGTTGACCGCAGCGCGAGCGATGACATTCGCGTCTTGAGCCCAAAAGTTGGTCAGAGCAGGCGTAAGGCTTCTCAATCCCTTCGCGATGCTTCGCACGACAGTCTCAGCAGGCCGGCTCTCATTCCTCTCCCCAACAATCAGGCCAGGGCGCAGGATAACCGTGTGCTTGAAGCTGAGCGCTTTCACGGCCTCTTCGAGCTCGCCTTTCATCCGCGGATACGCCATCATGCTCGTACTATTCGCGCCTCCACTGCTGATCAGAACATATGTATCCACACCAGCGTCCTTTGCTGCTTTCGCCAGCGCCAAGCTGAGCTCGTAATCGATCTTCCTTTGCTGCTCGACACCGCCAGCTGCCGCGCGGGTGGTACCCAGGGCACTGAAGAGGACCTTGGGCTTGAGTTCGTGCGGGAAGAGGGAGGGCCATTCCGCCGTGTCGGTTGAGGTTATAGGGTTGAGTTTTGTGGACGCGGTTGGGTTGGGGAGGTCGCGGCGGGTGTAGGCATAGATGGCAGAGAAGGAGGGCGACGCGAGGATCTGAGAGAGAATATTCGAGCCCTATCGCCTGTTAGCTTCTCGTTGCCCGTTCCGTACGGAGTTCTGCTGAGCCTACGACAAGGCCGGTGCTTCCGGCAAGGGTTGCTGTCGCCATTGCTTTTGAAGCTCTGCTGGCTATCTTTGAGGTCTTCAGAGGGAGTTACACTAATAGTGAGTGCTTCGACGATATTTTGAGAAGTTTTATATTGCCAGGTCGATCAATGTTCGGCCGTCCGTTGCTGCTGCACACATGGCGCCTTGTTTCGTCCGTACCCTGGACAGACGTCATTGCGCAAGCGAGCCCAAACGCATCGCAAAAGCTACAAGTACACCCAGTTGCATCTCGCAGTTGTGGCACCGTAGATGCACACACTGTTCGTGCGTAGAGCTATCAGTACTCGCACGACCATAAAGGTGGGTAAATGCTAGCTAAGTAAGGTATGCTAGGTTGTGCTGACATTCCGTCCGTAAGCTCCAGCTGGACTAGGGAGCGAAGAATCACATAACGCTTTCTTTTCGAAACTGGCAGGCCCACGTACTTTTGCATCTCATCTATTTCTCACCTTGCTCTTCGTCGAGGTCGTCGTAGTCATGCAGCCCTCATGATCGCTAGTTTTGATATGACCCACGCTTAGAAGTTGACAACACTGGCCTCCAGCACTCCCTCAGGCCCAATCAACGCCTTCTGCACATCTTCTCCCACTGGCTTATCAACGCCCAGGATCATCAGCGCCTCATTACTTCCCTTCGCTTCTCCATTTTCATTCTGCCTCTCCTCCACTTCCTCATCTAGCGGTGCAACATTCATGAACTTGATATTGACGCCTGCCTTCCCCAGCAAATTACCCACAAACCCGATCTTACCACAGGAATCAAAGTTTCTGCAGATGAGCAGGGTACCTCTGGGAACGAACTCGCCCTTGAACTTGTCGAGGCGCGAGATGAAAGGTTTGTTGCCTGACACAAAGCCCTGGATAATCTGGTCTTCATGATCTTGCGGTTTGAGACTGCGCACCGCCGAGGGCGAATTATTGCGGGAGTTGGTGGAACGCGCGTGCGACACTGAGCGTGTGGCGCGCGCTCGAAGCGTGATGAAAGAGCTGTAGGGCTTGTCGTCGACATTTTCACGCGAGCTTTGCTCATTGATGAGAATACCACGTTCCTTTGCGAGGAGCTCGGCGTTGACAATGTTGATGTTCAGCCCATCTGATGAAGTGATTGGAGTCAGGAGACCTTTTACGAGTGCGGCGAAGAGCGGTTTGGTGGTGTTGATGTTTGCGAGCTTGCCTTCATAAGTTATGTCAAAGGTTGTGCGGAAGGATCCGACCTTGACAGAGGAGTAGTGCTGAGTGTACAAAGAGCCCATCTTCTCAACCAGGCTAATGTACGGTTGGAGAGTTCGGTATTCGTCGGGCAGAACGATTGGGGCGTTGACTGCTGAGCGAGGTAATTCGCCTGAAAGGATAGCAACGACTTGTTCGCAGACGTCGATCGAGACATTCTCCTGCGCTTCTTTGGTGGACGCCCCCAGATGTGGTGTCGCGACTACCTTCGGATGCGCAATGAGACGACTTGCCGAAGAATCTGGCTGCGGTGGTTCTGAGGTGAAGACATCGATACCCGCACCCGCGATTACCCCAGCGTCTAGTGCTTCTACGAGCGCGTCTTCGTCGATCATTCCACCTCTTGCTACGTTCAGAATACGGGCTGTAGGCTTCATTGTAGCCAGCTCCGCTTTTCCAATCATACCCTTGGTCGAAGCAATCAGGGGAGTGTGGAGGGTTAAGAAGTCCGCTTCTTTGAGAAGCTCCCCAAGGCTAGGTCTGAGGGTGACTGATGCAGCTGCCGCCAGGTTCGGATTTGCATAAGGGTCATATGCGACGAGACGCATGCCCAAGCCATTTGCGATGCGGGCTACCGTGAGACCGACTGGGGGGAAGTGAGTATGTTTCCAAGGACTAGTACAGTTTACTCACCTTTTCCTAAGCCTACAATGGCGAGGGTTTTGCCCTTCGCCTCGACGCCCACCAGCCGGCTTCGTTCCCATTTCCCGACCTTGATACTCTGGGATGCATCACCAATGTTACGGGCCACAGCCATCAATACTATCAGTTGTTAGTATGCGCAAGGAGTTTGTTGCTTGGGCTACCCACGCGCAATAGTATGCTCCGCTGCGGCATTAATATTGCCAGAAGGTGAATTTACGACGATGATGCCATGGGAAGTAGCGCTTTGGACGTCAACATTGTCGACTCCAACACCAGCACGAGCCACGACTTTCAACTTCTTTGCCGCGTTCAGTAGATCTGCTGTCACTTTGGTCTCTGAACGAACAATGAGGGCCTCATAGTCGCCAATGATGCCCTTGAGCTCTTCAGCACTAAGTCCTTTCTTCTCGTCTACATCGAACAGGTCCTGTAATAGTGCCAGGCCATCTGGAGAAACCTTCTCCGGTATGAGCACCTTGGGTTTCGTGTTCAGCATAGGGATGGGCATTTTGTTTATTGGATAGTCGGTCTGGTAAAGGTTTCCGGGTGAGTGTGATTATATGAGTCACTTGAGAGATGGAGACCCCTTGCTTTTATTCTGAATAGACAAGAAAACTGGGCCGCTATCGGACTCCTGCAACGAGGTGCGTCAGATGGTCTCTTACAATATGAAAGCTCACTTGTTCTGGCCGGAACGCTACCCCGCCCCCGCTATGTTTACCCCACGAATTACGCCACCATTGAAAGAATAGAACCTACAATGCCGTGGCAAGTTGCAGCCGGGGCTTGAGAAGGACTGGAGGAGTAGTCAGGAGTGAAGTGGGGTGGAAAACAGGCTGAAATGTCAATATTGGAACTGTTTATGGTATTTATGTGGTGGTTGATTGCGCGAAGTAGCATCCGTCCTGGTACTATGATGTGCTTACCATGCGCCGCGTGGGTAACTGCATTCGTTGTGGTCCGCATTCATTGGCGGCTGAGAACCTGCGGAGTGGGATTTTGCAGCACAACGCCGGCAGCCGACGCCGCCGTTTACCAATTGGATCGTGTCTTGAGCTTCTCATTTTGCACGACCTCGATCCAGTAACCGTCCGGGTCTTCACGACATGTCAGTCTGTAGTGTGCTAGAAGGTTTAGAAAGGCCACGTACCTAGCACAAACGCAATGTTCTTCATTCGGCCATCGGTGAGTTTCTTCTTCCAGCTGACCCCCTTCTCCTCGAATCGAGCACAAGCGGCCTCCAAGTCATCAACCGAGAGACAAATATGACCAAAACCCTGCGGTTCATCGTTCCCGTTGTGATACTTGAAGTTTGCATCATTCTCGGTGCCGTAGTTCCAGGTCAACTCAAGGAGGCCTTCGTGGTCTGCTACTGGATTGACGCCGTTTGCTGTCTTTTCAGGCGCATCCTGGCCGTATCCAAGAAAGTACAGGTTGAAGCCAGCATTTGGACTCTCTGACGTGCGTTTGAGTTTCATGCCCATGACGTCCTGGTAGAACTTGAGTGAGGCGTCCTTGTCCTTGACACGGATCATAGTGTGATTCTGTTCTCGTCAGCGTCCTGCAGAGTAACTCGGGGTGGTATCTCTACCATGCGGTATGTGCTTGTATCCGTCTCCTTGACGCTCTCAGTCTCTTCTAATGGCTTCTGGCCAATCACCTCAACCCAATAGCCATCGGGATCGAGCACGAAGGCAATGTGGCGCATCCGTCCATCAGCGAGTTTCTTTTGGAACTTGTAGCCGGCATCCTCTAGTCGCTGGCACGCAGCTTGAAGGTTGTCTACGGAGACGCAAAGATGTCCGAAGCCTTTGTGCGGTTCCGTGTTGCCATTTGTGATTTTGTAGTTAGCGTCGTCTTCGGTGCCGTAGTTGTGGGTGAGCTCGACGATGCCCTCGCGGTCTGTCCAGTGGTTGCCGTGCGATACCGCTTTCGGGCTGTCGTACGCGAGGAAGTAGAGGTCGAATTTGGCGTCAGGGTTCTGGAGCTTGTTGATGAGTTTCATGCCCAGGAACTCGTAGAACTCGACAGACCGCCTCGGATCCTTGACGCGGATCCTGTGCACTGTTAGCACTGGGCCAGTAGTACGACGGCGCAAACAAAGACATGCGGGTACTCACATCGAGTGATTGAGCTTGTATTTGGTAGGGTCGGTCGCCATGGTTGCTAGCGCTCGGATGAGGTAGTTGGGTCTGCTGTTGAGTTTGAGGGATTGGAGTGCAGGCGATATTTTGGGGGCCTTGGACAATAGTGCTGGGCGCAAGAAGAGCATGGATTGAGCTTCGATGAGACAGCAGCGCGGCTCAGAGCAGTGAGCAAAAGCTTGATGACGTTTGATAGCCTATCATCATTCCAATTTCCCCGCACCCGGCTTTTGTTCGGAAATAAGCCTCGTGGAGACAATTGCCTTATTCTACCTTGGTCTGAACAGTCGTTCACTGTGTCACCATGTCCAATATAAGCGCACGTTGGTTGGTGAGAAGCTCTGGATACCTTTAAGAATGTAGCTGTCACAAAGAAGTGTACAAATTGCAACAATCGTGTACTTGCACCTTGCACGCGTACAAGCCTAGAAGAAGCAGGCAGGACTTACCCCCAAGTCGAGCAACGCAGGACAAAGTGCATGTGCGCTGTCCGAACTCTCTCACAGATTCCTTCGATATGACGCAGCGACTTGACTGTTTGCTAGGTGAAAGCTTTCGCGGGGGCACGTGAGGCGGGAAACAGCTGTTCCGATAAGATAAGACTGGTCTGTGCAGAGCTCTTGCGGCTGGCTGCACTTGACCTCTAGCAACACCATGCCGGGAACGACGATACGCAGTCTCTTTCCTTTGACATATCCGCGCTTTTCATTCTTGTACAGCGTTTGCACTGTGCCTTCTTCTTAACTCGTAGGCAGCCGTTGTCATCATTCCAGCAGGAACTAAGCCAATACCCGCCTCCTTTAAGACTAGTCCTAGGTACGCGAACTGCTCTCACTACATCATAGCCCATTCGTATCGCCTTCAATCTGTAGCAATACTCTCGCTTCGCCGCATAGTATCCGTCGATCAAGACTACCCTTCCCAACCCGTTACTACCGGCTAGGTATTGCCTATTTCTAACTATGCAGGCGCCGGCAGATCGACCTATGATCAACATCTCGAAGGTGAGCGAGTGGCTCACTCAAAATGCCAATGATAAGCTATATCCACGGCTCTTGTAAGTTGCACCTTCATACAGGCCATACCCACACCTAACGTATCTAGCTTGATGTCCCCGAATGGCACGCTTCTGGCCTACTCAAAGCCTGTTGACATCAAGGAGCTTCGCGATCAAGCAGCCCTCATCTCAATCGCGTGGAAGGACAATTGTGACGGTCGACAGAAGTTGCCCGCACGATCAGACTCCGCACAGGACCCAACGTTGAAGCCTGCGTTAACAACACTCACTATTGAGACAGAGGATTGCAACATTATAATTCGTCTCCTGCAACCGGAACTGCTCCTTGTTTTGGTGGGCAAGCTACCCCCAAGAAAAAAGCAATCATTCAAGATCACTCCCGAAGGATCTGGCGACCCGCGGTATCCTGATACAGATGCCCCTCTTTCGCGTCCCAGTTCAACTTCAAAACTCCACCAAGGCGACACGTCAACTGAAGCCTCGGGATCTCCCACAGAGGAAGGAGGCACCGCCAAGGGGAAAGCACCTTCGCTCGTAAGCAACATGAGCCAGCGTGAGAAGGACATCAGGGTTGGCACTCTACATGTTCAGCGGAAGAGGCTTGACGCGCTAGTAAGCTACATCCTGAAGGATTTCGAAGACACCGGTTTCGTTATGCCAGCAGACTCGGATCTCCAATAGAACTGGCCGTGCACACTACAGTTCGTCGGAAGTGCAGTTACTTCAGCAGGGGATTCGGCAGATACGGCAGCGGACGACATAGCAGCTTCTGTGCCAGCAGAGAATTTGGCAGAGGTTATCCCAGCAATGGATTCTACAAAAACTATGATTCCCTCACATGGGTGTAACAAGAGTCCAGGACTACCGTGCCCACCGTTCCAATTTCTAAGAAAAGACGCCGTTTCGCCTCACGAGCAACCCACCCAAAGCAACCAACTGCCTGCATCATGTTCACCTGGTAAATCCATCCAAGGTCATCAATCAACGTGTGCTATCGAGAGTTGCTTGAATGACGGTGATGCTTCTCCGGCCACTGTATCCGCGGGATTTAGCATTGCAAAACGGTTGCGAGTGTCGCTAACGGACCCGCGTTTGTCTGGAGATATAGCGGAATCGCCACAAGTTAGAAGCCCGAGTCTTACGATCAAGAATTCTCTAGCACACGCCCCAGGAGGGACAGAGCCCCTCGAAAGTGTGTCTAATCGTTCGACCCAGTCGTACGTGACGGCAGAGTCAAGCGTCAGTCCGCCAGCTGAGCAGATCTGAGGGGGACTGCATTCTTCGAACAGGATACGGCTGCAATGGTGGAGTCGTTCCAGCGCGCAAGGGCTGGTTACTATGAACCTCACACATTACAGGAGGTCGGGCTCGGAAATGTACCGTCTACATGAGTGAGTGGGTATTCAAGGAGTTGAGTTACTGGAGACGGGCTGGACTTGGTAGTCTTAAGCTAGTCACGGCGGAAGCGGTAGGCTGGCGATACCGAGGAGGTCGCGCTACATGTACAGTATCTTCAAAGTATACTTCTCTGTCATTATCATCGAGTATTGATATTTATTGCTATGACATAAATCACATGGGATGACTGTATGGGGCATAGGTGATGAACTTGCTAATCGAATAAGAGACAAGCGTTCAAATGCCACTACAGGTCCAAAACCACACGTCCCACACCCCTGGATACACAGCTCAACATGCTTCCACACTTCTCCTCCTCCAGTAACCCGGTGCCTCTATGCTCTACCGTCCCTTCGCACACATCAACCCTACAAGTTCCGCAATTACCCACCTCACACGAGCTATCCATATCCATACCCACGGCCCGCAGTGCATCGAGCAATGTTTGTGTAGGCCCAATCTCAACGACCCTTTTACTCTGCTTGAGTTCAGCCGTGAACGGATCGCCTGATGCTGCCACAGTGAAAGCCTCAATGTGTACGTTAGACGAAGGGATGGAATAAGTAGCGGCTGTAGACTGGACCGCATCCATGAGTCGCTGTGGACCGCAGGTGTAGATGTGTGTGCGACTGTCAGCGTGTGAGAGAATTGTGGGGAGATCCATACGTTGGCCCAGTGACTTGTTGTAGACGGAAACATGGGTACCGAGGGCGGCGATCTGCGACTTGAACGGCACTTCTGCCGCTACAGCATAGTGCAGGTGGAAGTTTTGGGTGGACTCCTGCAAATACTTGAGGGCGGAAAGGAAGGCCGTGATCCCGATTCCGCCCGCTAGGATGATGTGTTGGTCTGCATCTTTGATAAGAGGGAAACTCGCTGTGATACGTCCAACAGTAAGAATGTCCCCGATCCTTGCTGTCCGATGCAGATATCTTGAAACACCGCGACTCTCGGGACCTAGTGCAATGCCGAGTTCGAAGCGCTTGGATGTTCCTCCCACAACCGAGTAGGCTCGGACGAGCTTCCCGCCTAGCTTTAGGCGTACATGACTGCCTGGCTCTACGGGAGCCGGGTTTTGTATGTCTTCGACAGCTTCTAGGACGAATGCTGTAACTTTGCTCGTCTCCCGCCTCTTTTCGACGATGTGGTACTCATTCCACGTGTCCATCTTTTCGTCCTCCCCTCCGTACATCCTACCATTCTGGTCTTCAGTAACACCCTTGGCCAAACGTGCACGGAACTTCCCCTTGATATCATCCCCAAGAGGCGGTAGTTCCACGATCTCCTTCATCATTGCAGTGTTATTGGTTTCAATGAAGAGGTAGTACATGACTCGCGCCACAGTCCACTCCGGATACGGTCGTTCTAGTAGTTGAATCATATCCCCCACGTTGACAGTACCGGGTCTGATGACCCGATACAACCAACCAGTTCGCAGAAGGGTCTGTGTTCTCTTGGCCATATCCTTGGTTTCAAAGCGGTGGTTGAGCTTATAGCATGGCGCTCGAGGCTCGCTCACTTCGACCACGACTTCTCCGAGTGCAATACGATCCCCAATACAGAGTGCCTTCTCACTGACTTCTTCGTTGAAAAGATTCTCGCCAAAAGCGCCTGGTCTAAACAAGTGCTCCGAAGCCGGGAGTTCTCTTTTCCACTCTTCATAGTGGGAAGTGCAATAGTGGAGTATTGCTTTATCTGGGCTTCGGTGCGGTTCGAATGCGTGCTCGTCATTGGTGATGCCATTCATGGTGATCTCGACAGGGCCGGAGAGGGGTGATTTGAAGATTGCGGACTCAATGCGGCCCTTTCCTAGCGCCTTCTTTATCTTACCGGCGCGGAGCTGGATGAGTGGGAATGGTGCAAAGGGTGGCGGATTCTTGAGTGTCTCAGGATGAGGGGGTGGAGGTGGGGTCCAGGTTGAGACCGCCATAGTTGGTGTTTTGAGATGTCCAGAAAGAAGGTAGCCGGTTGATGACTATGGCTCCGGCGTAGCTATCAGGTGTGTTTGCGAGTCGGGCCCAACGGCCTTATCTAGTGTAGCCTAGTAATGTGGAACGGCGTGAGCACATCCGAGCGAAAGCTATGAGTACTTCAAATCGCTCCAGGACTGCTTACCATGGAGTCTGCCGCCTAGGAGCATTGGAGTGCCTAAAGTGGGGCTGATAGAGACGTGGGAAACTATTTATCCGGTTTCTCACAATGATAACCCGGATCAGATGTTCCGCACGGAGCAAAGGTAAGTAACAAGAGTGAGCGGAATAGAGATAGAAAGCCAAATTATAATCAGAGATGGGAGGCCAGAGTAAGAAAGAGGGCATGAGTGCCCTTTATGTGTTGCGGCGTTCATTTACTGCAGGTGCCTAATCCACGAGGCCGCTATTTGATGGCGTTGTGGGTAGGGACGATAGGGTTGCAATCGGAGTTCGGCGACGATGGCACCTCTCCGATATAAAATTAGCACGTGAGGTGTAATCTCAAGTGCTGCGACTCACGAACGCTCAATATGATAAAACCTCAAGAGGTAGTAAACTGATGATGACTAAAAGTTACTAAAATATCGCCTATTGGTGGTGCACAGGCCCGTATTCGAAGGGGACTATGCTCACGTGCACACAGGAGCCTCGGTTGTAGGTTGACGTCATTTTAAGCAATGAGCTACCAAGTGCGACATCAATTCGTCACGTACAGCTCCTATCAAACCCGCCAATTGCTGTCCTTTCCAGCTTATTTTCAGCCTCCAGCCAAAATACCTCCAGCGAGCTTCTAGGGAACACATATCTGCTTATACCCATCACATACCACACGAGCCTACCATCGCTGCTTCCCCAGCCGCAATCATGTATCGGTTCCAGCCCTCGCGCGTGCTACGATGCGCAGCGTCTGCGCGCCCCTCGGGCTTGACTAGGTCCCGCTTCCTTTCCACAACACCCACTCGGTTTGCAGCAAAGGACTCGCAAGACAAGGATTCTCTCAAACCACGATCAACCGAATACTCCAAGTCCGGCTCCGACGACGCAGCCGCGAGCTCAGACGCAGCATTCAACCCGGATAAGACGAGTCCTGAGTCAGCCGAGGCAACTGCTGAGAATGAAGCTGGTGGAAAGGACAACTCGCTCAATGTCAGCCCAGGCAATGAGGATGTGAGCGAGCCCAACGATCCAGAGGTTGGTGGGAACGGAGGAGCGCCCGACAAGAAGTCGAGTGGCGGGGGAAGTGCGCCAAAGAATGGCTGAAAGGAAGCGGTACCATGAAGCCAGGCTCAACGAAGAGAATTGGAGAGAAGGTGTTGCAGAACGTCAAAGGAGTGTTTTCGGGCATGAGTATAGGTAGTTCAGGGCGTATATGGAACTACACAGCATCAATGCATTGGAAGCAGGGCTTTATATAAGTTCTTATAGCACAAATCATCGGAAAGCAGTTCTGCACTGCGCAACCCACTAACATAAGGCCCTGGTGATGCTTGTCCACACGGCCGCAACGTCCGCCGTTCAGTCCATCACCCGAGCCGATATGAGACGGCATGCGTACCTTGAATTGATGACACGTCCACGGCATTATCTCAACCGACTCTTGGCTTCTGCGCAGGTGCTTATCTTGGAGGTCGAGGCGCCTTTCCCTGTTAGGCCTGACGTCACCGCCAATGACGAGCTATCCAGGCGAATGCGTGCGTTACTCGTTCTCCCAGGCCTCATAACCTTAGTCGACTCATTCAAAGCTCCGGCTGCACTCGTAAACTCGGACGTGTCGACAGCCACGTCTCAACCCTTCTAAAATATCCCGAAACGCGATGGCTCCCCGCGCCCTGCTCTCCCTGCGCCTACGCACGCCCTTGCTCCACACGACGCGTCGCACCCTCTCTACAACGTCACGCATGCGCATCAAGGAAGACGCCGACCGTTCACCAGAGCAGGTTGAGAAAGCCAAGCAAGACCAACTGAAGGAACAGAAGCAGGGCGAGGGACGATGGCGCGAGGATTTGGCCAGCCACGGCGAAAGCAATATCTCGGCGGACAAGGAAAAGGTGGATGACCACCAAGATCATATGGAGGAGTTGCAGCAGGAGACTAAGAAAAAGGGCGAGAAAGGGGAGATTTAGGACGGATTTCCCGCGATGACGGCCCTCGCCAGTTATCTATTCTCTCCGAAGGTTGATACGCGTCAACAGTGCTTAGTCCTCTCAGATCTTAGTCGGTATTAGGAAGCCGTTCGCATAGGACTTCCACAGTCAAGGTTCTCGTAAGAGGAGAACTTGAGTGTGTGTATACTTCGTCAAAGATGCAAAGTTTTGTATATAAATGGGTATTCGGGCATCACGCTTGCACGTATGAGAAACGAGTTTCGATTGTGAGCATTGCTCCCATTCACTATTGCGATGAGTGCCTGAGGTTTTGGTTGCCAGAGTAACACGTTACTTCAACATGTTCTTAAGCGGATTCAACTCGAAACCAATTAGTTATAGGCGATTTTGTGCGTATGTAAGCCTCTTACAGCTACATGTTGCATCCACTCCTCGTCGTAACGTTGCTTTTTCTTATCTTGGTTGCTTTTTCGGCTGCGCCCGGCGCTTAGACAGTCGCACGAGGAGCCAGCATTCCATCCGTATGTACCAATATATGTGAAATTGAGTTCGTCAGTGTGCACCTTCCAAGCAATAGATTAGACGATCACGGTAACGCTATCGCACCAGAACTACAACAATACAACGTTGTAGACAGACTTCTTGCCTTACATGCAAATAAGCGGGCGCTTCGGGCGGGGCAGCTGAGAGATATACGCGCTACTAATTGGACCTGCTCGCTCAGCTCGTCTAGCTCGTTAGCGGACCCTTGTGTCGCAGCCCGCTTCCCCGCGCGACAACCGTAAGGATAAGCGAGCTATACCCTCGACCATAGATCGCCTACCCGCGCTCTGCACGTCGCGGAACTTCCCTCTTTCACTCATTTTTGTCGAATCCGTGTTCGTGGTTTCTGCTCATCAGGAGCTATACTAGATGGTCACCACCGCCCAACGTAGCAGAGCATGCAGCGAGTGCCGGAAACGTCGCGTCAAGGTTTGTATATTACTGGCACGAGAAAGCAGTCGGCATGAAATAACTGATCTGACGCTAGTGCGACTTGACTCCAGGAGAGTGCTATCAGTGTTACCGCTTGGGGCGAGTGTGCGATGGGCCGAATCTGGGCCCACTGTTCATTGCCCAAAAACTACGCACGAGCAAACCAAAAGGCCGAAGGAAGAGGGTAGCTGCAAGAGCGGCCATCACAGGCGAACCGTCTACCCAACGGGAGAACAAGACGGTTCATTGCTCGTCTGAGCTCTCAGCAAATCGCAGAAGCGGTGTTGCAATAATGACCAGTAGCCACGGCGGAAATTCTTCGCAGAGCAACCAGAGCACAGCTGGGGCACTTGACATCCGGCTGTCTGGTAGCAGTTCGAACAGTAGGAGAGAGCGCCCACTTCCATCCAGCAGAGTTCAACCTTGCCGAGGATCACCTGGCCTACCTAGCCTGAAGCCACCGTATAAACCATCAACACTTGATACACTTGATATGCCTCAGCCGAATCCAATGTCTCCAATTAAACGGAGATATGCCCAAGACTTGGAGAACTCCATTGCCGCTATTCGCTATCTTTATCCACTGTTTATCTATAAACCCACCAGTGTCTTGCGGGAGAATCTTGACGCGGCCTTCCTAACACATTACGTAGAGCATAACAACGGCACACGTACCTACGCGCCTGAGATGCAATGGGTTGTTCATCTCCCTGGAATTGCTAGCAAAACCAATAATCAAACATTGAAGACTTCTCTCCGCGCAATGTCTTTGGCGTTTTACGGCAAACGTCATCGCAACCCGAGCATACTTCTTGACTCCTGGCACTGGTACTCCGACAGCGTGAACGCCCATCGAAAATCGATCTCTAGACTGAGTCAGAACGCCATTCCAGATGAGGAAGATATTCTTATTCCTCTCATCTTGGCATTGTACAAGATACACATAGATGAGGCCCCTTCTAGTACCGTTGGTTATCTTGTGCTGGCCACCAAGATCATGAACATGCGAGGGCCGCGCCACTGCAAGTCAGGCGTGATATTGACTCTCTTCAAAGGCCTCCGGAAATCTGATGTAAGAGTTGATCCTGAGTCTATATGCACCTCTCCTCTAGGCTAATATATTATAGGCTTATAGGGCCATTGTTTTCAACAAGCGCTCAGTGTACTCATCACACACTTGGATGACAGTACCGTTCGTTGGCAGGCTCCGAGACGTGTATCAATGGCTTGCAGATATTGAGCTTACGATACCACATTGCATGGCTTCGCTGCAGATTCAAGGTGATCTACGCGCGTTCTTCAAGACCCGCATACCTCCTAATGTCAATGTCGGCCTCTGTTATGATCTCACGCGAAAACTGATTGCGGATCTCAATGATTGGACCAAGACATATCCTACACTCACGAATATTTCTGGGAGAACATTCCCAGGACTACCGGACCCATTCATTGCGCCTATTGTATCAAACTATGCAGCGACGCGGCTGTTGCTCAACATGCTCATGTATAAGATGTCGACTGAGTCAAACATTCGTCCCGTTCTCCTAGGGTCTGCAGCTCCCCCGTACCTCGCCGAAGCGACTCGGTGTGCGCAGGTTATACTCGATGCTGCTGCCGAGGTTGACAGCGCGCAAACCCCTAGCTTTGACCTTCTCCGGAACGTCGCTCCTGTCTTCTTTGTGGCTTGTACTGCTCCAACTCCACAGTTGGGAAATGACGCAGGAGAATTAATGCAGAGATGGGCAACCAAAATCGCCGGGTTTACAATGGTGTGGCAACACACAAAGACGTAGTTTGCACAAGGGCTACATCCGCCTGCAACCACATATTGCAGTCGCAACATGGGGCTCGTCTTCACAGGTATGGCTTCCCCAAGCTTTACTAGTCGAATGCCAACTTTCAAGCACAGGAACACGTATACTTTTGTTTACGAAATATTTAATTGGTGGGCATCATCTGGCTGGGCTAATTCCACTTTTACCTCCTCTTCCTCGACGACGTCCAGCGCTTCTCGCTGGTGCCATCCTCAGGTTTCCTCGGATGTTCGCTTTCTAGGCGGATCGCCCTGCTTCTTTTCAACCCGCTCGTATCAATCAACAGATTCAACACGGAGACTTAGGCCAGGGTTTCATTTCGGTTGTTTTGTTTATTGCCTCCACTCTACGAATAGACTTATACTGCTATTGTAATAACGCTACGCCAGTCGTCTCAGCACGCCATCACTGGTTGGAACCCCGATCCCTACAAAGTCAATAACAACTGGAGTATCAATTACGCTGCTCACCCTGTTCCGAGACTTCCGCATCTGCAAGGCCAATACGGAGTACACCAGTGGAACCCAAATTCTCTGAACAATATTGAGACCAACGCGGAATGGGAGACTCATTACCAGTTAGGGAAGGGAGCTGAGGGGTGCGTCTGAAACACGTTGAAGGCCCAGACATTTTATAATCTCACCCTTTGCTATACCTACTGCAACATACTGCACCTTCGCTCTCTTCTTGGACTCTTCTCTCAATTAGAGGTTTATAGGATGATATCCCTACAACCTCCAGTGGGACGAACGTGAAGAAAGCAGGTGTTGCATTCGTGTGTTGGCTCTGTATCCGCTATTACAAACATCTTTCGTTACGTATTACATGTGTCAGTTTTATATTACGATCCAGATACTAGCTTCGCAAACGAAATACCACTTATCGTGCACTTGAAAAATCTTAGACATGCTTCGTAACAGCAATTTTGCGTGGGATCCCACACGAAGTGTCTTATGCAGGTGATGACTGCTTGCCCCATTACATGACATTTCTCCTGCCAATTTGCATCCCGCTAAACCAACTGGATGTACACCGACCGGAACTGGTAAGGCAGATTTGGAGCCTTGGCATCCCACCATGTATGTACAGCAAGCATCTTATGCTAGGTTCGCCCTGATCAAATGTACAATGACGTCCTGTTCCATTCTAGAGAGAAATTGTTATGTAGTGTTGCCGTTGGCGTCACAATTCATTGTTTCATAGAGGGACTCGAAACATTGCGTGAACAAAGCAGATGCCCCACGCTAAACGGTGAACAACGACGTTTACTCATGTCCAATAGCAATCGTAAGGCTAGTACCCCGCCCTTTACTACCTTTCATAATACGACCTATATTACGCCCTATGCTATATTATACAGTCACTAAAGGTGTGGGCAATATGACCAACAATTTCGAGGCATGTGAATTGTGCAGCCAAACTATGTCCAGGATTTCCGCTGGATAAGTACGCCAGCATCGAGCTATTGTGTGTAAGTTGTTCGTCATGTCAAACTCACCGTCTGATGTTTTCCATAGCTTTGTGAGTGTAGTGGATAACGAGAAAGAAACTGCCGCATAGCCTAACCTGTTCCTATTTTGTGCGAGTCCCGATACCGTTTCCAGTTCCCAATGCAAGCAAGGGACGGAATGGGGCAAACAGCGAATCGTAGGTGTTGAATTGACTTGAGCTCCTTCGTGTTCCATAAAGAAAATTTAGTCATGCGTCTAACTGAGCAAGCACCTACTATCAAGCCTTTCAGGAGCGAGATAGGGCGGCCCTACGTGCCACCATTCCTTAAGCAGGTCTGAATACGGTTTGTAATAGGTCTGTACGTATAAATTTCTCCCTATTCCTTCCGTATAGCATCACCAATTCTGTCCGCATCTCTAAGACTTCGCTCTTATATCTTTGATTACCGCATAGTTTGTCTATAGTACCTCATAGTAAGATGAAAATCTCTCCTCTTGCCCTCGCAACAATCCTGCTTGGCGCAGTCTCAGCTTGGGAACGTAAGTCTCCTCCCTAAGCCCAATGTACTGACATGTCTGATTTACCTGGCCAGTCACGCTCTTTCAAAACGCAGTCCGATGTCAGGCCGACGGCAATACTATGTATCGAGTCATCTCAGGAACAGAGAACAACCGATGCTATAACTTTGGAAAGTCCGACCTACCATGGGCAACCGATGCCGGGTACCTTCCCTGCACGCAATACGAGGAAGGCGGGGCGCGGAAGGTAACATGTACACCTGATTCGATGAACCCTGCCTCCGTTCTTATCCGTTCTGAGGGTCCAGCCAAATGTACCATCTACATCGACCCTAACTGCAGCGGCAATCATGATAACGGAGCCCCCTACGATGTGACGTGCGCGACTCGTTATGCCCAGAATTATGGTAATAGGGCATATCAGTCCTTCAAATGCGTTGTAAGTAATGCACCTTATAGGTTTCTTTTTCATGATACAAGCATGGCTGACCGAGTCCTTAGTGGTAGAGAGTTGGAGAAGGAAGTAGGACCAAACGGGTAGGCAAGGTCGATTGATCCTTCCGACCAACTATCGAACATGGCAAAACACGAGTTCAGATACTGGGCAGGATATAATAGTTCGTGATTAGATTAACTCATACATTCTTTAACTAGTAAAGCGAGATACGAGGAGAAATTTGATCATTATCAGGCAGAGCCAAGTGCAAAGATGGAATGCGACTAACCAGTGTATGACGAGCAGACAGAGGATTAAAATATACTATTACAAAGATTTTAGTGTCAGGGAATCAAAAACGGTATAGAGGGTTGTAGCCACAAAGGAAAGTAGAGAAGGGTGAAACCGACAAAGGTATGGCAGGAGCTTCAACAAAGACCGTTTGACCGTTTGAAAGTGGTTTGACCCCCGAATTGTTCCCTGGCTTTGGTTGTATTGTCTGCGCTGTGCAGCCATCGTGTCCTTGAGACTTACATCGTGTTAATAGCCCTTTCACTTCTCACCTTTCAGCCGAACAGAGTGAGCTCAACGCAGAAACTAGGCTAACCTATCGCGCTCCATTGCAAGCCATTTAAACTATACCATTATGCAATTATGTGGCAGTTACGGATGATGGATACTCGAGGGCTTTCGAGCCTTGCATCAAAGAGTCTACATTTACACTTACTGAGAGTTTCAACACATTAAGAATAGAAGATGTTACTTCACTGTTGTTTCTCACCAACTCGTAAAGGTGGTGTTTGTGACAATGAAAAGTACACGTACTCGGCCGAGGTATCGCAGCTCGAAGACCTGTGGAGTTGAGACATACCTACCTATGATAGTCAGCGATTATTAGTAATGCAAACAACGGCCACAAACGAAGGCTCAATTCTGAAGAGAAAGCTCTAGACTAGTTCGCTCACAATTCTGGTACAGGTGACGAAAGTGCAGGACTCGAAGGTCACGTCGGTAGGATGGAGCGGCGTTTTTTTCCAGGATAGGTAATTGTACTCTGGTGCAGCTACAAGTGTCTCTGCATCTGCACGGACGGGCGCTTTAATTGTAGGATTAGGAAGTACACTGAAAATAGATTAGACAGAATAAAATAACGGGAGCCTAGTTGTAAGAAATGGTGCTTACTCGGCCTCAGGAACCGAACGTCGGAACCTTTTCAGGGATCTGTCACCGGGACCTTGTCCGCCGCCAATCTTACCCTCCCCATACCTTGCACACGCTCTCTACAAATTGAGATCGCTCAAGTATCAGGGAGGAGGTCTTGTCAAAAGTTCAATTATAATCCTCGTAGATATTTTTGCAAAGCGGCAGTTAGAGAGGCAGCGCTTGTATTTGCGACTGTTCCAAGGTTGTAAGTGGCGGGGTTCGGTTCGCCGAAAAGGGAAACCTTTTGCGGCTCCGCAGTAGAAACCCACAATACATTTGTTAAGCGTAGGATTGCACCATTCATCAATGATGGAATCTCGCGCTATGGACTCTTAATTGGGGGTCCAACCCGGTGAGGAGACTGCAGCTTGGCGTGCTGAGCAGACGTCAAAATTGCATATATATTGTGGCCACTGCATGGCCTCAAAGTCCTAAATACGTCAGTCCTCAGCCATCAGATACTGTACTTTACAATCAGAAGAACATCGCAAATCACCGTATTCCATCGCCATGCCCTCCATTCATCCCTCAGTCGATAACGGCATCACCAAGGGTGATCCCAACTTCTCCGGCGGCAAACTTTCCTGCCATTGTCCGTCCAAAAAGGTCGAGGTGACCCTCAGCAGCAACGTCGCACACAACCACGCTTGCGGCTGCTCCAAATGCTGGAAACCCGAAGGCGCACTCTTCTCTGTCGTCGGCGTAATCCCTGTGGACAAACTATCCGTCACCGCCAATGCTGACAAACTCCACGTCGTCGACTCGTCTGCGGCCATCCAACGCAACGCCTGTAAGGAGTGCGGCGTACATCTCTTCGGGCGCATCGTGAATGATCACCCGTTCAAGGGCCTGGATTTTGTGCACACGGAATTGAGTGATAGCAAGGGATGGCAGGAGCCTCAGTTCGCGGCGTTTGTGTCCAGCATCATCGAGCAGGGTTTCCATCCTGAGGGAATCGACGACGTGCGAGAGAAGTTCAAGGGTCTTGGACTGCAGACGTATGATGTGTTGAGTCCGCCGTTGATGGATTTGATTGCGACCTATACGGGACAGAAGAGCGGAAAGTTGCCTGCGAAATTATAGTGTTGGCAGTCGTAAATTAGAGTCTCGAAGGTGATTAGCGTATGGCTATAGCCAAAAATTTAGTTAACAAAGCAACCACTCGTGTACAAACAACAAAAAAAGTCTCAGATTTGGAAGAAATGACCGACTATATGGTACATTGACTCGAGTACCGTGATAACCTACTAGACCTATTCCGATTAGAAAGAAACGCACCAGGTTGGATGACTCGAGCTGTGCAAGGAAAAGCTTGTTCTACATTTAGGATTATTCTTCGTACTAAGATTCAATTCTAAATTGTTCGAACTAAGATCCAATTCTAAATCGAAGCTACCGCCAGGCATTCTAGATTAGAGGACCTGCGACCTTAGAACAAGCTACTTCATTCAAATCAAAATACGTTGCATCCTGTCGGTCACGTATCGCCTTCCCATTCACCATCAATTTAGGAAGTACGGATTTATCAGAAGAAAAAACTAAGCTGAACGCGCTTTGGAATAAGCATGTACTTCACGCGCTAGATTGGAAGGAAGAAGTTGAAAGGCACTGCTCTGTTATCTCACATTAAGGATGTGCTACAACTCCGAGTGTCAAAAGTTCCACCGTGGCCTTTGTCTTGTTGCCGGTCTGACTATCTTGAGCGCTACTACTGGTCAATTTATCCTTCGGAGCGCATACGCTCCTCCAGAGTATCTGAGCTCATGTAGTTCGGGAGCGGAAGGGAGCATCCACGTCGCAGCAAACCTACCATACAGAGATGATAGGCTGGGCCGTAAAAGCCAAATTTTGCATAAGTTTATGCGTATACTCTGTCACTAAAACCAGGTATTTTCAACCCTGCTGTAACCCTTGTCGCCTCGTCCGGTACTACCTAGCACAGAAAAAAGCCTCTTCCGATTTCGCAGCCTACCAGCCTTTGACTGGAAAGCTGAATATGCAGGCTTCTTCGTTTTCGTTGACAGCCACAGCAGTCAAGCAGCTCGTGCTCTCTCATTATCGAACGGTACCAAAGTTCTAAAGCACTTGCTGACCAAGTAAAGCTCGCCATCCGCAAGGTTTACGTCGGCCGGTGTCACAAATAGTCCAACTCAGACCAAAGTCACAGGGGGGGGGGGGGGGGGGGGTAAAATATGAGAAAGCGACGAAGCGAGAAAACGACGTAACGAAAGCAAAAAGCCTTGAAGATACGGCCGCACTTAGCAGTTGCTGGAGCTACTGCTCGTACCCAGCAAAAGTAGTTGGTCTGAACCAGGGATTGTGCAGTAAAGTGCCTAAAGCATCTTGAGCTATACCTAGATACTCAGGTTGAGGCAAAGCTGGATACGATGGTTTGATTGCCCGCGCCGCCATGCAGATTGAAGAGGCGGTTGGGGAAATAAACTAATGCGAGAGGTCTTGTGGATACTGTGCAGGGTATTTGCTGCGTCCGGTCTCTTTGGGACGCCTGCTGGGTCCTCTCGATATATCACGACGCTCGTTCGACCAGCAGCGCGCTGATCCTGGGAAAAATCTGCTCGGCTCCTCCGATAGATAATCAAGGGTATCTACCACGTTTATTGAATGACACCAACTGATACAATCATGGGAGGTTCAAAGCGCCGGACACATGTCAAACCCAAATACATATGGCTCTCGATGACGCCACTCACACTTCACTCCCGTGGAGATCGATGTCTGCCCAGACTGAATGCAGCAGCCCGTCGGGTCCGAAGTTACATTAGAGATAACTTTGCATGCGGGTACGGATGAATGAGACCCCCAGCTTCAGGCTGAAGATGTGGGCTCAACCGAGATTGTGGAAGCCCTGTGAACCGATGCTTCCACACAAGCTGCTTATCACGGACTAGGGTAGCATGAAGGTGCATGCTGTAGTGTCAAACTGTTCCCACAGATTAGTGATGTTGAGTAAGTCTACTCTTATGTGCGATCGATCCATCGACCCATATAGAGAGACAACCGAAGCTGAACGAGCGCGTTTAGAAAGTACCTGAACAAGGGAAGTTGTAGCATACGCTGTAGTTCCCTTCGGTGTTTCTAAATGGGCCTTTTGTTGTATTTGGCTTCGGCATATTGAGACACAATTCACATGCGTGTAGCGCCAACCTGGCAGGTTTTGCAGGTGACTGCCACCTGCACCGTTATTACACAAGTCCGAACACCCTGTCAAAGTGTTTCGACGGTGGGATATGGCGTCGTGTATCACCTCGGTAGTTCCTTTATGTAGTGCCAATGGATGGGCTGCAGGTCACAGTTCCGCTACTACCTATCTCTTTCTCCGTACTGCCACTGGTAAGTTCCTTATAGTCCCAGCTTCCTTTGCAATACGGCTCCAAACATTCTTTTCAAGACTTCTCCGATCCATGACAACACCAAGCTCAATGCATTCACAAAACCATTACGGGAACCGCAGTCGCCATGTCTTCGCCAGAGAAACCCAACAGCTCGGTGACCGAGAAACTCGATGCCCACGGACGGAGCGAGCATCTTTGCGCGCCATTCAGGAGTGCCGGTGCTGATGTAGATGGAGCGTGCAGCTTGGTGCATGGTATCTGCATGATGCCAGAGTTTGACTAGGTTGGAGCGAATGGATACTGGACCAGCTGGATCACCTCGGTTTAGAGCAGTCGATAATCCACTAAGAGAGGCAATACCCTCGATTGTCTTGCCCAGTACTTCACAAAAGTCGTCCTGGAACAACATGTCCCATTCGCTACGGGGAAGGCCGGTCCACCACGCCGCGTTCAACTTTTGAGGAAGCCACGGTGCAGTTTCGAAGTCCCTTTCCAGCTGGCTTAGTCCGCTCTCTACGACTTCGAGGACGTTTTGCGTGTGTGCTACATGTGTACCAACCTGAGTAATGGTCTGGTCGAGGACTTCCATGGATTCAAGGTTCCGTGAGACAACCTTTCGTAACTCAAATGATATTGGCGCCGGCCAGGGGCCGGCGGTCAGGCTTTCGTCCAGGTTCAACTGCGCCTTGGATTGATTTTTGCGCATGTTGCGCAGTGAAGTTGACAAGTCGGAGAAAACATGAAGCATGTCGCCATCTTTGGCTGAAATCATGGAGGACCCATTACTAATTGTGAGAAGGTGTGCATGCAGCCAGGTAGTGTTGTTCTGCACCCACTGAAGGAAGACACCCAATGCGAAGAGGAGCGTGAAGAGAAGTGCGATGAAGAAGACGCCCATATTGATTAAACGCCAGACATTCATGACGATGTGACAATTGCCGTACGCAGATTTTCAGGAGTTGCGATGTTGTGTAAAGTGTGCACAGCAAATGTGAGGGCTAGTACATCGACTAGATAAAGGTATCAAGGTGCAGCGGAGAAGCTATGACAGTACAATCCGTTTTGTTTGGTCGCTGTGTCTGACAAACGTCCGTGTTCCTCTGTGTTTCTAAGTGTGTTTAGTATGAAGCGGGGCAAACGGGTTTGTTGATACAGGAAGAATTGTTGATTGATTTGGACATCAGCAGTGATGGTGGATATGGGGATGTACACAAGGGCACCATACATCAAGCTTTGCATGTTTACGGTCACTGGACTTTTCTCTTTTTCATATGTATTTCAGGGTTCTAGACCCTATATCCGCCGCAGGATTCTTGAGCAACATCCATCTCATGTTTACTGCCCGCAAAAGGCTGCAGGCAGGAATTACAAGACGCAGATAAGTTCTCCAAGAGAAGTCAATGCACGCGCTGCTATGCCCAGATAGAGAGCGCCCTGTTTCCAATATATTCATTATCTGCAGATAATTATCTTCATACCACCGTGAGTCCTTGCCTACAATTCTGGAACGCTTAAATTCTGGACTCTGATTTATTGACTCGAGCCACTGAATTCCTTACTCGGTGGTATAGAAACTGACCGAAATGTGCTGAGGAAGTCGGCTTTTCTTCGATACCGGGGGCGATTCTTTTCGCTACAATACCCGGTCTTAGTATGCCAGATTGTTTCAAGCTCTTCGACCTGTCTTACGCTTTCTTGTTTTGCAAGGCTAGCCCCAGTTTACTTCGTCAAAATCAACGGGAAATAATTCCCATGTGGAGAGCTGCAACGGATAGACGCTGAACGCGAGCCGAGCACAATTGACTGTGGTTTCGGAGGACTCATGTCCCATATGAGACACATTATCTTTTTTTTCCAGCTTTTTGAATAACTCCTGATGGGGGGAAGGGGGGGTAGTATCACAAAAAAAAAGGAGAAGTGTACTAAAACAGGTATATACGCCCTCTACCTGAGAGATCCACATAAAGCGTGACATGATACACATTATCATAGGTAACTGTGAAATAGTGCGTTGGCGGGGAAGTTAGCTCGGGAAGGCTGAGATGTTTCTCCGGTCCTTGCAGTCGGCTGTGTATGTTGTAGCAACTGATAGTCACCAACGAAAGTGTGCTATGAGCGCCACAGAGTTCAGTCACATCGTGGCGCGGGTGGAGACCATCGCAGCACTGGCTCGGACAGTTACATCAGAAGAAGTTGTAACACAAATATATCTGTAGATTGTATTTTGACTGCTGGTGATGAGCATTTGTATTCTTCCGGAGGGAATGCGGATAAGTCGTTATACGTGGTAAGTTGGGAAAAGGTCGGTTGGAGAACGTGAAAGCGATTACTAATCAATACTGGCCACGCTGCCTTCTGAGAATTGCCGCCCTCCCCTTCAAACGTCACCATACTAAATATTTTAATAATTACTTTGATCTTCCATCCATTTGCATCATTCCTAGACAACAGCTGGGCATTTCATATTGAGCGCTCGGATTGACGTTCTTCACATGTGCACATGCATGTTCCTGCGCTTCTGCGGCGCTAACAGCCCCACGGACTGTGCCCCTCTTCTTTTTTGGGAGACCGCGAAACCACATCGGATCTCAGAGTTCATGCAGCCCCAATCATGCCCACATTGAGAGCCAACGACGGGATCAATCTTCACTACAAGACCTATGGCTCGAGCGGAGCCACTCCGTTGATCCTGGTTAGTGCCCACATAGCCCCACTGTTAGTAGACAGCTCAGATTAGAACAGCCTTGCGTCTTTTTTACTCGCGATCAAAACACCGAAGATGGCTAACCTTGCTGCTTAGCTTCATGGCTTTACAGGCTCTGGTGAGGTCTTCAAACGCAACGTCAACGCGCTTTCTCAGCACCACTATGTTCTCGTACCGGATCTCCGTGGACATGGCAGCTCAGACAAACCAAAAGCCGGCTATCACGTTGCCCGCCTAGCGCTTGACTTGAAGAATCTTATCGATCATTTCCAGTTCCAAGGAAGCAAGGTATCGGCGATTGGAACCAGTTTAGGGGCGGCTATTCTCTGGTACTTGATCAACTTGCGATTGTACGCTTCCATCTGAGACTGATGTCAATATAAGGTGCTATTGCGAGCTCTTCAGTACAGAGGTATTCTCGCACGTCGTGTTTGTCGACCAAGCCCCTCTGCAAGACTATCTTTCAGACTGGGGTCCAGAATATGGGAACCGGGGCTGCAACTCTCCAGAAGCATTACGCGAAATGCAACAAACCCTCGAGAATGATCCCAAAACGGCTCATCTTGGGACAGTCTCCGCCTGCTTAGGCTATAGATCTCACCCACAGCCTGGCGATCCTACAGTAGGATCACAAGAGTGGGTAGGGGACGAGAGTTTCTTTCTTGAGGAAGCATTGAAAGGGGACGGATGGTGGTATGGCAAGCTCATGGCGGATCACACAGCAAACGATTGGCGATTCTCGATTGCACAGAATTTTGGACCGGATAGTGGAAGCACGACGAAGGTTCTGGTCGTAGCGAGTAGTAGGAGTGGATGTTTTCCTGCCGCTGGGCCGCTTAAGGTGGTTGATCTGGTGAATGGCGGGAATAAGACTGGACTCGCGAGAGGGGTGAACGTCGAATGGGGTGGGCACTGGTGTTACTGGGAGAAACCCGAGGCGTTTAACGAGCTAGTGCTTGACTTTCTGTTATGATCAAATAGCAGCTTACAATGGCTACTAACCATTGGACTTCGCGGCGAGATATATATGAATATTGGTACTGGTGACTCTCGTCTATCTAAGGATGAACGTGAACGCATCCGTCTTGACACTGGACTTGTGAGGCGATGTGGTTCCCTTACAAATCCTGCCGTTTTGAAGGGGTACATTACATCTCACAGTTTGAACAAGTCTTCCAAGCATCAGAATCACCGTGAGTGATTGTGATCAAGGCGGGCTGCGCCTTCGTGGAAGTGCTAGGCAGACATACCTGCGCCAGTTTCAGGCGTACCTTAATGACGAACGTTAACGTCCGCGCCGCCTACACGCAACTACGCCGCGCAGCCTCGCCCATATCTATTGCACTCACTTCTCTCCAAAACCATCAGTCCGTGGATTTCTCCGCAAAGCATCATCATGTTCTCATCAACGATGCGCACAGCCGTCCTCCAGGCAACCATCATCTTTATTTTCTCTATGATTCTCAGCTATCATCTGAGCCAAAATATGTTCGATCAAGTACTGCAGAATGAAGGGTATTTGAACATGACGAACACGCTGGACAGGTGGTCGAAGTCTCTTAATTCAACAGATATTACGCCTAGTCGACTGAGTCTCGACGCAGGAGACACCACAGAGAGAATATTATCGCTCAACTACACCAGTAACCTCAACAATAGAACAACGATCAACAGGACGCTTAGCGCAGACAAAAACCAGGCGGAATCGTTCTATGGGCGGAGGTTACCGAGGTAGGTGGTTATTTTCTTTGTGATTTCTGCCCTACAGTATTGGTGGTTCATCTGGCTCGAGAGGTTGTTGCCGGCTCGGCCCAGGTATAGAGACGTGTTGTACCAGCGAGAAGAGAAAGCGGAAGAGAGCGAAGATCGGGAGGAAGAGGTAGTGAAGAAGTGGATTGCGCAGGGACGAGTCCATCGGGCTTCGTTGAACTGGTGCAACACATTTCTTAAATGGGTGCTGGAATTGACGGTGGGAAGATTGTGGTGTATGACGGTGGAGCATGTCATTCGGGTGCTCCTCAAACTTCAATCCCCCAAAGTAGTCCTACAAGGCTTGAAAAGCGTAAGTCATCCCCCTGCCTCCCCTCTCGCAACCAGGCCTAACAAGGATATAAGCATCTCGCCTACAACTTCATTGGCGAATACCTCTCCGTCACCCCTCTTGCTTATTGGGTTGCATTCATCACTATTCCAGCGCACAAGCAAATCGTCTTCATGGCTGGGGCAGAGCTGGTCACGATGGTTTTCTTTACTACCATTGTCCGCGCCTTTGCCAGTTGGGCGGTTAAGACGGATTCTGTGCAAACATTGATGCAGAAGATAGCTGATAGGGTGAGGCAAATTGAGAGTGACCCAGAGGAATTGGCGAGATACCAGAGATTCAAAAATGAGTTGTGAGAATGTAGATGGGCCAAGGCTCGGATTTTAGTGGAATGGTGGCGTTTGGGGCTTACTGCCGGACCTTCGAAACACCATGTTCTACACAAGCGTATAACGAACGCGAGCGATCATGCTTTGCATAATTCTGTCTCGATCGTATATCGCCGGGTCTTCTTTCTACCTTCTCGTACTTCTTAACCATCCACCGGCCCTCTTCGCGCAATTCGTAGCCTCTTTATCAAAACCCAAAACGTTCCCTATCAACAACACATCATGGGGCACGTGTTTCTCCACATCCAGCGTAACATCATTCCCTGCCTCCTTCATCTTCTCATACCATTCCACATCGTCATAGTACAAAATTTCGCCGCTCCCTGTATTCACCCACAGCGGCACTTCCGTTTTAAAAGCCCTGTTTTTATGCGATATGTACGGCTGGTCGAGGATCTGTACGCCAGGCAAGCCGGCGTAGGCTTCGGAGCCCCAGTGCGTAAAGGGCGCAGATAGATAGTCTGTTGCGTAATGGTCGTTATCGTACACATAGGATGCGCTTGTGTCTGCGGGGTTGATCCAGGGCGACCAAATGAGGCAGGCCGAAGGATGAGGCAGACCAAGATCGGATCCGTACTCGGCGATGTACCGGAGGAGCGAGATGGCGAGATTCGCGCCTGCTGAGTCGCCGGAGAGGATGATATCTTTTGGTGAGATGCTGAGATTGTTGATCAGGTAGAGGTAGGAGGTAAGGCTGTCTTGGAGTGCGGCAGGGAAAGGGCTCGAGGTCTTTGAGGCGGGGAGCATGGAGAGGCGGTACTGTGGACAGAAGACGTGTGTAGCGGTCGAATGCTTGAGGAGCTTGCTCGCCATGTACCCTGAGGCTTGTATCCTTCCATCGCCGGTAACGAAGGCTCCACCGTGAATGTGCAGAATAACCCGGATGTTGCTCTTATCGCTTCCCGCACTCAATGGTGCTGGGTACCACGTGGCGCCAATCTCCACGGGCTTGACGTCCGCGTTACTCCTCAACGGACCCTTGTAGATTTCATCTTTCGCTGGCTTGATACTAATGAATCGCTCCTTTTCTGCACCTGGCGCCAGGGGGAGCGCCGTTCCAAGTCGTATCGCTGCGATGTGGCGCACGACGGAGAACATGGTACGTACGGAAATGGCTTGTCGGATGCTCCATTCAGGATGCTGGCGGCCAGAGCTGACAAGATACTTCACGAAGAAGAGAGGGAAGCAAGCAAGTTCGAAGCTCAATGCCCCGAGCACGTAGAGGGCCTTGAAGGGCTGGTATGTGAGGATGGCCATTGCGCAGGAAGGCGCGACGGAAGCCAGCCACGAAGCGAAGAGGAGTTGATGTGCAGGGAACAAAGCCCCGACAAGGGGCGGTCTGCCTTATATCATGGTCGCAATGAGTGCGCTTTTGAGTGGGTCGCCATTATCCGATCGTTTCTGTCCGTGGAGCGGAGTGTGGGCGGAGTGTATGGGGTAGCGTCCCGTTAGAGCTGGGCCGAGGCACGTCCTCGTCCACTAGCGCGCCAAATACACTCCAACCTCCAGGTTCCATGCAGGTTCCTTGTCGTTAGCCTCGACATCAACGTCAGGTATCGTCCCTGCCTCTTTGAACCTTCTCGATGTTGCTAGCAGACCATTACACAAGAAGACGCTATAGTAAAGTGTAAGCAAATGCTTCCTTCGGGTACGTTACTAACGGTAAGTGATCACATGCAATCAAGCATTGACCTCGGGAAGTATCATTACTAACACTTCGCTCGTAGGAAACAATTGCCATGCTTGACATAGGTATTCGATGGGAACGACAGCGTTTTACTCGCGTAGTCATAACCCAATCCACGGTCACACTACTTGGCTCTCATAGATCATTAGCAACGCCAGCGTCCTCAGAGGCAAGAGCCTAAAATGAAGCCGTAAAAACCCTCAGATCATCAATACACGACTGCTGTGATCTACTCAAGAGGTTCACGACATGTCACTGCCTACACTTGGTGCAACTTGAGCTAGGCACCAGGCACGTGATATCGTGATGTTGTGCTACCACCTACACGATCTTAAGACGCGATGATATCTTCAACTTAGTGTGAGGCCAAGGACCGCCTACGAACTCATATTCTCCGCTCTCTTCCTCGCTGCTGAAAATATGAACGTGCTACCTGACTACACTGCTGCCATATCAAAAGCTTTGGGCTCCTTCATCCAAAGCAAGTCTTCCACCTTTGCTTGTGGCGGAAGTATTCAACTCAAGGCAAATGTCCCCACTCATCCCTTCTCACAATATACTAACTCCAGCAGGCGCACGTTGAAGGAGCCACCCAAGCGACGGCTACCTCCTCTACTGTCTTGGCATCCCCGGTCATTTTGCGTTGGGACTCTAGCGGATCCCCCACAGGCATATCAAAGCTGCCCTTCCCCATAGAGTACGCCGATGAAGCCAAACACGCCGTTCTCTCAGATCTCATTCGCCAATGCCAGCCCGCAGGCTTCGGCTACAAGGGAGAGAATGTGCTCGATGAAACCTACCGCAAGGCTACAAAGATGGACCGCTCTGTCTTTTCCGTCGACTTCTGTCCCTATGAGGCCGGGATCATAGATACGGTTGCACAATTGCTACTCCCAAATAGTAGCCAGCATGTTAATGCAAATGGTGTCAGAGCTGAGTTGTACAAGCTGAACGTGAGTACTTCACACCCTGTGTTGTAACATCGTTAAGATCATGATAGATTTACGCTGCGCCTTCTGGATTCTTCAGATCCCACGTAGATACTCCGCGTTCGTCGATGCAATTTGGCTCACTCGTTATATCGCTCCCATGCCACCACAAGGGGGGTCAGCTTATTGTCCGCCATGCCCAGCATTCAAGGACTTTTGACTGGGGTACGAGCACTCTGAGTACGGACTCCAGCTCAGCAATTCGGTGGGCCGCTTTCTACAGCGACTGTGAGCACGAAGTTCTGGAGGTAACGGAAGGTCATCGCATCACCTTGACTTATAACTTGTATTATGCTCCTGGTGTAGGCAACATGGCAGGCATTAATGCTGTAATGGACCCCCAGTATCTTCCACTCTTTCAGTACGTGCAAGAAGCACTACGGCGATCTGACTTCATGCCCCAAGGTAAGCATTTTGGAAAATAGTCATAGACATCAATTGATAGCGCTATAGGTGGCCATCTAGGCGTCTTTTGCCAGCACGCATACGCTCATACCCACGAAGACGGCGCGCGAGCCCTTCCCGGAGTTCTCAAAGGGTCCGACATGGCCGTCTACAACATCTTCAAAGCTCTCGGCTTGGACATGCAGGTGCGGGCAATTCTGGACACGCAAAGCGGATCGCGCTCCGAATCTCTAAACGACTACCTCGAGATCTACGAGGAACGCGCCTTGGAAGATTCTGAAGACGAGCTACGTATTGACTATAAACCGCCTTTCTTCCAATTGCATACTGTGGTGGGTAGCCTAGGAGGATATGGGGCCGTGGAGATGGACGACATGGATGCAGTGATCAAAGAATGGAGCGATGGCTTCATGAATATTGTTTGGGTTAATGCACCCCGCCATAGCGGCCTCGACGTGGTGCACTTGACGGCAAGTAACTTGAACAACTCACACAATGAGCCAAATGCTAACTTGGCTAGTACGGCAACGAAGCAGGCCTGGGTACTTTGTACTCGTATGCTGCAATCCTTGTGAGAATACCCACCCCTCATGAGCGTGGCAGCCAGGGAATGGAGAACCACCCTATCACTATTGATTAAGCGGCGGATGCCGCTTCGGGTATTTGCTCGAGGCCAATGCGGCGCATCACCTTTCTGGTTTTGAGTCTTTCTCGGGTGCCTTCGCATTGGAAGAATTTGATTAATTATCGCGAGACTTTAGGTGTGATTTTGGAACGGAGAGGTCTTTGATTATTTTGCAGCTTCAGGATAGGTTCGTCTAAACTAACTGTCAACCATGTGAGAAGTTCCAGGCTTCGTACTTAAACAATTTAACGCAAAACCGTGGTTGTATCTGTATCTATCCAATTTTCAATATAACTGTTCACCCTTCCCAGAACCTTCTGGTGAGTTGTACGAATGCTCACCCTTTCTGTCTTTATCGTTACACATTACATGCAATCCATTCTCTTTGCCTGTGCCATCTGGGATGTTAGTATCATATTCGAATAATAAGGTTCTATTCTCATATATGCAGCATTGTGAAAGCTCATCTCGAGGTTTATGGTATGTAGATGCACTTCATTCTACCTAGGGTGTAACTGGGCTTTCACTGCAGATTTCTTGCACACTACGTCACACCTTTAAACTCATTCTATTCGTACTGGCCTAGCAACACCAGACACTGCACCATGGGTTCCTAAATGATCTAGCGGCCCAGCTACAGGTGCTTCAAAGGGAAAGGCCCACAAACAAGGCTCCGCACCCTCCTCTACATTACTGCCTCTCCACTCGCCCAGACTTCCGCTACTTCTGCTCAACGCAGCGATTGTCCTCAATCCTGACCAAGCAAACGCGAATTTACAGTCTTTTGGACACTCATACCCGAGAAGCACGCTCACTCAAGGTTCATCTTTGTGGCGGCACAGTGCAAGCTGTCGGTCTACACTTCCACATTGACGACGCACAACGTTGCCTCACAATGTAAGCATTCCCTACCGTTCTTTATTATTTATTAATTCTATCCGAAAGCTTGTTTTATTCTTTACTCAATCACTGACATGCAATTTACCTTAGCTGCTAATACCGAAACTGCCACGATGCCGCAAGATACCAGCAAGACGATGAAGGGTCTCAAGGATCACAAGAAGGCACAAAAGGCAAAGCAGGTGACCAAGCGCATGGCTGCGGCCGAGAAGTCGAAGGCGCAGAAGGCCGGCGCGGTGGTTATCGCTAAGGAAATCACTCCCTGCAAGCAGGCGACGTCAGTGCCAGAAGAGATGCCCGCCAAGGATACACACACTTCTGAGAAGGATCCCTCCATCAATGAGAAGTCTCTGATCAACAGCGACACAGCCAAAAATGATCTGATCTCCACGGACCTCGCTGTGGGTAACATCGAGAACCACCCGGCTACCTGTGCCAGCAACAACACTGCTAAAACCCACTCAACGGAGACACCTTCGTCACCGGTCTTCGACATTCACGCACACCGCAAAGCCCTCGAAGCTGCGCTGTACGAGAACATGGAGACTCCGAAGCAGATGCTGGCCCGCCTGGCACTTGTGGTCGTCCCCGATGCTGAGTTCCATCAAGACGTCGGAGATGACGAGACCATTATTTGTATGGATGAGCTTGACTTTGATGACTTCTTAGCATCTCCCAAGTGTCGAGACGATAATGGCTTTGAGACTATCACCGTTCGCAACAACTCGTCAGATGTCGTCCCTCCCGCTCGCTCACCTCCCGTGACTCAACCAAGCGCTGGCGCTATGGTGGCATCTTCTAAGGCACAAGATGTTGCACCCACCAAGATTCGGTCACCAACCATCGAGGAGCTCTTCGCCATGGTCGCTAGCACGGGTGCCAAGAAGGTTGGTAGCTCTAAAGCGACCAATTCACGCACGTTGGAGTCCGTCGAGGCGGAGCTAGCTGCAGAGAAAGCTACGGTTCCTAACGCACTCGAACACTTCCACCAAGGTCGTGCTATCTCCATGGACCAGCTCTTCGCTGCTGCATCAAGCACCGACACCAAGATCCTTCGCCATCCGAGTGCAATCACTCAGGAGCCATCCACCGCTCGCAATATCTCACTGAACCCACAGGCTGATCTGTTTCTCCCATTTGTTGACCGTGCAATCATTAGCATGAAGGTCAAGGAGCCTAAACTCGCTACACACGACCCGAAGACCGTTCCCGCACACGACGCTGCCTCCCGGCCATCCAATCACGCCCTGGACGCCGGCTCGGAGAAGCTGAAGGCCCTTCTGGGCATTGATTCGTCCAGCAGCTCAACTTCTGGTAGCGCCCATAGTCGAGTATCGTCGCCTCATGAAGACGGATTTACTACGCCGGTCACTCACTATTCTGTCTCGCCACCTCCATTTGGCAGCTACGGCTTTGACCCTTCTTGCGGCCCCTATCCTATGTGGTATCCCGGCTTTGATACGTACCATGGGCTGTGTGCTGGTTCTGAGTACTACGGCCCGGGCTCGTCTCCTATGTTTGAGCAGCAGTATGCCCATTTCCAACAGGGCAACTGGTTCGATATGTACGCCCAGCCGTATCAGGGCTATGGCTGGTAGCTAGTGGATACTGCGTTGACCGTCCTTTTCTCAGTCTGACGCAGAGACTTTCGATGTCTTTTGACAAAGACGAGCTCGCTTCCATGTTAGCCGTGCCATTTCGAGCACATATATTTTATCTTGCATAGTATCTCGGCTAGCGGCATTGTCATTTCTATACCAAATTGTTTGGAAGATTGAGTCTTCAATCTGCGATATAAGCATGGGGGTTCCATGGACATGGTCAGGTCCATGTCTAGATGCGACCTTTGTATATTCTTCTCTCGTTCGACTTCATCAAATAGTGTTTAGGCTATAGTAGATGGTACGAATACCGAGACCTTGGATGGGTTTCCATGATATCCTGAGTAGCTCTCATAATAATCTGTATTAAAAGAGGAAACCTTGTATCTGATAGTCAAAAATTTCCAATTCATACACAATTTCATTCCTGCAGTTTGCTCAACTCTTCCTAAAAGTTCCCCTCGTTAATCGTAAAACCCCCATCAGCGAACAAATTCTGCCCGTTAACCAGACTCATCCTCGGCAGACTAATCAGCACCACAACATCTCCAATCTCTTCAAACTTTGCCGCCCTCCCTTGCCTTGCTTCGAACGCAGACCACAGTGCTTTACCCGATTCCTTCGCCGCCTCGTCCTGCTCAAAGACCCCCTCTGTAACGGGCTCCACTAGCTTCGTCGGCAAGAACCCGGGAGACACGGCGTTGACGCGGATGTTGTGTGCTCGACCTTCGAGAGCAGCCACCTTGGTGATACCGTGGCATGCGTGTTTCGCAGCCGTGTATGCCGCTGTTCCAGGGAAAGCTAGCAGGCTGTTCACACTTGCACAGTTTACAATCGAGCCTTGCTGGGGGATGCGGCCTTCTTCGATACCGTCGATGGACGCTTGCTTGATCATCTGACGCATCTCGTACTTAGTGGCGAGGAGAATGCCGGTGGAGTTTACGTCTTGCGTTTTCTGCCATGCGGAAAGGGACGTCTCGGAGATGGGGTCGCTAGGTCCCAGGATTCCCGCAAAATTAGCTGCGTAGTCTATGCGGCCGAATTTCTCGACGGCTTGTTGAACAGCGCGCTCGACGTCTGCCTCTTTTGTCACATCGGCACGGATGGCAAGGCACTGTGAAGAGTGAGCATACTGTTGAGTGAAGGGGATGGGAAAATCTACCTCGGTTCCATACTCCTCGACTTTCTTCTTCCCTTCTCCAAACGTCTTCTCGTCTTGAACATCCACAAGCACAACACCTCTCGCTCCTTCTTTGGCAAATGAAACAGCGATTGCGTTCCCGAGGCCTCGCGCTCCACCTGTGATGAAAGCTACTCCGGGTGCTAGAGGGCCTGAACGCTTAGACATGTTATGTTATATGGGGGGTTGTGAGATCAGTGAGTCGATCAAAGCTATAACGGCGAAATGAGAAGCTGATGCAAGAGTGAAATGATTAAATGTTAGGAAGGTCGTGAATCTTATTACCAGGTAGACAGTTTTCAAACTGATTGTTCGATGCGGAGATGTGTCAGGGAGTAGTGTGTCACGATTTCCCCGCATCTCGTGCGTTCGGATCATTCGTCGAGTCAGCGTCCCACTAACATAGCCTCGTGTTCAGGCTACAAAATCTCGTCTGGATCATGGTATCCTGAACTTGTACTTTTGTCCTGAAAGTATCGAGAGGTTTGTGCACAACTGGCACAGCGATCGCGGCGCTAATTTAGAACCCGATGAGGCGACCAGTGAGCGTTAGAAGTGGCTCTCCGCCCTGACTTCATTGGGAGGTTATGCATCTTGGTGGCCTTAAGACCAAAATGTGTAGTTGGTAGACCGGTGATGCTTACTCGTTTTTCAGAGTTTTGTCAATTGGCGTATACATCCTAATGCATCCTCGAATAACCATTTGAAGACTTTCCGACGCAGTTTTGTAACACGTCAGAGCGGGCAAGATAGGCTCGCTAAAGCTTTGTATAACCTACACCTTGGTCTTATCGGGAGTGACTAAGATCTTGATATGTTGGTCCTTGTTTCCTACCAATTCATCGAACCCCTTCGTCGAGATGTCGTCGATATGAATTCGACCTGTAACCATCGTTTCAACACCCTTGAACTTGCCTACCTCCTGTTAGCTCAGACCAGCACCTTCACAATAACACTAACCTGCAACGAACGCATCCAGCGTCTCCTTGAAGTCTTTGTCGTTATATGCAAGACTGCACTTTGCTGTGATTTCTTTCAGGATGAAGGGGTGGAATGGCATAACCATCTTCAACAACTTAGTATGTGGAGTAGATAAGGAGGATTGTACAAGACTCACAGGCGACGTCCACGCCGCTACGTTACAATAAATTCCCCCGTACCGCAGCGCATCCATACCTGCGTCCATGCCTTTTTGCATGCCTGCGCAATCAAAGACAACATCAACACCCTCACCTCCAGTCAGCTCACGGCACTTCTGACCTATGTTGTCGTTGATTGGATTGAACACTGCATCTGCAATCTCTTTGTTTTGAGCTGCGCGCGTTGCAGTAGGTTCTGAAATGTAGATTTTCTTGCACCCCTGGGATCGGAGTACGAAGGTGTGTGCGATACCCACTGGTCCGCCTCCAATGATCAGCGCGGATTTGTTACTCCAATCCGATACCTGGCAGATGGCAACAGCATGCCAGCCAACAGCAAGAGGTTCAATCAGCGCAGCCAAGCTCAAGTCAACGGAGTCAGGGAGCGGATAGCATTGTTTCGCGTCGACGGCGATGGTCTCAGAGAAGCCTCCCCCGGTGCCTGAAAGACCTTTGAAGCCCCATGTGGTACATCCATGAGTAGCCCCAGTCGTACATCGAGAGCACTTGCTACAGTAGATTCGCGGATCAATCATTACTGCTTGGCCAGGGGCGAGATTCGAATCGGGAGGAGCGCTGATGATGCGCCCGCAGGGCTCATGGCCCATGGTGATGGGTAGGTGTTCGCCCGTAGCAGGGTGTGGGCGCTCCTTGCGAGGGATAGTCATGGGGCCTTTGACGTGTCAGTTCGTGCTTAATAAAAAGCCGCGATATGGCGGTTTACCGTGGAGATATTCATGCAAATCTGATCCGCAGATTCCTAAGATATGTTAGTTAGATAAGAACTGGATGCATCTGGCACGAAGCTTACCACACCACTCTATCGCGATAAGTGCTTCATGATTTTTTGGTTCGGGTTTGGGTACATCGACGACACGAATGTCACGCTGGCCAAAGAACTGTGCTGCCTTCATGATGAATGTCAAGTGTCGAACAAGTATCAGTGTGGACTAATTCACACGATGTAGGCGAGTCTAGAGGGGCACCAGCGGCTTGCCTCTTATGCAGTGAGCGACAGTGATAGCTAGTAACAATCTGCGGCCACACGGGACACCACGTAAGCTGACTCGGATCGCTGAACCGGCAGCTAAAGGTGGAGTCGCGCTTTAAACACTCCGCAATTCGACTTTGTTCACGGTGCGGAATAACATAACCGGGCATGCACTGAGGGCTTTGGTTAGACAAAGCTAATAGTCATAAGTATCCTACATCCGGCATCCGACATCCGGCATCACCGAGCATTTTTTTTGACGCGATCTACGGCAACGATAAGGATGGAAAGACATCCGGATACTACAGAATGCGATGAGATGGACGACATGATGCAGGGTGGGCGCAATGCGGGGAGCGGCGAAGCTTTGACTTTTCCGGAAGGAATTTAGAACACATGGGCTGTGACATGCATCTTTCAACACAGCACATCTCTAACCTCCAACAGGCGCACAATCACGTATTACTCCACTCTCAATATTTCTGAAGTTGCCGTAGGACTACAGTTCCTACATGATGCTTCAATCACGATGGGCACCAAAGCCTGAAACGGCGACGGAGGAAGCTCAAAAGCCTAGTAGCACACCAACCTCGACTGCTGAGAAAGCAGCGCCACCAGCTCAGGCGCAAGAACCAGCAGTATCAGAAATGAATGCCGCCCCACAGCCAGAGCCACTACCAATACAAGCAAGCTATGCGCCTCCGGTAAGCACGGTCCATACTTCTCTTACTCTCACCAAGACAGCGCCTACCGAGAATTACCTCTTAAGAGCGAATTCCGCTACAGAATACTAACACCGAGTCCAGGCTGTCACCATGTCATATGACCCGGCCTACGATGACCCGTCAATAGACCCCTTCGCCCAGACTGCCAGCACAGACGACCTGTTCTTCGACGACGACATCATACCCATTGCTGAGCCGATCGTGGAGCACAGCCCGCTGGAACTGCAAGCATCGGCTGCCGAGTTCGTGCCCGAGGAACTGCAGCTCCCGACTCCACCCCAATCGCATCAGACACCCCATACACCCAGAGAGCCTAGAAACGCCGAGCGAGGAAGCCGCGGTCGTGGACGAGGAAGGGGCCGTGGCCGAGGCCGCGGAGGGCACACTACAGACATTCGAGAAACTGGCGACAAGAAGGCCCAGAGTGAGGCGCCGAAGGAAGCAGAGCCCACACCAGCTGCTACCACCACCCCGACTGCTGAAACCGCAGAGGCGCCCTCCACACCATCTGCTCCAACAGAGCCCAAGGAGAAGCCTACCCATTCCGTCCGTGGCGACAGAACGCTGACTGGCGGTGCTGCACGCACGCGTCTTACTGAAGAGCAACTGAACGCCAAGCTTGCGAACATGCGCTCCAAAAACGAGGCCTTACAGACCGCCCACGCACGCGCAGAAGCTGACCTGGCAAAGTTCGAGGCTCGCGAAGCCGTGCTGAAGAAACAGGACGTAGAACGCAAGAAAGTCCTTGCCGAAAAGCAGAAGGCGGAGCGCCAGAATCGCCAGCAGATGATGGGTGAGCGCGAGAAGAACAGGCAGCGGAAACTGAATGCCCAGGGCGGCAGGGAGTGGGACTTCGAGAAGGAGGAAGGCTTTTCGGGTACGGGGGAAGAAAGGAGACGAGGTGCGACAAGGGGCGCGCATGGAGGTATCGCGCCTTCGAGGCCAGCCGATAGCGGATTCGCTGGCGAGCAGACGGAGGAACTCAGCACACCCCAGTCTTCTCGCGGACGGGGCAGAGGCCGAGGTGGCCGAGGCGGTAGAGGTGGACGCGGTGATCACGATGGAGCGAGACAGCCAGAGCACAAGAAACGTGAGGAACAACCGCCTTCTGCCGCAGACTTTCCAGAACTTCCCTCTACCGCTGCTTCAGCGCCGAAGGACACCAACACGCCCAAGACCCTCGATTTCCCAATCAAGGGCAAGACTTCGGAGATCAAGAACAGCGAACAAGAACGACCGGGTATCAAGAAACAGGAGTCATTTGGCATACCGTCGCCCTTGGAGAAGGGCCGCAGCTGGGCTGATGAGGTGGGGTCGTAGGATACCTCATAAGGATTGCTGGAGAGGGAACGCGCAGGGGCAATTGAGGCCGAGAAGAGTCTGAAGATTGGTTACGTTAAGAGGGATGATAACGATGAATAATTGAAGAGTGGTCCATCAACGCTGGTTCTGAGTCATGGTGTGGTGTGGGTGCAGACAAGGAGGAAGAAGGCAGCGACCAACTCATACGGGAAGCTCGAGACTGACACCGAGGAAGAATCAAATTCTGCGCTGTTCTCATCGTTCGAAACAAATCATGAAGACCTTGACGAGCAATTCAGGGGATCGACAAGAGCATTCTGGCAGAACACAAAGCCAGATGGGTTCGAATGACACTGAGGACGATTCCCTAGCCAAAACATCGCGTCACTACTGTCCCTTCCGAGGAACAGCACTGGACAACAATACACCCTGGAAGCCAAGCAGCCGTGCTAAGCCCTTAACTTCCTCAAAAATTCGGCTCGTCAATATCATTAGAAAAGGAAGTCTATGAAGAGGAAAAAAATGACAGCGGTCACTCGATGCTCCTCACAGTACAGGGCTTGAAATTGGAACTTCGGCATCACCAGCTAGAGGAGCAAGAGAAGGCTGTGGTCCAGGAGAACGAGATTACCTGACTTTTCAACTTGGCAGGTCATTTGATCTAAGGATGCATCAACACGTTATAGCGAAGCCCTGGCATCTCGTCCTGGGCCTCGACATATTAATACAATCAATTTTCTAAGAATGACCAAGCTTTCTAATCTCTCTGATTGTTATCAGTTGGAATTGTTGAACTCTCCGGCTCCTGTGACTCGTCAAGTGCAAGGGAGTAACTTTTCTAAGCTGCTACTCCGCAGGGTGATCTGAACAAAACTCCGCTTACAAACAAACTATTACTATAACGTGAAGTTGTGCATATATATCTTTAAGTTCTTCGCCCAAACTTCATTCCCAGCAGCAGTCGTGCAAATTTTCAATTTTCAACGCCATTTCCCTACTCATCAACACAACCCTATGCCTACTCCCCCCCATAGCCCCACCTCCCCAACTTCCCCGGCCCCAAAACCGTAACCCCCTGCATCATCCACCACGGCCTCTCCTCAGACTCCTCCCCAGCTGCCACCTCCTCCTCGCCTTCATCACCATTCAGATACAGACAAACCAGCCGAACCTTCGTACCCCCTTGCCAGAGTTCTTCCACCACAGACGCTATGCGCCGTATAAACTGGTCGAGGTAAAGCGGTGTTGGCCAATCATGTACGCGCTGGAGGGAGATGGTGAGGTTACGGCGTGTTGGAAGGGGGTGGTCGGCGAGGAAATGTAGAGTGTGCAGGAAAGCTTTGAACGCTGGATCATCGTCTGACTCCGACGTGATTGTATCGTTGTCGGAAGTCGAGGTAGAAGGCTTAGCGTCAAAAAGCCCAAGTTCCAGCGTGAGATTCCGAATCTGTGTGATGGGTTGTACGGAGGTACCGAATAAGAAATCTCGCGCCATGAACTGAGCGAAGGATCCAACGTGTGGGTTTACAATGGTAAAGTGACTTGTCTTGTAGAAGATAGAGACGAACTCTGAGAGGAGGTTTACAGAATTGGAGGAGCAAGGGGGAAAGATGTGTAGAAGCCAGGAGTTTGGTGGGAGGAAGGAGGATGGCGGTGGTGCTGTTTCTACTGCATCCAATTCCCCTTGTACTTGTTGTACCTTGACAGCATGTTCTTCGGCCCCGTTCGTCTTGAGCGTAGGTAGCCGTATACAATACATCGTTTCCAAGCGCCATCTATCCTCCCTCCTATCCAAACTTTCAGGTACTTTTGCATAGATCATATCCCGGATTTCTCGCGGTAGTCTCCGCGCAAATAGTTCTAAGAACTGTTTACGCTCTGCCTCAGTCTTGAGTCCATGGCCTGGTGGTTTGATGCATAGGCTGTGTGTATGGCTAGGGGTAGGTATGGGGCGGAAGTAATGTGATGGCGATGTTGCTGAGGAGAGTTGCCAGATAGTGCCTTGAGGGAGGGTTGGGGGGAGTTTTGCGCTGTCCATTTATTTTGGGTTTATAAGTACTCCAGGGCTTCCTGATAGGAAATGTGTCGAGAGTTGACGGGAGTGACTGCCTAATGTTCTGTAAAATGGCGCTATGCTACTTCTGGCGATAGTTGGCAAATAGATTACTGTACTAACATTGACGACTGAAATTACAACTGGATGATTAAACCTGATTAGAACAACACCTCACGAATAGATGCGGTGGAACTTTGTCCCGCTATTAAATTAAGGTCTTTGGGTTTAAAACCTCCGCTCTCAAAGTACATTGCATAGTTTGGTGACAGCAGCTCATGAACGGGTTTGGCGCAAACGTTTGGTAATTTATAGCTACGGAAATTCTTTATACTGTTAAGTGAATGACTAAAGGTAAGTGTTAAAGCTACCAAAACCCAAGTTTCTCTGACCTATTCTTCGTTGCCCGTTGAGGGACACTGCGCAGATGTGAATGACTCAAGCGAGTCAAGGAACGCCCAAGAATAGGAACCGCCCATCACTAGTTCTTGGTGCCATATCCCATCGACTACCTTGGACAGTATAGGCACGTCGTGACGAGCCTACACGGAGGATCCACTGTTTGCTTGACGTCGAACAGTCGCGGAATCCTAGAGCAGAATTAACGCCAACGATCTATGAAACGGCTCAGCAGATTACTTACCACTTTGATTGTCTGAGTGATCGGACCAGCATCAGACACGACCACGGCGCCGTTCTGCAACAACCACTCTTTGGCATCAGCTGGCGCTACGTTCTGAAAAGCCTCGTGTAGCTCCGAAAAGGAAGTTGAACGCGCTTCGGCTTGATCTTGACTGATCATCAGGTGCTGGCCGTCGCCAACCACCATGCCAAAGACGTTGGCCTCTTGGTGGGAAGTGCACTTTTGCTCTTCGGGGATGGCGCGAGACATCTTGTTACGAATGGTATAGAAGGAGCCGCCGGTATATTCAGGAAGATCCGCAAGGCAGCAAAGAGTTCCAGAACCACCTGCAGTGCAAGCGCTGAGGCCGCATAAATTGTTAGAGTTGAAATCCTCAAACCATCCAATAGCAACATCGAGCGGTGCCTTCGAAATCGACACAGCTCTAGCACCAGCATTGGTGAAGCAGCATGTCGCAGCGCCAATATTCAGGCAGCCTCTGTAAACGCCATCGCAACGCTCTTGATCAAAGAAGAGAATTTGGTTGCCGGCTACGATGGCCATAAGGGAGGAAAATGCAAAGACAAGGCGACTGAGGGAATGCATAGTAGAAGAGTTTCGAGGTAAAAGGATTTGCTTGGTATAAAGAATTTGCGTAAAGTAAGAGGATTTGCTTACGAAATATGGAGTTTAGAGTTCTCCAAAGTTGCGTGGTGATAGAAGTTATTGTGCAGTGTAGCTCGATTTTATATGTGTATTTGAAAGCGTGTGTTAGAATCGTAATAACTTGGGTGGGCGTTTTTCGTTAAGATGTAGCTGCGGTCATGCGGCACAGAGCAGCTCCAGGTACTTTATATTTGTCTTAGAATCGTTGAATCTTGGGTGAATATCCTTGTCAAGATGCAGCTGGGACCTTGCAGCTGCTGCCTTGCAGGCGCTCATCAGATACAGGGTCATATCGCACCGAGTTAATCCCCGGTCTTCTAAGAACAAATCAGAATCTTGATTTTAGAGTATCGAGAACCTCCTACTGGAGGAGTGTTGCAAGGGTGCAACTTGCCATGCGAACGCCCTGTACACGCGGTGCGACCCGCGCAGCCAATCAAAGTTTGCAGGATTCTACTCGGGCTAACTTCACGTCTCTCGAGTTTGTTGAAACTTTGATGTGATTTGATAGAGGTTGCCTAGAGCAATTACATCATTACTATCATTCAATTGAGATGACCCAAATATCATGTTCACGTACATTGCGCACACACAATATCCTTCCAATACCTTAGAACTCGTAGATCTGACCGTTGGTCTTACCGGCTAACTGAGTTGCAGCATTCCTTCTCAGACTCAGTGAACTCTTAGTCGAATTCCGAGTCTTAATCCTCCGAAGGATCAATACAGCCTAAACACAACATGTGTTACGCTGAGAGCACAGTTCAATGTGTAAATCAGTAAGGCCTGTAATGCCCTAAACGTGTCCACGGAGCAAAGCCCCAAGTTCTGTATGCTTACACCAGGGATCTAGGCCACGTTTTCGGTAAAGATATTTCTCGAGAGCCTTCGCCCTCAGGAGAACCTGATAAGCTGCTGCCTTTCTTTAGATTTACCTTAAGAACGGTGATGTTTGTATGACGTATGTTGAGGCTTACGGATAGGCTGGTCTGACGATGACCCTAGTACGGTACCGTGGTTGTATCTACCAACCGAACGCTTCGAAAAATTTGAAGGATCTGTGCCATCATTTAATCTCACATATGTACAAGTACGACGATATGTATCAAATGCGACAACTGTCTGTACACGAAGACTTAAAAATAGGTCGAACGTTAAGCTTGGCTACGGATGGAGTGCGATTCAGGCAGCTGCATCGACTTCTTAGTCGCCACCAACTATTTCGCCGTGACCTCCAGGATTCTACTCCTCACCTTATATTGGATAAGTCAACCTACCGTATGCCAACTACGATCGGAATCTTACCTCACCTGGATAGATTAATCTGCCTCGTTGCCTCGGTTGGACGAACTGTTGACTTCCAATCACGGAGTTCACGCCGTATCGAGCTCGCTGAGAATCGGCCTGAATCATGTTCTAGAATTGCCGATGTGAATCATGTCTGCAAATGCGGCATAGAAAAGCTCATAGTGATACTCGGAGACAGCAAACAGGTTTTTGAGCTTTGTGCACCTGACAAACATACGTCTGATGCGATCGAAGCGTGGAGGCGCAGATTAAGTTAAGCGATTCGGATCATGCTATCTATCAAAGTAATCGACCATACATGGATACACGCATGCGACCTTGAGTAGCGACTTCCGAAGACTTCCCCTTCCACCCTCTTCCCTCATGCAATATCAACGTTCCTCGATAAGAGAATGGAGCAATGTTCTATAAATTCGGCCTACTTGAAAGCTCTTGCAACTCCTTCCTAACCTCTAGCGCGGCCCTCGTTCCCTCCTCAATTGCCCCATCAATGAAGCTTCTCCAACCCAACGCCCAATCTGAATTCGCGAACAAAACGTTTCCATGCCGTTCACGCATGTCCCCAAGGTGACTACTCAGCAATCCGGGCGGTGGAAAGAACCACGCTCCTTTAGCAAACTCATCTTTGCTCCAATTGTGAAACACCATCCTCTCGATCTGCGGGCTCTCTCCGTTGTAGTTCTGTGGCTTGAAGAGTGACGAAACCGCGCGTTGGGTCTTCGAGACGTCTTCTTCAGGATCCATATGCTTCTGTTGGCCTCCGAAACATACCACGTGTGTGTTGCCCGCTGGTGTCGTACCATCGCCGATAGCATAATAAAGCTCGTTGTCGGGGTAAGTAATGCCGGTCCAGGAGCGGAGGTCTTCGCTCGATAGCTCTGCGTGTACCTTGATCGTCTGATTGACGTGCCCGATTCCGGCGGCAGCTGTCTTGCCTAGCGACAGCGGTGGATCGAAAGTCACTGCATTGAGGACGTTGAGTGGAATTGCCGAAATAGCGCGTGCCGCGCGATATGTGCGACCGTCTCTTGATGTAACCTCGACGCTGTTGCTTGTGTCCTTGATGTGCTTTACTGGGCTGTTGAAAATGTAGCTCAATCTTTTCGTTGCGACGGCTTCGTCGAAGAATTTTCTCGCGAAGTTGGACTGTCCTTCTCGGAACTTCCAGGTGATCAACTTATCCAGCCAACCTTCATATGTATAGCCGCACATCGCCCACCAATGCAGCATTTCGTGGAAAGATGTGGTTTCAAGAGTGCCGCCGCTGCAAAGGAGGATGGAAGCTTCAAGCACTGCACGCTCTTGAGGTGACAGGATTGATGCAATTTCGGTGATCCGATCCTGTGCAGATATACTGTCAAGGGGCCGGGACGAGGCGACGTGGAAGGTGTCATATGGCAAGGGAACAATTTTGCGGCCGTATGCTCCGTCAACATTCATAAACTTCTTGAGAGCCGAAGTGAGCAGCTCGTCCTTTACCCTCGTTAACATATACGAATCCCTTTTCCGATCTAGGAGTACTCACTTCATCATCGTGGCTCATTGTCGTGCTGAATTGCTGCGCATTGAGTTCAAAATGCTTTACGCCGTTCTTGAAATCAAAGCTCATCTCGACATCCCTCTCCATTCTATATCTGACGACCTCTCTCCAGACATTGGATTGACCCCAGTGCACCCATGTACCTCCCATCTCGAAAGGATATCCATCGATGTTGGATGACCATGATCGGCCTCCAATGCGATCGCGACCCTCGAGGAGCAAAACTTTGAGGCCTTCGAGCGCAGCGTTACGAGCAGCCGTCAGGCCACAATAGCCAGCTCCAATTACGATAACATCGTAGAGAGCTTCCGAACTGGAGATGTTGGTAGAAGGGGAGACGACACCGAGAGACGGAACACCAGCTGTGAGGCCTTCACTCGGAGTCCAGCAGTAGCCGTCTCGTGAAGTCATTTTGGTTTCGCTGTTGTCAAGCTGTATGGAGAAAAAGAAGACAGGTGTGAGGAGCGATGGCCTTCATCTTAAGTTTTGTACTTATATTTTTCATAGTCTGATGCGACGTTAGGAGCCATGGTCTGCGAGATTTACAAACTTGCTCATCGGGTCCAGTACGGAAAAGAATGACTTCCTATTTAGATCATTAAAGTGAGAATACCGATAAGAAGACCTAAGACTGAGCCCAAAATCAGAACTGCGTTAAGCTTTCGCATGACGGCGCTTTTCGTAGGTGGGGCCAGGCCTATCGCGACCTAAAAGCGGGGCAGCCAAAATTACCGCATTGGGAAGCTAAAGTGAGGAAACGGCGGGCGACCGGTCCAAGATCTGGCCGCTTAGTGTTGTTAGATAGTTGACAACGACAAGGGCAAGTTGCTCGTGGAACGCTTCCGTGCGGGGGTTCAACTTAGGAGTTAATGCCGCATAGCGCCGCATCGTGTAGACCAAGCGTTTTCTCACTTCTGCATCCATATCGGGAAAGCATTCGTTCAGTCAACGATACGAAACGCGGGGTCTGCTGTGTTTACATGGAGACTGTAGTTTATCGAAGCTGATAGATAAGAGAACATCCCTATAGCCCAATCTGTTCCATTGGCCGCGGCTGGGCCATCTTTGTCCTCCGTGGTTTTCCTGACGTCCCGACAAGAACAAGAACATTGGTAGAGTATAAAGCCTACAAGTATCTCAATACAAAAGACCCTTCAATTAAAAGTCAAGACTATCCTGATCGAAGAGAAAATGAAACCCGCTATTGAAGAGCAGAAAGACCAGGCGACTTCGTCTGATCTCGAACGTCGTATGCCTTCACTTGCTTGTCCTCCGTTATTTAACAATGCTAACTGATGCTCGTTGCAGAAGTCACAACTCATATAGGTCAGGTTCAAGACCTTTCTCACCAACTTGTCGGGCTTCAGGTCGTTTCTGAAGATGCGCGGAGTATGTCGGGGCTACAAACCATTTCCGCTGGCTGGATCATATGCAACAGCTGGGCGGGCATAGCCGCAACCTATGCTTTGGCCATAGCTCAGGGCGGACCCGTCACATTGATATACGGACCAATCATCGTTTTCATTCTCGTTGGAGCATGTGCGGTGACTCTGGCTGAGCTGGCATCGGTTTATCCAACAGCCGGGGGACAATATCACTGGACTAGCATTCTGGCGCCGGAGGGCTGGAATCGCGGGTTGGTGAGTACCGCACGTCGTGCTCTAAGCTCTTTCTGACGATGTTATAGAGCTACTGTTGCGGCGCGACGAATGTCTTCTCTTGGATCGCTATATGCGCCGGAATCGCAATAATTGTCCCGCAGCTCATCTTAGGCATGGCAGTGTTCTGGAATCCAGAGTATGTCCCTCAAGCATGGCATGCCTTCTTGATATACCAGGCTGCCAATATACTGGTTCTCGTGTACAACACGTACCTCCTCAGACGGACGATGTGGATCCATGATCTTGCATGTGAGTGTCGCTCCATCCGACAAGCTTTAGTCGTGCGCTAATCTGTGCTGCGCAGTTTTTATCTCGCTGGCAAGCTTCTTCGTGATTGTGATCACCTGTCTCGCTCGTACAGGTCCAGACTTTCAGCCGACCGAAACGGTTTGGGATACCTTTCTAAATGAGAGCGGATGGAGCGATGGCATCGCTTTCCTGACCGGTCTCGTTTCGCCGAATTACATGTATGCCGGCATCGATGGCGCAATACACCTGGCGGAGGAATGCAAGAATGCAGCGGTAGTCGTCCCTCGTGCCTTGATGAGCACGATCAGCATCGGCTTCTTGACGTCCTTTGTCTTCACTATAGTCATGGTATACTGTACCAGTGACCTCGAAGCGGTTGTAACGACGGCAACTGGGTAAGGGTCAATCACACCCACAACACCGAAACTGTGCTGACGTCTGCGCAAAGTGTTCCAGTGTACGAAATCTGGCGGCAGGCAACCAGGTCAAACGCTGCCGCTACAGTCTTTCTGTTTCTACTCCTTCTAGGGGCTTTCTTCGCTCTAAATGCCACGCACCAAACCGCGTCCCGCCTTACATGGTCGTTTGCTAGAGACGACGCTCTCTTAGGCAGTGGTTGGCTAAGGAAGGTCGATATCAGGCAGCAAGTGCCTATTGCGGCGTTGCTGTTCAATTTTGCGATCATGTTCATTATCGGATGCATATACCTGGGTTCAACATCAGCTTTCAACGCCTTCATCGGGACAGGTCTGATCTTACAACACATCACATATGCGTTCCCAGCAGTGCTCCTCATGATCCGAAGACGATCTTCCACGTGGCTGCCACCGACTCGGTACTTCAAGGTTCCCTCGATACTGGGGTGGTCGGCAAATATCGCGACCGTGCTCTTTGCGATCCTCGTCCTCGTTTTCTACGACTTTCCAATTGCCTTGCCCGCCACAGGCAGCAACATGAGTAAGTCTCGTGCGTGTACAATGCACGCAACTAGGCTGACGAAGCAACTAGATTATTCCTGTGCAGTGATTGGGGTGATGACTGTGTTTGCAGTGTTGAATTGGTTTCTGCATGCTCGGAAGCATTTCCATGGTCCCCGGTTGCAGCTTGTCAACACCCAATAAGAGATCCTGTATTGCATGATCTTACGAGTTTTCAAAATACAATCGACTTGCGTGTGAATGATTGATTTGGATGGTGTTGTTCAGCTCCATTTCGACCTTACATGACTAGAACATGTGATAGGTCTGGCAAGCACTGAGTCCATCTCTTTTCTCCTTTATAATTCCAAATACGGCTCAAGCTCTCGATGGCAGCAGGAATATTTTGGAACTTCGTCTTCGCGTGAATGTCCTTCATGTAGGCTGCGAAGAATTTTCGTTCATCGGGATTACTTGCCTCCGCTCCCGCGACGAAACACACCCAAACAAGTGCATGCGCGCCTGGGGCATCCGTAGGTATGAGAGATATACGTTTCGATAAGTTCCGTATGGCCGATTGCTGTATCGTATCACAGTCGGAAGTGGTCAGCGGGGTATTGGCCGAGGGCTCGCTGGTGGCGCGCCGCATGTAGATATCGCATGCCGAAGAGAAGCACTCGCGGATAGTATCAAGAGTGCGGCGATCTTCACAGTCGGCCGGAACTTGTTCAGAGGAAATAAACGAAAACCCGTCTGTCGAAGAGAGGAGGGACTTCGTGATTGCGAGTACACCACGGTCCTCTCCAAGAAAGGGCAATCCGAGTAGTTCAAATCTGATAATTTGTTGTGCATCAGCTTATTTTGACTCAAATTCAGTTGCTATGTGACTTACAAGTTCGTTTGTGACTGGAGGAAGCGCGTGACGGGAGACGCCTGATTTCCAGCGCTGTGCACTGCTAGAGAAAGGAGCATTTGGACTAAGAAAGTATAGTCAGAGCTTCCTGTTACTGTCTCTCCAACTAAGAGCACTATCAATGTCGCCCAAGTGAAGTGGTTGAAGACTTCGTTGGCGGATCCGCCTAAGGAATCTGTGCGTAAACGGGAGATAATGGCCACACGACCTGCTTCGGCAGCACTCTTAACGTCCGGTCTCTGACGGCCTAAATGCTGCGCGGCGACGACTCCGATAGCTCGGCGCAGGACCTCATCTTCGAGTGCCATAGGTAAGATAATATCGCGATAACCATTAGGTATCGTGTCCAAAACAACCATCACGGGCGCCACCGCTTCAGAAACTAGTAAGAAACAATTAGCCGAGCCCTCATTTTTCATCGGTGTCCCTTACAATGGGAAAAGAGCATGCGCGCTTCCGCGCTCAGAGGTGCAATCCAAGGTTGAATGGCTCGAACACCTCGAACACACGCTTGGACCGGCACAACACTGTACTCGTCTCGGACCACTTCCTCTACATCCTCATTCTCGGATAAGGGACCATCTTGTGCCAACAGACTCGGTACATCCGGAACAGAAGGGTGTACGATTGAGACTTGGGACGCCTTCTTGTTGCGCAGGGCATAAAATTCCCCCTGACTTCCCCCGATGTCGTTATTCCTCTCACTAATGCGCTTGCTGCGATTCTTCTCGTCGCGCCACCGGACCCGTGAAAAAGTAGTGACTGTAGGTAGTGATATGCCTTGTCCTCCTGGTGTTGAATCCGCGGGGACAGTGCAGCCCTTGAAGCGACCTCTCCTCGCCACCCCTTCCGTGAAACGTATGCGATTCACACCGGAACACTGAATGCTTTTTTTGATGCACTTTTGGCATGATGGGACACCTTTGTCGCAAACTATCCTGCGTCTCGAGCATTGGAAGCATCCCCGTTCCTTGGGCGTTGGCTTGCCGCTTCCGTTATGGTTACATGATGATGCCGTGGGCTTAGCGGCCTGCGGCATGGTCACCCAAGCCGTCTGCGAAGGAGTGAAGAAAAATGGCTTTGACACAAGTACATGATATATTTGGGATCGACAAGCTGACACTAGTCGACGAAATGTGTTTATTTGGTTGTGAACGAGTGGAGTATTCGGGCCGAAGCAGGCCTCACATGACGTGTCTAACGTATCGAGTGGAAGTCTAGACTGTCTGATGTTCTGTAAGATGGCGCTATGCTACTTCTGGCGATAGTTTGCAAACAAACTAGACTACTAAGAACATTAACGACTAAAGTAATAACTGATTCATTCCGATTAGAACAACACTTCACTCATGTACACCTTCAACAGATAGAAAGAGTGGCCTTTCAAGATTTGGCATTACAATACATACATGCTACTCTGACAAATCGCCACATGCCCTCGGTGATCCAAATCAAATAGAAATGGACCACTTGTAGCTGACTCCCAAGCCATATATGCTGCTGAGAAAGGTACAAAGGACACCGAAAACCACGCCGACCACCTTTTCGCTTCTACCAGGGGTACGAAGAACAGAATTACGACATGCGCCCGCTATGACGAGGTATAAAGTCGCCGTTTTGAAAGAAGAGGGAAAGAGCTAAGATGGACAGTGGGGGACGGGAAGAGGCATGTGACGACCTCTCCATGTGCGCACTGCTCGTTGCATTAGCGAAGACCGGAGAAGGGGTATCAGAGGGATAAGGGTGTAGGGATGCGGTCATGTTTCTTATGACTCGCCTCCCGTTGATGCTGCAGCAGCACCTTCACCCGCGCCACCCCTGAACGATCCCCTTCCGCCGCGGCCTCCACGACCACCTCGCTCACCACCCCGACCGCCACGCAGACCGCCGCGATCGCCACGGCCTCCGCGACCACCGCGACCTCCTTCGCTGTCTGAGGCACCTCCACTCCTGTAGCCGCCACTCTGGACACCGCCTCGGTTGCTCGCTTGCCAGCTGCCCGCACCGTACCTAGGCGTGTTGTTGGGACGCTCGTTGTAGATCTTAACAGTTTGCTTCTCCGGGCCACCTCGAGCATTCCTAACATCATCGGCAACACGGCGCAATGCGCCTTGCATGTCGGTTGTGGTGGCGAAGTGGGCGACGAAGAAGTGCTTAATCTTCTCGATCTTCTCAATCTTCGACCTGTCCTCCTCGGCAAGCAGACCCTTGGCTTCCTCCTCGTCTTTCACGCCAGCAATGAATAGACCCTTGCTCTCTTTGCGCTCGACTGGCTCTCTGGGTGCAGGTGAGGCAGGGCCTTTCTCTGGCGCTGCGGTACCATTAGGCTTCACTTCGCTCGGGATGGCCTTTTCAGCGGCAGCATTGGCAGGCGCGTTGTTGGTCGATGTGCTCGGTTGCGGCGTCGCTGCCTTGACTGACTCCTTGGGCGTAGCGGCTGGAGCAGGAGAAGGTCCTGTCCGTGCAGGCTGGGCAGGCTTGATCTGCTGTTGCTGTTGAGGAACTGGTGGGGTTGCGACAGCTGGGCGGGCCTGCTGGGGAGCACTTGAAGGAGGCCCACGAGGACCTCCGGGGGCTGGCGATGGTTGGGCAGCAGGGCTGGGGGCGGTGGCCGGAGGAGCCGTGGTAGTGTTGGCTGCGGTGGGCTGAGTTTGACCTGGCGCCACCTTGCCGCCGCGATGGGCGAAGTTGAAACCCTGGGCCCTCATCTCGGTACCGATTCTACCGTTGTCGATGTCTAGGACAAGCCATCCGTAAGCAGCATCTGCCAGGTTGAAGTTCCACATGTTCTTGAATGCACTCTCGTCGATGACACCGCTCTGAGGACCGGGCGCGGGGCCACCGAAGGGATTGCCGCCGTTAGCCACGGTGGGCATCTTGTTGACAATGTCAAGGGCCAGGGCGAGCAGCCGCTGTTGTGAATCACTGTCGGCAACGGCGGGTTCGACCTCGGTCTTGACGGTGTCCCAGACATCGTTGAAGGAGGCCTTGGAGGCAGCAAGCTTGCCACGGTAGTGGTCCAGGGTGGGATTGACACTGAACTCGTTGTACGAGCTGCCGTAGCGGAAATGCAGACCAGCTGAGACGGAGAAGTCTGCCTTGAGCGTGACGGACAGCTGGTTGAGGAGACCTTCACGGGCAGGCGAGGCATGTGTGACGAATATGCGTGTCTCGGTGGGGTCGTATACGCGATTTGCCGTGTCGACAAGCTCGCCCATCTGCAGCAGCGTAGTCCACATGGTGCCTTGTCCACCCGCAATCGTAGTCCTGCCCTCGCCGTTGTCGAACAGCTTGTGCATGACGACAGCGCCACCGAGACCGAGCAGCCGGAGCTTCACGCCGCCCACATCCAACAACCGCGAGTGCGCCTCGTCTATAATGTGCAGGTTGTCGACCTTGTACTCGCCAGACCGCAGCTTCTCTAGGACCTGCACGTCTTCACATGCGCCCCATACCGTGTATACGGGCACGTTCAGTGTGTACATCTTGTTGAGGAAAAGGGGCAGCTCTGAAAGTGGCAGGTGCTCTCGTGCAAAGCGTTCCTTGATGGGCGGTTGCGGCGGCGCAGAGGCAATGGAGCGCTTTACACTGTCGGACAGCAGGGGCGAGTACTGCGCGACGTGCTTGAGGGTCCTGCGCTAGTCAGCCTATGTCATGTGCATGGGTGTAGCTGTGTGTAGCAACGTACTTCTCGGCGATGCGATCGAGTGAGCGGTCATCGTAGAAGCCGAAATCGCCAGTGTGGATGATGTAGTTTGCCCGAGCGTCTGCGGCGAGCTGGTTGAGCGATTGGAGGTTGCCTGGATAGAATTAGTCTCACGGGCCATTTATTGCATATTCTTAACGTTCTCACCTCGCACATCAGCGATGCAGAGCACCCTGGCGCTGCCCTGTTGGATCACGCGGCCCTGGTTAGGAAGCAGCGGGACAGCTCCAGGCGCAGGTCCTGATGGAGCGCCGGGAGCACCGCCGTTGGGAAGGTAGTTGCCGGGATATGGGCGCGGCTGGTTGGGAGCTTGCTGGAGGCAGTCAGTATTGACATCATGCGAGGTGACATATTAGATGGAGAGAGCCTGGAGACGTACTGAAGCCATCGAGTCGGAGGCCGAGTGTCAACGGAGGTGCCAGATGAGGTAGATGAAAAGGCTGGGTCGTTGGCCGAGGTGAAATGGGGTATCTGGTGGTGGGTGTAGAGAATGGGTAGTCGAGTAGCCTCCTCGTTTAGTGGGTGATGGCAGCGGGCGAGTTTGTGCTGTTCAAACGTCTCCTGCTGTTTTTGCTAAAACAGCTCCAGCGCCCAGCGCACAGACACCACTAGCGCGTCCTATCAACGCAGGAGCTCTCTGTGCTTTCACCCATCGTCTCCTTTGCCATCGACTACCGACCGTAGAAGTGCATTCACTGGCTTCGTTTATCATTCATCTCCTCACCATCTAATCTGAAATACCTCTACGCATCCAACCACAATCACCAATCTGGTCCGGGTGCAACGACTTGAGGGACATCATGGGCACGCAACGTACTTCTACGCATGATGGTGCAATGCCTCGTCAACCTCCAGCGTACACAATGAGATGAATCACAAGAGTCGGGCCTTGATACCAGCAACGTGGATTCTCGAGGAAATAGCACACGCAATGACGTTGAGGGTACAATTGAGGACGACCACTCGTTATACAACCCATGGCATTGGCACCGAATGTCGTTCCACGAGCTGGTTCTTGAGACGAAATCCTTTCATCTCCTCTTGCAGTTCCTCTGGCATGTTAGCCATTCACCATATATCGTATGTGGTGCGATACGTTGCCATGGCGAATGGGTCGAGTATGATCTTCGACCTTCATCGGTTTGCGAACAAGACTGGGCTTGTTATTTCTGTACGAATCACCACCATGTTACCAGGCATCTTAAAGAGATTTCTTCTGGACAACATGCATTGGCTGTTGTTGTGGTATTCCAACAGTTGAATTGCACTTGCATCTCTACGGGCTAAACCATTTCGGGTCAGACCAGGGCAGGTGCGAGCCCTGCTCGCACCTGCAAAAAAAGTCGCGCCTTCCCCACCTCGGGTCCAGCACACTGCTCCTTCCTCCACAACTGTCAAAATTTCTGGTCTTTCGCTGCTCTGCGACTGATCTCCCAAGGCCTGTCTTTTACATTCTATTTATTGTAAAAGCGACGCCATGGACGAGCAACAGTTTGTGCAGTTGCTCGAGGGCCTACTGCAGCGTAAGTTGCCTTCGGTCGCCTCGAAATAACGGTTTATAACTAACATTCACCAGCCGACACCGAGCGTGTCAAGTCCGCTACCTCTACTCTCAACAAGAACTACTACAACTCCCCCGCCTCGCTTAATGCCCTCCTCCAGATCCTTTGCGGGCACCCCAAGCCTGAGCTTCGCCAGCTGGCTGCCGTCGAGGCCAGGAAGCTTGTGACGAGACACTGGGCGAATTTGCCTGCGGATCAGAAGAGCTCTCTCCGTAACCAGCTGTTCCAGTTCACTCTGAACGAGGATGTTACCCTCACACGGCACTCGGCTGCCCGCGTCATCGCCGCTATTGCCTCACAAGATTTCGAAGATGGAGAATGGGCCGATCTGCCTGGCTATCTGCACCAAGCCGCCACAAGCGCGACAGCCCGACACCGAGAGGTTGGAACATACATCATCTGGACAACCATTGAGTCAGTTGGTGACGCCTTCCCTGGCAAGCCAGCCGACCTGTACAAGCTGTTCAGCACAACCATCCAAGATCCCGAGAGTGCAGAGGTCAGAATCAACACTCTCCTGGGTCTCAGCCGCTTGGCGATGCTTTTGGAGCCTGATGAGGACCCAAAGTCGCTTGCGCTGTTCCAGGAGTCTATCCCCGGCATGGTGACCGTCTTGAAGGCCACTGTCGATGAGGGCGACGAGGACCGTGCAATGCAGGCGTTCGAGGTCTTCCAGACCCTGCTTGGTTGTGAGTCGGCCCTTCTGGCGAAGCACTTTGGCGACCTGGTCAAGTTCATGCTTGAGCTTGCCTCCAGCACCAGTGTCGAAGACGACTACCGATCGCAAGCACTTGCATTCCTCATGCAATGCGTCCGCTACAGGAAGCTAAAGGTCCAGGCTTTGAGGATCGGTGAAGAGCTGACGCTGAAGGCTCTGCACATCGTCACCGAGTTGGGCGACCTGTCCAGCGAAGATGAGGATGTTACACCTGCTCGCTCGGCTCTTGGTCTGCTCGACATCCTCGCCTCCAGCCTGCCTCCCAGCCAGGTTGTCATTCCCCTCCTCAAGAACCTGGGTAGCTACTTCTCTTCGCAAAACCCCGACTACCGCCAGGCTGGTATTCTGGCCTTGGGCATGTGCGTAGAGGGCGCCCCTGACTTCATCGCTACCCAACTCAACGAGATCATGCCCATGGTCCTCCACCTACTGGAAGACCCCGAGCTCAAGGTCCGAGCTGCCGCACTCAACGGTGTCGCTCGTTTGGCCGATGACTTGGCCGAGGATGTCGGCAAGGAGCATGCCCGACTGATTCCCGCCATGATCAAGAACTTCGATCTTGCTGCTAGCAATGTGCAGGACGCGGATGATGAGCGCAACCTCTCCATCATCCGAGGCAGCTGCCACGCCATTGACTCTCTTATCGAGGGACTTGAGCCAGAGGACGCGGGCAAGTATGTCCCAGAGCTGGTTCCCCGCTTCAGCAAGCTCTTCCACCACGAGGATCTCAAGGTCAAGAGCGCGGCTATCGGTGCAGTAGGCTCCATTGCCTCTGCTGCTGAGAAGGCTTTCCTGCCGTACTTCGTGCAGACCATGAACGCTTTGTCGCCGTATGTCAGGATCAAAGACAGCCAGGACGAGCTTGATCTTCGTGGTGTCACCTGTGATTCCATGGGGAAGCTTGCCTCTGCTGTTGGCCCTGAGCCTTTCGAACCCTACGTTCTACCGCTTATGGAGGCCTCCGAAGAAGCCCTGCACTTGGACCATCCCCGCCTGCGCGAGACCAGCTATATCCTCTGGAGCACCATGGCGAAGGTGTATGAGGAGCAGTTTGCTAAGTACCTTCCCGGTGCGGTCAAGGGGCTGCAGGACTGCCTCGATCAAGAAGAAACCGGCACCGACGTTGAACTCGGTGAGGAGGCCGCGGATTTGGTTGGTACCGAGGTTGTCATCCAGGGTCGCAAGATCAAGGTGGCCGCTGCTACCGACGATGATGACAGCGACTTGAACGAGGCAGCCATGGGTGACGATGATGAAGAGGATTGGGATGATCTCGAGGGGGTCTCTGCCGTTGCCATGGAGAAGGAGATTGCCGCCGAAGTATACGGAGACATCATCACTCACACTCGCCGCGAGTACATTCCATATCTCGAGACCACCGTCACGAAGCTTTTGGAGCTTGTGGATCATATGTATGAAGGCATCCGCAAGGCAGCTCTGGGCACGCTATGGCGCACATTTGCCTGCCTTTTCGGTATGGCTGAAGGCGATGGTATGGCCAAGTGGAAGCCTGGCCTTCCGCTCGCTGTTGAGCCCCCGGAGGAGCTGAAGAAGCTCGGCAACCTTGTCATGACAGCGACCATGTCTGTCTGGCAAGACGAGATGGATCGGTATGTACACCTCTCCTTACACCCAGGCCCTTCACTTGCAAAGATGACACATACTTCGTTAATCCCAGCTCACTCCGATGCACAAAGTGCACTTGAGGTGAAAGCGAAATCACGTCTGAGCTTCCCCACTTACTATTTCAACGTCATGACTGCTCTTTGAGAATGTTACTGACACGGCCTAGGGGCACTGTGACCGACATCAACCGCGATGTCGCCGCTACTCTCAAGCTCTGCGGCCCTGTAGTGCTTATGACTGAGAATGGCACCGTCGTTCCCGACCTCTGCCAGCAGTTGCTTGCTGTCATCACCAAACGTCATCCGTGCCAGCAAGATCTTGGCGATGAGGCGGAAGAAGATATCCTTGAAGAGTCGTCTGAATATGACTGGCTTGTTATTGAGACGGCGATGGAAGTTGTTACCTGCCTTTCGGTTGCTTTGGGCTCACAATTCGCCGAGCTCTGGAAGATGTTCGAAAAGCCTATTGTCAAATATGCCAGTAGCCAGGAGTCGACAGAGCGAAGCGCAGCAGTCGGAACCATTGCAGAGTGCGTCGGGAACATGGGTGCCGGCTGCACGCCATACACGAGTGGACTCTTGAAGCTGCTTCTTCATCGCCTCTCGGATGAGGACCCAGAGACAAAGTCGAACGCGGTATATGGTATTGGGCTCCTGTGCGAGATGACGACGAACGACGACGAGATTCTCAAGTCATTGCCCAACATCTTCTCCAAGCTCGAGCCCCTTCTCGATGCGCAGGATCAGGCGCGCTTGCTTGACAACTCGGCAGGATGTGTCAGCCGATTCATCTCCAAGCATCCTGGCAAGCTCCCCATCGCCGAGGTGCTACCTCGCCTTGTGCAACTGCTGCCCCTTCGCGAGGATTACGAGGAGAACAAGCCTGTATTCGGCATGATTGTGAAGCTATACCAACAGAACGAGCCTACGGTTCAGCAACTTACGCCCACTCTGATGCCCATCTTCGAGAAGGTGCTTGGAGCGCCCGAGGAGCAGCTGGAGGATGAGACGCGGTCGCAGCTTGTGGAGCTTGTGCAGTATTTGCGCAAGTAGGGTGGTTTCTTAGTTTGCATGGGAGCGGAGGATACCCGTCGGAAGACACTGGAAATATTACGACGATTATGGATGGTATGAGGGCATATTGATACCACGTTTTACGACGCTAAATAGCATGACTCGATCTTGAGCAATAGACCAAAAGTTACGAATACACAAGGCACTGAGTATGCTTGTCTGGTCGTGTCGTGATGTGATGTGGTGAGGTGTGGTGTGGTGTGTGACGAGATGGCTGCGGGCTCGGCTGGGGCTTCCAGCGCGTGACGATCCTTCTTGTTCCTGGGCCGCGCCTCGCCTGGACGCCAAGCAGTGACGTTAGCATGCTGCAGCTCAAACAGCTGCCTCCGCCTCGCGCCTCACGCTTCAAGACTCGACAACAGCCAACAGCACCGCAGCTGTCGACTGCGCTTATTACTCGGCACCACTGGAGCTGCGACCATACTGGAGCTTGCTATCCTTATTCATCTCCCTTCACTTCTCCAGCAATAGTGCTCAGCTACCACTACAACAAGTCATAGGCTGCATAGCTGCACCGCCACCTCGGATTCACCTCGTCCTCGACAGCACAACGACATAGCCTTTGAGCTTATTTCGACACGTACGCTCGCAGACACAGACATTGCCGAGTTGCTGCGCGCAAATACTCGTCGAACCAATCGTTACGGCGCCTAGGCGCAACTCGGCGAGATGGTGCAGCGGTGCGCGCGAGGATGGAGGGCGATTACCGTGGGCTTGCTCTCCATTCTCGCTGGATCAGCTCTGGCCGGACCAGACCTCACATCGATACACGAAAAGGGCAGGTGCGCGATAAGAGGACACTGCGGAAAGCAGGGCTTCTTCGGCTCGGAGCTGCCATGTCCGGACAACGGCCTGGCAACAACCCCAGACGACGACGTGAGGACGAAGCTGGTGGACGTGTGCGGTGAGCAATGGTCGGATTCAGATGTATGCTGTGCTCCAGAGCAACTCGACGCCTTGAAGACGAACCTCGACCGCGCAACCGGCTTCATCAACGCCTGCCCGGCCTGCAAAGAGAACTTCTACAACCTGTTTTGCACATTCACTTGTTCGCCGGACCAGTCGCTGTTCATAAACGTCACACAGACGGAGCCGAAAGGGGACAAGTTCCTGGTCACGGAACTCGACAATCTGGTATCGGACGAGTACGCGTCGACCTTCTACGACAGCTGCAAGGATGTCAAGTTTGGCGCGACCAACGGCAAGGCTATGGACTTCATTGGAGGCGGCGCCAAGAACTACACACAATTCTTGAAGTTTCTTGGTGACAAGAAGTTTCTGGGATCGCCCTTCCAGATCAACTTTCCCCGACCAGACGAGGCCAGGTTTCCGGACATGCACGGCATGAACAAGCACGCATACCCGTGCAACACCACCGACGAGAAGTATCGCTGCGCCTGCCTAGACTGCGGCGGATCATGCACCGAGCTGCCAGAGGTTCAAGAAGAAAAGCAGTGCCATGTTGGTCTCTTGCCCTGTCTCTCGTTTGCCGTCATCATCATCTACTCCTTCTTCCTTGCGCTATTGTGCACTGCTGTCGCCGGCCATGTCGCCTACAAGAACCACTCGAAGCACAAGAATGAGCGAATGCGGCTGTTGCAGGATTTGGAGCCAAGCGACGACGAGGATGAGGGCGACATCGTGCACAACGTTGGCATGCTCGACCGGCCGACCAAGCACTACTTCATCAACACCTGGTGCGATCGCATGTTCAGCCGCCTTGGCTACGTATGTGCTCGATTCCCGGTCATTACCATTGTCACCAGTGTCATCGTGGTCGCCCTAATGAGCTTAGGCTGGATGAGATTCGAGGTTGAAACCGATCCCGTGCGTTTGTGGGTCTCACCAGACTCCGCTGCAGCACAAGAGAAGGCTTTCTTCGATGAGAAGTTCGGACCTTTCTTCCGTGCGGAGCAAGCTTTCCTCGTCAACGATACATCGGAAGGCTCAGGTGCAGTGCTTAGCTACGAGACCCTCGACTGGTGGTTCGGCGTCGAAAGCCAGATTCAACGTCTCAAGTCGTATGGGAGCGGCGTGACCCTGGACCAAGTATGCTTCAAGCCCATAGGAGATGCTTGCGTCGTGCAATCCCTTTCTGGGTATTTCCAGGGTGACTTTGCCAACGTATCGCCTGACAGTTGGCGGGAAGATCTCCTGGAGTGCGTCGACAACCCAACGCAGTGCTTGCCGACGTTTCAGCAACCACTCGATCCTCATCTCCTCTTCGGTGGTGTCAACGCGAGTGTCCTAGACGCAAAGGCGCTTGTCGTTACATGGGTTGTTAAGAACCATCCCAAGGGCACTCCAGAGGAACAGCGTGCCATGGACTTTGAGAACGAGCTGAAGAACTACTTGAAGTTCGTTTCTGAGGATGCCAAGAAACGAGGTCTGCGCCTGAGTTTCAACACTGAAGTCAGCCTCGAGCAAGAACTAAACAAGAGCACCAACACAGATGCGAAGATCGTTGTGGTGAGCTACATCATCATGTTCCTGTATGCATCGCTTGCCCTCGGCTCTACGACGCTCACAGTGCGATCTGTGCTTCGCAACCCAGCCAATGCGCTTGTACAATCCAAGTTCATGTTGGGTATAGTAGGTATCCTCATTGTCCTCATGTCTGTCTCCGCTTCGGTTGGGCTCTTTTCCGCAGCTGGCATCAAAGTTACCTTGATCATTGCCGAAGTCATTCCTTTCCTTGTCCTCGCCGTCGGCGTCGACAACATCTTCTTGATCGTACACGAGTTCGAGCGCATCAACATCAGTCATCCAGAGGGCAGCATACCAGAGCGCGTCTCTCGAGCTTTGGGTCGAATGGGCCCCTCGATATTGCTCTCCGCGCTTACCGAAACAACGGCATTCGCTCTTGGGTGCGCTGTTGGTATGCCTGCTGTTCGCAACTTTGCTGCATATGCTGCGGGCGCAGTGTTCATCAACGCCATCCTTCAAGTCACGATGTTCATTGCTGTTCTCGCTCTCAACCAGCAACGCGTTGAGACAAACCGTGCGGATTGCTTCCCCTTCGTACGTGTCTGGCGTGCGGACCCTGGCTATCTCAATGGTGGCATGGGCCACGGCGCTGGCGAGGAAGGTGGACTACAGCGCTTCATTCGCAAAACGTACGCACCTGCCATCCTCGGAAAGAAGACTAAGGTTGGCATCATCGCTATTTTCTTTGCTATATTTACCGCAGGCGTCGCCCTCTTCCCAAGGGTTGAGCTTGGTCTCGACCAGCGGATTGCTATTCCTAGCGACTCGTATCTCATTCCTTTCTTCAACGATCTTTACGACTACCTCGATGTCGGCCCACCGGTTTACTTCGTCACCAAAGAACTCAATATTACTGAGCGGAAACCTCAAAAGGAAATCTGCGGCCGCTTTTCCACTTGCGACCAAGCCAGTCTGGCGAACATCATCGAAGCCGAACGCAAGCGACCTGAGGTATCGCACCTTGCTGCCTCTGCCGCTAATTGGCTCGATGACTTCTTCCTCTGGCTGAACCCGGAGAATGCGAAGTGTTGCGTCGATGACAAGGGTAAACCATGCTTCAAGGACCGACAACCACCATGGAACCTGACACTATCTGGCATGCCAGAAGGCGAGGAGTTCATTCACTACCTCCAACGCTGGATCGAAGCTCCGACTACAGAAGAGTGCCCTCTTGGCGGGAAAGCCGCCTACTCAGACGCCCTCGTTATCGATTCGAAACATCTTACTATTCCAGCGTCACACTTCCGCACGTCGCACACCCCCCTTCGCTCCCAAAAGGACTTCATTGCGGCTTATACCGCTGCGCGCCGCATCTCTAGAGAGATCTCGCAGGATGTGGAAGCAGAAGTCTTCCCGTACTCCAAGTTCTACATTTTCTTCGACCAGTACACTACTATCGTTCATCTCGCCGGCGCACTCATCGGCTCAGCCCTCGCTGCCGTCCTTGTAATCACTACCATCCTTCTCGGTTCCCTCGCAACCGCACTCGTCGTCACGCTCGTCGTGGGCATGACAGTGTCCGCTATTATCGGCTCTATGGCTATCCTAGGCGTGTCGCTGAACGCCGTCTCACTCGTCAACCTCATCATTTGCGTCGGTATTAGCGTGGAATTCACAGCACATATTGCCCGCGCATTCACGTTCCCCAGCCGCGCGACCATGGAGAAGGCGCCCCGGCATAGATTCCGTGGCCGTGATGCGCGAGCATGGACAGCGATGGTGAATGTAGCGAGTAGTGTTGTGAGCGGGATTACGATTACGAAGATTCTTGGTGTGGGCGTGTTGGCGTTTACTAGGAGTAAGGTACGTAACTCATCACGCCATTTCTCACGCTTTTCATCACAGATACATTGGCTAATTGTTAAACACACAGATCTTCGAAATCTACTACTTCCGCGTCTGGGTCGCCCTCGTCCTCTGGGCCGCAACACACTCTCTCATCCTCCTGCCCGTGCTCCTTTCCCTTCTGGGCGGAAACGGCTACGTCGATCCCGAGAGCGAAGGAGGTCTTGAACAGGACCTTCGGAGTAGACAGTATCCTGCCCTTCTCGGGGACGATGATGAGGAGTACGATAGCGATGACTAGGCGTCAAGAAGGTGTACAAGGCGGCCTACTGTGGGACGGCCGAGGAGGGCCCGTGCGCGCGGTTCGTGCAGCACTTTGTGTTATTACCTTGGGTTTCATGTGAATCGGTGGCTTGATAGCATTGATGGGACGCAGAGGGACAGAGAGGAAATGAGGCGTTGGTCGAATCTCATTTCGCGTAGGAGATAAGGGAGGGGCGCCTTGCATGCTGAGGCATTCTGTTTCGCAACTTTGTATATTTCTCCAGAGGTTACTTTTCACCTATCGGCTAAGAATGAATGCATCATCAATCAATCGTATTTTCAAATAGGCGTGTAAAGTTCAATTTATTGACTGCGACTGCGTTTGTCATACTCCGGCGAGGCAAGTTCGAAAATATATGACCTAACCAAATATGTTGGAAAACCTACCGTGCAAAATAAGAGGAGTAGAAGGTATCATCATAACTCAATGATGAAAGATTGGACGCCGGGCCGGGCCGGAGAATCCAACCATCACCATAACCACAACATATCGATACCACCTGAGTACCAGAGGAAAGTGCAATTGCGGCGACGAAGAACAAGCAAGTAGGGAGGTAGGAATAGCTCTTTCCGTAGTATTTTATGGATAACACTAAACTACATGGAATAAGTAACTCTGCTAATGACGTTTACTTTGAGAAGAAAAAAAAAAATGCAGATAAAGATAATGCGAACGGGGCGGATTTTCTGCTTTGGGGCGGAGTCATTTATAAGTGTAGATAATGGATTTTACTTGCTTACTTCCATTCTATACTGCTTCTCCTATGTCTCCTTCCTGCTCTATCGTTCCTACATCGCCCACCCCACTGCGTATGACCATTCTGAACTGGCTGGCGTAAGGTTTGCAATCATAACGCTATCAACACGACCGTTTCAGCATAAGAGTATCACGCACCCACTCATGTAGTATTATTTATGCATTTCTATCTACAATGCATTCGTATCTACACAAGTCCACCCATCAGTGCTACTAACTGAATAATGTCACCCAGCATCCAACTACCAACCAACATCGCCCATCTCAACCCATCGAGCTCCCCCCATCAAACCCCCTATCCAACTTCTTAAGCGCCTCCTCGACCTCCACCGCTCGTTCTTCTCCGCCCTTCAACCCCTGAACGCGTGGTAAATCGCGCATAACCTGCTGGACCAAATCTTCCAGCGCCTTTGGGTCCCGCATACCGACATCGATCTTGCCTTTCCCTTTACTCAAGTCTCGAGATGATGACGGCGTGGGTTGAGGCTGCGGTTGCGGCTGGCGTTTCCGCAACATGACCTGGCCCTTGCTGTCCATATATGTCTCGTACCCTTGTTGGTCGAGCACTTCGTCCGGCACGCGGACATTGACGGGTGCTTTGTTTTCGCCGCCCCCCGTGGTATTTGCTGCTGTTGCGGCGGGTGTTGCGGCTGCTTTGGCTTTTGCGTCTTGGTTATACCGCTCGAGGGCGCGGATACGGTCTTGGTTCTCTTTGTTGCCTTCCATGAGGAAGCGGAGACACATGATGGCGTGCTCGCGAATGTACGGGTTATGCTCGTCGTAGGAACAGCAGTTGAGGACCGCTTCGATACCACCAAGTGGGCGGATTTGGTCTTGTACGTGTTTGTTCTTCCATACCAACGAGCTCAGGACAAGAACGGCTAACTTCTTAAGATTGCGCCATTCAAAGTCGGAGGGCTCGTCTGCCGCTTCGTCCATATAGGGTCGGGGTGATGGTGAAGCGGGTGGCGGTATATAAGGCTCTGCTGTGGCGGCATTGGTGTCGTAAGGTCGTTCGACCGCGACAGGTTGAGGGTGCTGGTTTTGTGGATGCTGTGGAGTGGCCATGTCGGCGTCTACAGACGCTGAGGGTGCCGGCGCATGTGCGACGTTTCTTAGCGGAGGAACAGATAATTGACCCTTTGGAATCGCAGCGTCTAGCTCTTTCAATAGCGTTACTAGTTCGTTGACAATCTCCCAGTTGCTCAACATCCGCTTCCACGTCTCGTGCTCGGTGAGGATGGCGAAGAACTCAAGATATTGATACACGCCTTCGTACATGCGTTCCATATCCCAGAGGTTCAGAGGGAAATCTTCCGGCTGTGCATGACCGGCACGGATTTGACCTTGTAGGAAAATAAGTGCGCAGGTTTGCGGGATGATGTGTCGGCGGAATTCGGTGAGTAGGAAGTTGACCATGTGGACGTCGCCTTGATCGACTTGTGGTGGATTCGCCTTGACATGTCCTTTGGTAGGCTGTGCGCGAGCCTGCCTGGCGCGGAAGATGTTGGTCAGCAGCTTCATGATGACGGCCTGAGCTGGAGAAATGATGTCCTTGGATCTATTCGAGCATTAGCTTCATCCCGCGTCCTCGGATGCAAACTTACTCCGACTCTCTGAAAGCATGATAGGCGAACGGTAGTAATTGGTTCGCAAGAATTGCTTCCATGACCTTGACCATGAACTTAAAGTAGAGCTCCTCTTCCCTTAGATCCCAAGCGGCAACAAAAATCAACAACTCGCGAAGCAGATTTCGGCCATTGTCCTGCGCAAGGAGAAGATGACATCGCACGCCATGCATGCTTCTCACACTGCTGAATACTGTCGGATCAGAGTGATAGCCCGGCTGTCCTTCGGTCGGTTCCACGATGCCGGCCATGATGATCATAGGCAACACCTCGATCTCAGTGGGACCTAATATAAGGGGTACATCGGTAAGTAGGCCTCGCCCTTCATCTCCAGGAATGTCGTCGTAGTCGTCATCATTGTCGTCGTCGTCCTCCGGTGGAGGAGAAGTGGGAGAGGCTACATCACTGATTAGCCCTGATGGACGGTCGGGGTCTGGCTCCAGACGCTTGAGAAGATCTTCTTTGCCATTCTGTAGGATCTCCGCACCGAAGGCTGGCGGGTATGTCACACGGAAATCGATCTCACCTGCCGGGGAAGACCGCTTGATGCTGGGATCTAGTAACGAGTCATCCATTGCTGGTTTCGCAGGCTGCTTCTCTTCCAAAACAGGAGATGCCTGCTGATCGAGGGACGATCCGTCGGGATGGACGGCGATTGATGAACGCATTCTGTCTACTTCCACCTGGAGCTGGTTGATGCTCTTGGCGAGCGCCTGCACACTTTCCTCGTTCTTAGCGTGCTGGTCGACGACCTTTCTGTACGTGCTGGATTGTGTGATCTGATCACGATATCTGGCGACTACATCCGCATACAGCATGTTCCATTTCTGTGGCAGTTAGCAATCGTCTCTCTGTTGGGTGGCCATCACCTACGTTCTTCTCTTCCTCGCTCATGGTCTGCCAACGCCTCCTACACTCGGCAGCGATCTCGTTTGCACCGGCCTTGACGCCATGTTGGGTGAGAGTCTTCTTGACCTCGTTGCCCGTCTCGCCAATATACAGCAAGAAAGGGGATGAGGCGGGTTGTTGTGGGATTTTGAACGTGTCTAGACTGCGTGATGTTTGCCGCGATAATGGCTGCTCTTCCGATGGCGGATTCTGGTCCTGTTGCGGGAACTCGTCCATCTTGTACTTCATGTCGGCAAAGTTGGGCAGCTCGTTGTCGAGGTGGCTGTCGAAGAGCTCGATCCATAGCATGAGCTTTCTTTGCTCGTTGCGGGCAATGAGGTTGTTGAGGAACTGAAGACAGGAGATGAGGAGCTTCTTGTAGGCGTTGATGACGCCCTGCCACTTGTCCTCGTCCTGGGTGCCTGCCTCGCCATCGTAGCCCCTGGCTGTGACGCGCACGCAGACGTTGATGAGGGCAAAGATGTCCTTGTCGAACAGCCTTTCGGCGCTCAGGTTCTGCACCTTTTCCCCGTAGACCTGCACATTCCGCGCTATGCACACGAGCTGGTTCAGTCTTTCCAAATCTCTCAACAGACTCGGGGCGTAGCTTGCGATGAGCGGGCCGGACAGGCCCTCATACTCGGGCGCAGCGGGGTCTGGCGCAGCAAAGCAGCGGCGTTCGAGCGAAGGTATAGCGGCTTTGAGGACGCCGGCGAGGTCATCCCAGAATTCCCAGGAAAGACCGAGTTCTTCGCGAAGCTCCAGGCTCTTCCGTGACTCCTCTAGCGTCTTCTTCACCACATCTCGCTCCAGGAGGCGCAATGTGTCGTCCCGCAGGTAGCCTGGGTTGTGGAAGTGCACCGTGTACGGGCCGAGTGCGAGGCGCAGGCGCGTGAGATAGGGCCTTGCAACTATGCCATTCGCGCCGTGGTGGCTGTCAGACTCGGCCGTGCTCTCGCCATCGTCGACGCTGTCGTCTATTCGCTCGTCCCGCACAGGCGTGTCCATGTCTGCGCTGGATAGGGCAGGCCGATCCCACTCATTCCACAGCCAGTGCTCAGCAAGCAGAGAGCGGTACACCCATACACGGATTGGCGCGGGGGAGCGTAGGATGCGGAAGACGTTGTTGGCGGCCAGCTTTTCCGCAATGCTGTGGTATTGCGCCAGCGCTATCGGGGCGAAAGCAAGGGCGCCAGGGCTTTTGGCCGCGTCTGAGGACAGCGATGGAGGTTCGGGAGTCGTTCTAGAGGAGGAGGAGCGTGTGGGCGAGTCGTCTGGCCTGGAGCGCGTCGACTCAGCTGTCGTCGACATTATACAAACTACTTCACACTGCCGCCGACTGCAAAATCTCCAGCGTCCTTATCGATAACCCACCCCGCCATGCAGTGCCAGCCCCACCAAGAGCCCGTCCGCCACCTCAAGTCGTCACGTAGAATGCACAGCAGCACCAAGAGTGAACATTTGACAAAGATAATACTATTGTCTCCAGCATAGCTATGTACAGAGCATAAACAATCGCGCCAGGCATGAGCTGCCAAGCTAGCCAGCCGCGTCAGAGAGCCCCGTTGGTCTTCAATCTAGGAACGAATGTAATGTGAGACTTGATGCATGGGAGTGCTATCTCTCACGGGCATGAATTGTTCCCTTTGCCATCCCAGCTACCCTCAGCACATTCGCAGTTCCAGAACTGGCCCTGCAAATCGCGCTCGGGGTATACAGCTGGTCTGACGCATCACGACGACTTCAGTCAAGCAAAAGAGTAGGCTGGGGAGCATTGCTGCCCCTCGGCTCGACACCATCTTGTACAGAGAACTTCACATACCGTCAGCCTTCAATCGGGCCGCCATAAACCGGCTCACTTTCTTCGTCTTCCCATTTCGCTCCTCTACTATTGGGCTCTCGTTGTCTTCTTCCGTGGGCTTGAAACCGCCCTGCTGCTGGATAAACCTGTTACGCGCTTTGTGGTACTCGGCCTGCACCTCGCGGTGCACCACGGCCGGATCAAACTCATCGGGGGCTTGGGGCCCAGATGATGCCGGACTGTGCTCGGTTATTGTGTTGGCTAGCGTACGGCCAGCGGGTCCGGTCGGTACAGACGGTGTTTCTAGGACGACGGGGTTTGGTAGCATCGACGGTAGTTGCTGTGACCCGCGAGCGCTCTTGAACCTCGAAACTTTCGCGGGCTTGGGGGGCTCCATGCGTGCGTGAGGCGTGGCTGCAGGCCGCTCGACGATCATGTCTGACATGGTTGCAGCTGGCTTAGCCTCGGGTTGGGCAGCTTCCAGTGGTTTTCGTTCAGGCTGCGGTGCCTCGGAGACGTCCAGGTCATCAGCGAAGCGTACGCCCTTCTTCTTGCGCTGCGAGTCGGGTTCGACGTTTGGCATTTTTGATGTTGGGGCCTCCATCGACTGATCGAATTGATCGTCTTTCCGCACACGCATCGTACGAATGTCACCAACATGCTCTGCCAGAGGGGAAGCACCAGGTTGAGGTCCGACGTTTTCAAGCATGCGAGCACCGAGCTTCTTTTCCAGCTCCAGCATCTGTTTGCGATACTCCTCTGTGAGCACAGGCTTGGTGCTGCGACCATAATCGTCTTCCTCTTCTTCCTCTTCCGTGTCATACTCATCGTAGTCATCGTCCGTGTCGTCGTCAGAGTACGATACGACGGGCTGATCGAGGTCGAGTTCAGCAACTATTTGGCCAACCTCAGACAGACCATATTGCAGCATTTGCCTTCGCAACTCAGCGTCTTCTGGTGACTCGCCTTGTGGGATGATAGGATAGGAGGCGACCAGGTTATCGTCCGCATCGAGTTCAACAACCTTTGTGCCGCTGTTGAAATTCGCTGCTGCAAGGTCGTCGTTGTACCCGTGCATCTCCAGAGCCGACATTTTCTTGGGTTCATGCTCACTGTCCTCGATAGAGGATGCTGACTTTGGGGAAATTTCTTGGACAGTTTCGGGTATTGACAGCTCTGGTGCAGGCTCGTTAGAGGCAGCGGCTGGGTCATGCTCTCCCGGTACAACTGTGTTGGATGTCGATGCTGACGGTGTCTCTAGAGAGACTTCCTGTGCTTGAGGTGCATTTTTCTTCTCCAGTTCGGCCTTCTGCAAGCCAGCCTTCCGCAACACTTCCACAATTTCAGCGGCAGCCTTCCCAGTTTGGTTGACAGAGCTCGAAACCTCATTGCCCTCGTCATCCAGCTCTTCCTCGATATCCATCATGGGTAGCCCATCCTCGTTTTCCATGCCCGGCTCGAGCAAGACGTCGACGCCTGCAAGCTGCTTCTCGGCGGCATTAAGCTGTTTCTCAATGGTGGCGCTGTTCTGTTGGACATAGTCAATGCGTCTAGAGATCAAATCAACGACTTGGTTAGCACTGCGTGGCGACTGCAGATTCTTGCCGAGGAGCTCTTGGACCTCTTTCTCGTTGACTAGTGAGCTGCCCAGATCACGAGCAATCACTTGGATTTGCGAGGCGGAAGGCTCTTCGGCACTCTGTATCTCTTCTTTGAGCATTTGGTACTCGGCTTCCCACGTCGTCCAGTGAGACAAGGCTTTCCGAAGCCGATCGACACTTTCCTGGAGTTGCGCACGGCGGCGCTCGATGCTCTCTATTGCATCCTGTGTCGAGGCTGCCATGCTTGCGAGGCGTTGCAGCTCGTGGTGGTGTGGAGGAAGGGAAGTGGAGGAATTTGCACGCGGCAGGTTGCTCGAGGTGCGCGGTCGGCGCTAGTCCCACAAGGGAAACCATGCAATGAGACATGAAAGCTGCCAGCCAGAACGGCACTCTTCGACGTGCAACCTGGAGCGACACATAACATTTAGGTTCCTTTTCACAGGAATCATGCGCCCCTAGTCTTACGCATCACTCCATTGCGCACTGCGAATATCGCTTAGTCATTCCCGCCCAGCTTGAAATTGGCGTCACGCTCCATCTCTCCTCCGCCTCACCTCCGCCATGTCGAAGCAGCCCGCCCGCGCGAATGGTGCTTCCACGAAGCGTCTCGCCGAAGATGGCGGTGCGTCACCTCTCTCCAAGTCCCTGCACAGCATGTCCTTGCAGCAGCACTCACCTCGTTCTCTTTCTCGTTCTCTCGCTGACCCTTCGTCAGACATTTGCCCCGTATGCAAATCGTCGCGGTACCTCAACCCCAACATGAAGTTCAGGGTCAATCCGGAGTGCTATCACAAAATGTGCGAGTCGTGCGTAGACCGCATATTCAGCCATGGGCCTGCACCGTGTCCCATAGCAGGTTGTGCCAGGACGCTGAGGAGGAACAAGTTCAGAGAGCAGACGTTTGAGGACCTGAAGATTGAGAGGGAGGTGGATATAAGGAAGAGGGTAATGAGCGCGTGAGTTTGCACAGTCAGATGCATCGTTTCCGCAGCTAACGAAGCTTCCAGGATGAACAAGAAAGAAGACGATTTCGAGACGCTCAGAGACTACAACGACTACCTCGAACAGGTTGAGGAGATTACGTGGAATCTCATACTCAAGGTCGACGTCGAGGCGACCGAGAGCCGACTACGACGGTGGGAAGACCACCAGAAGGCTGAACTCTACTCCGGCCCTTCGAGACGAGAACTCGATCCTCTACCCACCGAGCACGGTGTCCCCAAGAAAGGCGCCGTGCAACGAAAAGCGCCCAACGCTTCATCTGGGAGCACGCCAGATCCCTTCGCGAACAAAGACGACAAGGACACCGGGTTCAGCTTCCGCGGGCTAAAAAAGCGTGTCGCGCCGCCAAAAGAGGCTCCCTTCGACCCCTTTGATGGCTGGGGAATCACCCCACAGTACTACGTGCTGCAGGATGACTATGAGGTGGACTGGTACAAAACTTTCAAGAAGGATACTGCACATCTGGTAGCAATGTGGGACGTACAGGATTATGCCAGTCGGACACTGCGCGAAGCATTCGGCGGCTTTGGCATCGTTGTCGAAGACGAGATCAACGCCAGAGCAATTCCGTCTATGAGTGCTGGCATTGGCACAGAGCAAGCGGCGGTCGCCGCCGTCACGGATGTAAACATGGATGACGTCTTTTAGATCTGCACACTTATGATACCCGGCTAGACTGCCAGCATTGGGCGGCGTTTTATAACAAAGCTGCAGGGAAGCTCCTGCACAAGATGTAACAACATACTTTTGTGTATTTCATGTGCTCTGACCCTACATTCTTTCCTCTAAACTTCTGCGTCCCACCTGCCCCGCGGCACCCTGATATGCCATGTCCTCGTCATACGCAAACTGCTCCTCTGGCAACGCATACCCTTCTCCACCCCTCTGTCCCCGTCCGAGCTGCCTCTGCGCCGCAGTAGGATTTGGGTTCGCCTCATGCTCATCAAGCTCCTGTGCGCCCATATACCTCTTTCGTTCATTCCCACCGAGGACTTGAAGCTGCTGAAACCTTCCCCGCTTTGTCGCGCCTCGTTGCACCCTTATATCCAGCAGCAGTGCCGCAAGCGTCGACACCAAGCCGAGTAGCGCAAAGCTGAACAGAACCTTGTACAGCCGACACACAGAAATGCCTACATCGTCTTCCCAGTTATCCACATTGCAGACGTGTGTGAGTGTACCGGATGACCACCACGAGAGCAGCGAAAACAACACGGACCAGACGAGTGCGAGGGCGGAATTTAGGGCGGTGTTGACGACGGGGTTCAGGCCGTAGAAGCAGTGGAGCACGATCGTCACTGTTAGAGCGAGTATTGTGAGGAGGGAGACTGCGAAAAGCTGCATTGGATTGTCAGCAAGACTTGAGGTGGATGGGGGGGAAGGGGGAGAGGATGCGCACCAAGATGAAGGTCCATGGCAGCTTGTAGCCATCATGCGCTAGTTCCTTGAGGAAGTAGAACATTATACTCGCAACCACCAATGATGAGACTAGCTGTGCACATCTGATGAGGTGAAATGGTAGCCTTGGGTAATGCGTAGGCTTCACGCGGTCTTTGCGTAACGCCATGCCGGATGGATTTGAGAGGGTAGCTCAAGAAGTTGATAGTGAAAGACTACAATCAAGACAGAAACACAAACGCTGAGCGTGCGACGTAGGAATTGCGGCCAAGAGATAATTGAGGTTGTTGTGAGGTGAAGGTGGCGAAGAGAGGCCGGCGGCTTCAGCTGGCTGGCTGGCCGCCTGGTTCGTGTTCAGCCCCATTTGCTATGTTTGGAAGCCGAGCGTGTAGTTATTATGCCGCTATACAGCACTTGGAGTATCATAAATACTACGAAGCATTTTGAAGCATACAAGAGAAGTATACCGAGTTTTGGTAGTCAATGCCCCACACCAAATAAACAGATTGCTAGGGCCTGATCTCCACTGAGCTGACCGTGCTAGGCTTGATGTAGACCAGCGGAAGCCACTTGTAGATGTCTACTAATGTAATTTCAGCATCTTCCACACAATCTTGCCATATGAGTAATCATCATTATATTTTTCAGTGTCACTGGGCACTGCACCTGCATTCTTTGCTTGGTTTCCCCAATCGCTAGAAACATCTCCTGTCTTGCGCGGCCGGGAGTAGTATTAGTCAGTGCCGATGCCGAAATACAGCGGCATTGTAAGCAGGCCGCTTAGTAAGACAGTGAGGAGCAGACAAGCCTTTATTCCAAATTCTGAATTGAATGCACACTACTTGAAGCCTTCAGCCCTGGAGGCTGATGAGTGATATTTCTATATGTGAACAAAGTATTCCAAAGACGACTTGCAGGAGTTGACTATCTACTGGCATAGACGCGAATGTTTATTCTGTAATACGAAGAGAGCGAGGAAGTCACGACGAGATACATAATTATACCAGTGGTCCAACCTCAAAGTTCTCAACACCGTCAGCATGGCTTTCTCCATGGCAATGCCCTGGAACGAGGGCGAAGAGAAGATGCACCACCTCCTCCGCCTCCCAGAGATGGACAACCCGACCTCCACCATGCTTACTCCTCAAGCATCCTTCATGCTCCAACGCGGCCCCCTCCTCGCTCTAGGCACCTTGGATTCACAATCACGTCCTTGGACTACGCTCTGGGGTGGTTCGCCAGGGTTCTCCGAGCCCTTGGGCGGCGGCTTCATTGGTACTCGAACGCTTGTCGATGGCAAGAACGATCCCGTTGTACAAGCGCTTGTGGGTGGTGCAAAAAAGGGGGAGATGTTGCAGCAGAACGATGAAGGCAAAATGCTTGCGGGGCTGGCGATCGATTTGATGACCAGGAAGAGAGTGAAGATTGCTGGTAGAATGGTGGCGGGGTCTTTGAGGGAGGTGGACGTTGATGTGGAAGGCGAGGCAGGCACAAAGCAGGATCAGATTCAGCTCGTCTCGAAGATTGAACAGAGTTTGGGCAACTGTCCAAAGTATCTTAACGGATACGACATCTACCCAGCGCTCGTGACAGCAAAACTTGTATCTCAAGGGCCGTCGTTGTCGGATGAAGGGAGAGCCATCATCCAGAACTCTGATATGTTCTTCCTCTCGACAAGTACTGAGCACGATGCCGACACTAATCACCGTAAGTTGTTGGACTGATTTAATTCAATACTAGACTAACATAGAACCAGGTGGAGGTCTTCCCGGTTTTGTACGAATTATCTCCTCTAATGAAATCGTCTATCCCGAGTACTCTGGCAACCGCCTCTACCAATCGCTTGGCAACCTACAAATGAACCCAAAGATTGGCATCACCTTCCCGGGCTACACGACTGGCGATGTTCTCTACATCACTGGAATTTCTGAGATCCTTGTTGGCGCAGATGCCGGAAGCCTTCTTCCAGGCAGCAACTTAGCTGTCAAGATCAGAATTGAGGACGCGCGATTTGTGAAAGGCGGACTGCCGGTTAAGGGAGTAAGAAAGACACCCAATCCGTATAATCCACCTGTACGCACGCTAGCCGCGGAGGGGAACATCAAGGCTTCGTTGTCAGCATTGAACAAAGACCGGCAGACCGCGCGGCTGGTCAAAAAAGAAGTAATCACGTCTTCCGTGGCGCGGTTCACGTTTTCAGTTCCCGGTGGAGTTGACTACCAGCCAGCGCAATGGGTTGCCCTAGACTTCAAGGAGGGACTTGATATCGGCTACGAACATATGCGTGATGAAGATCCCACAAGCCTGAATGACGACTTTGTGCGCACCTTCACCATCTCGTCCGTTCCTCAACGTGAGGGCATAAAGGAAGAAACCTTTGAGATCACGATACGAAAAGTCGGGCCTGTGACAAACTTTCTATTCCAGCAAAACGAACGTACCGGATTCGAAGTCCCGATTCTGGGAATTGGTGGCGAGTTTAAGATCAAGCAGGATCAACCTGGGGTCACGCCGTTCATTACTGGAGGCGTAGGCATCACGCCGCTCCTTGGACAAGCGCACAATCTCGATTTGTCGTCTGGGAGATTCAAGCTCCTCTGGACACTCAGGCTGGCAGACATTGATCTGGCTATCAATGTGCTGCAACGATATCCTGCGCTCGCCAAATGCACGGCAGTTTTCTTCACCAGCGTCGTATCATCAGAGAGTGTCGATGAAAAGACTGGAGAGTTGAAGGCAATGGGTGTCCGGGTCGAGAGGAGGAGATTGGAAAAGAGCGATCTGGATGAGATTGTGGCAGGGACATGGTACTTATGCGCAGGAAAGGCGCTGAGGAAGGAGATTTTATCTTGGCTGCCGGGAAAGAATGTTGTATTTGAGGATTTCGACTACTAGACTTGCCTGAATCGGGCTGGAAATTGAAGAGTCTTTGTAATTTTGACAACAATGATTAATTTGCTCACGACCACTCGCAGCAGGCTTCAATTGCGTATCATAATACGGGCAAAAATCAAGTGCCGTATGCCAGTCAAGATTGATTGGGCAACTGTAGCACCACGTTGCGTGTAAGGCAGAGACATCACTTGCAAGGTGGACAAAAAAGAACCTGTAGAGAAGACTGCTTCGTCTACCAAAATGTACAAGCACGCTACAAATGCCAACGCCGTCCATGTCGCTTGATGCGTATCTCATGTAGTATCCAAGCTATGCGAGATTGTTCCGCCGCTTGAATGTGCCTCCAGATATCGTCGCAGTCACACTAACTTGTCATTTCCATTTATGCAAAAGAAATCTCCAAAAATACACTTTTATTGCTCACTCAGAGCATCTCCTCCACCAACTCCGCCTCAGTAGGGATCACCCCACCACTCTTTACCACCACCGGTTCCTTCTCCTTCTCCTGCTCCTATCCTGCACGTTAGTAACGGACGCGCCTTCTCGGTGGCGCCAAAAATTCTGCTATACGTACCAACTCCTCTTCGTGGGTAGCAGCACCGCCCCATCGAGGACGAGATTGACGGAAGTTGTTAAAACTTCCATCCCTCTCGTCATCGATGGGCGGCCCGTTCCTAGGGCCCCTCCGCAGAATTGCATCAATGCCGGCCTCGAGCGCGGCCTGATCGACCCTGTTGTCAACCCGAGGAGCACTGGCTCTAGGGCCCCTCCGAAGAATCTCATCGAGGCCGGCCTCCAAGGCCCTCAGCTTAGCCGGGTCGGCCGGCGGGACACTGGATGGCAGTCTGGGGGCTGCAAAACCCATCTACAGGATACAGTTAGCTTGAGTACATAGTCGCGTCCTCTGCCACGGTTTACTATCGCCTCCACTTCTCTACCCCGTGGTGGCTTTGTAGCCTCCACGATCCTCTATCACCTCCACCAATTTGACTTACATTATTGTTGAGACCATGCTGGGTGCCTTGACCGAAGACAATGGCTTGGTCCGGTTTCCAGGTTTTAATGACTGCAGGGGGACCAGTTGCCTCGAATTCCATCGGCATTGCTTGATCGGGCGTCGATGGCTCTGCCATGCGGTTCTTCAGAGATGCATGTACTAACGTCTCTTGTTTCCTTGGGAATCCTAATGCCTTTTGAACTGGGCATGCTTCCAGTTGGTAATGATACTGAACCTCGTGTGCCTCCAGGATAGGCCGAGATGTCTCCATCGGAAGGACTACTCGATTCCTGCGAAGCGAACTCCGTGGATCAAAGTAATCCTTCAGTGGGGGTGTAGAGCAGTGGCCATTGGCCAACTGCTGCTTCTGTGATGCCCAAATGTCTTTTACTTCCAGATTTGCTTCATGAGGTTCAGTAACCTTGCGATCGGTCACCTGCTCAAGTGGTTCCGTGCGAATAATTATCTGAGGTTGTATTGCGTGTGATGGCGGCTGGGTGGCAAGCCTGGTGATGAGCTGCTGGGCTTCTAGGTTCTTCGCATTTGTTTGCGCAAGGGCTTTAGATACTTCCTCCATCTTCTTGGCGATGCTCTCGTTCTGAGCGGCAAGAGTCTCATTCTGCGTAGCGAGGTGGGTAGAAAACGCAGCAGCCACAGCTGTCGCTATAGAGGTCGCGGCGCTCATGGTAGGGTCGACGTTGTTGTGAGAGGTGTTGGTCTTAGTGGAAGGAGAGATGCTGGTAACGTCGTCGCCGCTGTTCTCATTGGGGGACGCTGGAGATTCAGACTGAGATTGCACAGGAGTATTGCTTTGATCAGACGAGGCATTGCCAGCCGTGTCGTTCTTGTTGCCGATTTCAGCGGACTCATGGGATGTGCGTGTATTAGTCGCTTCCTCAGTAAGGGACTTATCGCGTAGATCAGGCGAAGCAGTGCCATCGCTGTCGTTCTTGTTGCAGCCTTTGGGCTCAGTGGAAGTAGATGTACCAGCCGCCGCCTCAGTGACTGGCTCCAACCCGTCTTCTTGCTTCTTGATTTGAGCTCGAGAAAAGATATTGTTCTTTGCCGTCTTTCGTAAGTGCTCGACTTCTTTGTTGATCTTCTCACTCTTTGCATGTGCATCCTGCGCGGCTTTGTGCGCCTTGGCAATTCGAGTGCTTGGGTCTGCGAGGAACTCCTTGATTGATCTGGGAGGTGATGGCGACGGTGTGGGAAGTTGTTCGGGGGCAGCGTCATATCGGGATCTCTTACGGGCGCGGTCGTGACTAGTGCTGATAGATGTTGCGTACGGCTGGTTCAGTTCGCTCCTACGGCGTTTGGGGAAAGAGTGTCGTGAAGTCATCTCGATGGGTGCTTGGGCGCGGGCTTGCCTTGCCGGCATTTTTGCGGCGCGTTGTTTTTTGGAAACGCGTACATTCTGTGATGAGTCCCGAGTAGCGCGCGTAGCAGGCTTGTACTTGGGCGTTGGCTTTTTCGCAGTTGGAGTATAGGCGGTCGTCTCTTCTGTTGGCGTAATCGCGGCCGTCTCTTCAGGCGACACGACTGCGATGACGGTTGTCGGATCTTCGCCGGTCTTGGACTTGATGGCCGCCTTAGTGTGATCTTTGGACGAGGTCGGAAGTTCAACTGTCTTGGACTTGGTGGTCGCCTTCTTCTTATCCTTGGACTGGGCGTGAACATTCGCTGCGGAATATTCGCCAGTGTCAGGGAAAGCGCCAGGATGTGACTGGATTTCCACGTTAGCGACGTGCCTATGGTCTGCTTGCGTTGATAGACGTACAGAGCGACGACGCGGTGCAGGAATATAAGTCTCCTTCGTCACCTTTATGCGGCGAGCAGAGTCCTGATCGGGAGGCACTTCGTCGGTGTCGCGCGAGCGCTTGCCGAAGTTGTTCTTGAGGATTGTGATAATCGACATGGTCGCTGGGATCGTGTACACAAGCAGATGCGAGATTGAATCGGGTGTAGTAAGCTGAGTTGATTCAGTCTGGTTGAGCTGCGTGTGAGTCAAGAGCGGAGAGAGGTGTTGGCTGCGAACCTTATACTACGTGAGCGAAAGGTCCGGCCTTGGCCTGTGCGGAGGGTCTTTCGCTATTGTGACGTTATTCTGGAGGCTGGTTCACTTTCACTTTGATGGTGAAAGGTGGTTAATCCCGCACCGGCGGTGGTGGGTGGAAGACGAAAGCGTGAAAGGGTAATCAGCCTCGCCGTCTTGCGGTCCAGAACGTAGAGCTACATAGACTCAGTTCCTATTCTTCAAGAACTTCTTATTGTTGTATGGGCTTACGATGCATATCGGGTTCGTTCAGGGTCGATATGTGACTGCTGCGTTTGCGGAGAACACAGCAAGCTCGGATCAAGGGCGGATTAAGTGCGTTATCTTGTGTTGTTGCATATAAGACATGTTACTATAGGAAGTGCAATCGTCCACAAAGACGCGTAGAATCCCAGATATTGGGGTGATGTCTTAGGCTTGTCGCACGCGTGCGAGGGGACGTTGATAATAGTGCACTTCGCTTTGTGCGGTAGGAACAAGACGGCTTTGTCCAAAGCTGCCGTTCGTTGTTGTGCGCGTTAAACTGGAGCAACAGCGACAACACAAAGACATTGTATTGACAAGTCTGACATGAATGGATGAATGTCATTGTGTAGAGTGTGGCTCTCATTCCCGGACGGAGAGGATATCAGTCTTGCGGTTTAGCTACATTGTGTTCGACAGCGACGAAGTCATCTTACGAGCAGGATATCAGCAATTGCTGTTACTAAACACAATGTCCGGATTATCAAGATTGCGACTAGAAAGATGAAACGCACCTGGGGAGGTGTATAGTAGCCATATTATTTTCACTTCGCAGCCACTTTGCTAGTATGGCAAAACGCGTACCGTATCTCGTCCTGTATCATTACAAATACATTTATCTTGCTTAGAGCATCATCAGCCCAGCAAGGACGCCGAAGATGCCAGCGCCCATGACTCCAGCGCCAACACGCGCAGCTGCACCAGTTTGTCCAGGTGGTGCACTGCTCGAAGTTGGCGAAGTCCCATTCGCAGTGCTGTTACCCGATCCAGGTGTACCTTCCCTCTGCCGGTCGACTTCCGCGATACGCTCATCGAGTTTGATATTTACAGGGGATTGAGCCTCGATATACTGTACAAGCACCTCATCCTGCGTATCGAGGCTGACGAAGTCAGTCGTTGGGGTGAAGAAGTTGTCTCCTCCACCAGCAATGAAATCATGAGTGACGACATTGTATGTTGTGTCGTTACTAAGGGGCTGGTCGCCAATGGTAACAGCGACAAGTTTCGAGCCGTTATTGAGCTCAGGGTTGTATTCGATCTTGATGCCTTTGCTGACCTGGAGGAAAGATGTGACTTCTTTACCATTGGCAACATTGACACCAGTGACGATCCCTTCGAGAACTTCCCAGAGTTCTTTGCCGGAAACTGAAAGCTGAACAATGGCGTTACCGAAGGGGAAAGACGTTAGAACCTCACCGCGGGTGATGTCACCTTCATCGATAGTAGCGCGGACACCACCAGCGTTAATTAGAGCAAAATCGACGTCCTGGGTGTTATTCTTGCGGTAGGCAAGCATAGCATCAGCCATGAAGTCTCCGAGGAGACACTCCTTCTGCTGGCAGGTGGTCTGGTCGAGCTCGACCTGGCTAGTACCCAGAACTTCAGCAGCGAACTCCTCAAAAGGACCTCGCCATGCTTTGATCTGAGCCTGGAGGTCAGGATCCTGCTTGGTCGTGTTGGTAATGTGGATAGGGGCGCCGTGGTAGGCCAGGATCTTGCCTTGAGCATCGTAGGTGACATCGATATAGCCCACGTACTCGCCCCAGCGGTAGGCGGTGACGATGAAGACCTCGTCGCCATCCTTGTTCTCAACAATGGTGGGGTACTTGCCCTTAGCGTTCTTCATGTCGCCGAGAAGTGTATGGCTGTGACCGCCCATGATGAGCTGGAGACCACTAACAGCCTCAGCTAGCTCCTGATCCTTGTCGTAGCCGATATGAGTAATAGCTGCAATCCTTGTAATGTTGGTAGTTGCTTTGATCTCATCGACAGCACCTTGCACGGCCTATTGCTTTTGTTAGAGTCAGACCCAATGGTTGGTAGTTGGATACTGATCGTACCTCGACGACATCGGAAAATGTAGTAGACTCATCAGGATTACTGATGCTAGGCGTCTCATCCGTCGTAACGCCTATCAGCGCCAAGCCATACTCTTCAAAGATGTGATAAGGCTTAACACTCTTATTGAGCTTTTCGTTTTGCGAATGCAAGTTGGCGCTGATGATAGGAAACGTCAGGTTTTCCAAGAATTGGCCCAGCTTCTCATCACCGGCGTCAAATTCATGGTTACCAAGGGTCATAGCAGAGAAGTTCAACTGGTTCAGTGTCTCGGCAATCTTCTCGCCCCCATAGAAAGAGTAGAACAGCGTGCCCTGGAACTCATCGCCAACGTTCAGCCAAAGGCTATCGTTGTAGTTAGGGCGTTGCTCCTCGACCACAGTCTTGATGCGGGAGTATCCTCCATAACAGCCTTTCTCTGGCTTAGTACAGTCGGTTCCTGAGGAGCTGAACTCATCGAGATGAGCATGGACATCGTTGACGTGGAAGAAGGCTGTTTCAGGTGAGTGGAGTGATATGTGGAACCATAATTTTTAAAGCTTACAGATGTTGAAGTTACCCTGAGCATCAAGTCCACGCTTCGCCAGCCGCTTGCTATAAAGAGCCTCCTCTGCCTGAGATACCGCCGAGAGCGCCAAGAGCGCGGTGAGGGGCACGCTTGATCTTGTTGAGAACTTCATCTTCGCTTTTTCCGCCTGTGTGCACTCAAGGAACGAGGGGGCGGTTTGCGATCGAGGCGATGGCAGGGAGACTTCATAATTACGGCTGAAGAACCTCTTATGCAGTGAGGGTGAGAGCGGACGACTCCGCTCATGTACCCTGGTTGTCTTGGCAGCGGCCGTGCTTTCCTCTTGGCTTTCAGCACACATGCCTCTTCGAGTCTGGCGCTCTGTATTTCCTTGCTCCGCCAGATAACAATTGTCCAATCAAAATCTCACGTGCATATTCCGCAGTTGGCATGCAGGTCCTGGGAGGCGAACCTGGATGTCGGGGCTGTCACCAAGATGGGGACGTTCAAGAGCCTCGCCCAAACACGTGGGCTTGCTCTTCGGAAGACGTCCGGTCACGGTCGTTGAGATGTGTCTAAGACAAATCTCCTGCCGTCCTACCCAATAGTACGAGTTACATCAGTTGGAAATCATAATGACACTATCGGGATGTTGGCGCAGGTGAAGTGTCTGCAGTGTAGGGTCTCAGAAAATAGGTAGGCATGTGATTCAAAACATAAAACTTACATGTGAAATGCCTGCTTAGCCACTCAGATATTGGGAGATTACTTCAGGATATAGCGATGGCGATGAAACAAATGAAGACGGTTAGGCTCATAGATAATCCTTTACAACGATGCACAAAGATGAACAAACCACGGGGGGCTATATTTTTTGACTATTTCTCGAGCTCTTTCGCCCCGGGAGAACTTGATGAGCTGTCGCTGGTCTTTGAAGCGGTTATACAAGATCGGACTGCCCTTCTCGCACTTTACTCCCAGCCGCACCCAAAAGTTCAATTCACATTAGGTATGGAAAATATAATCCATGTTAGACAGATGTTTGATATTGTACTTCTTGCTTCTATCACGTATTACGGGGCATCAAGTTATCCACGAAGTCTTCGTTGGTGGCACATCAATGGTCAACAATCAGGCGTAGACATTTGAATCAGTAGTGTGCATGCCTGAGAAGATGCGAGAGAGTAATAACAACAGTAACGTTTTCCGCATCTAATCCTCGTTTCCAAAAGGAACATTTGCAGATGGGAAGGGACAGTCATCGAGCAGGTTCGCAGACGTAATGCGCCAAAAGCGAAGTCTCACATTATAACGGCAGCGTTAGCCGAGCCGTTGCGACCGGTATTCAACATAGTCTATGATGAGTCCGGTTATGATATCTCGAATTGTGTTGGAAGTTAAGCGGCCAAGATAATACTCTAGGCTTAGGCAAGCGCTTTAATCACTGCTTTGAATCTCTTCCCATAGAAAATCCTGTTTGTTAGAGCTGAATAAGCTGTGGCATCTCGATAGATATGCATGGGTTGATTCATTGCACTTGATGAATCTGGGCAACTGAGAAGCAGAGCACCGGTTGGTAAGGCAATCTAATCTGAAGCACTGGTCGTAATAGTGTAATTTCAAGTTAATTTGATATTTCTAGTAAGCGTCTTTGACAAATTTTTAGCTCAGAAGATCTCAGACTAACGTAGTTAATCTTCCATGAACCGCTGGAGCAAATCTGAACTGGAATGTCTTCTCCAGAGGGTCTCCCACCCCCTACCATATGCGATCTCAAAGAGCGTTGTCTTTTTCTAAGGTTCCATTCCCATCAGTTAAGGAGGCTTGAACGCTCGTTAAGTCTTAAAGGCACTAGTTGCCTTAAAGCTCACTTGTTAGAAGTCTATTATTAAAGTTAAAATTTAGTTAATAAGAGCATAGGTGCGTTTTTCTACTATTTGAAGTTACTAAGTAGTAGGATATTACGTACTATAGCTTAGTTTTTTAGTTCTTCTATAAAAGCTTCCGCTATTATTACTGTAATACTGCTTCTACCTATTACTAATAGCTCGCCAGAGCTATAAACCATCTTTTTTCTCTTTCTCTTCATTCGCGACCTTGACTAACTTCGCAGTTCCTTTCAAGCGATCAATGCTATCAAAGGTCCTAACAAAGGCGCTTTGCCAAAACCCAGGCGTTTGCTGTGACCGGCCACCGTTTGCGTCCGATTCAATGTTAGACGTTCTCAGAACTATCAACGGATGGACTTACCTCTTGCTTTTCTTCGTCAGAAGAAGGCGCAAGTGGCTGTACTTTCTCCGTTCTCTCTGCGGAGGAAGTTGCGGGTGCTACTTCCACCAATTCTGTCCTGGGCGCTGAAGAACTCACAAGTGGCACGACGGAGGTAGTACTATTTGCTCCTGGAGACAGAGATTCCTCTGCTGTTTCATTGTGCTTTTTATCCAGCTTTGCAATGTCGTTTTGCTTGGGTGAACGCCTACCTGATGCATACAGCAATCACAATCTGGTGCTTTCCATAGAAACATGGTGATTGATTAGCAAAAAAGCCCCGGACGACCCCATTTACCGTGCTAAGATCTTGGACCATAAGGCCTTGACCAGAACTGATACAGTATACAGTATGGAGGGTACAGGATGTCATTCTTTCTATGGACGTATCTACGCTCTAAAAACAAACCGGGACTGCTTTCATAAGCGGATAAAAATAGCCATATTCTCACCACCACCCAGTATCCATCACGCCTCGTTCTGCCGCGCACCGTTTCTTTGCAATAATCATATCCTCTGCTGGGCTGTTTGGTCGATACGAAGAGATATCGTTGAGTACGGGGTCCCACCACTCGCCCCGCCCTGTCGAAAAGGACGCCCCGACTTTATTTGGTAAAGGTGAATCTGTGACAAAAGCTAGGCACTGACGCAAAATATAGAAGTGAGAGACATTACCAAAATCAGTGAGAGTATCGGAGATAGTATGGTTGCTGTAGTTTTGTCGAGTTCCAATCTAGTACCGCAGACAATATTTCGACCGTCTTTACTGTTGTTAGTGGTCATCAACACTTTATTATGCAGCGTTAACTTACGTTGCTTTGAGTTTGTCCGATGTCATCATCTCTCTGTCTATCTCGTACTGAAAGCATCGGCAATGGGATAGTCATCCTCAGGTGTGTCGCTTCAATCTTCGAGGTCCGCGTGCTGGAGGGAACGGAGATGCTTTTTGTCGAACTTTTTCCAAGGCGCTTCCGAAGCAGTAGCCGGCCAGCGCAGAGGTGCCTTGTACGCCTTAGCCGTCTTCGCCGGAACGATCGTGTCCGTAAATGGTTCTTTGAATGCACCGAAGACCAGAAACGGAGTCTCGGTCAGGTGATAGGTACTCCTCGGTACGCCTATCGTACCAATCGCGCTCGAGGATTGCATTGTTCCAATATCGTATGAGGTGATGACATTCGTAGCTTGGAGCGCGATCTTGTAGTCTGCATTACCGTACTCTAGCTGGCCAAGCTCAGGTTGCCCACCGTTCGCCAGTGTCTCTTCTCGGCGTCGCCTCTCATACTCCTGGACGCTCTTGTAACGACGGGCAGTGAGTGGACTCAAGGTGAGGGTTCCCAGGTTGGTGGGCTTGAACATGGTCATGCCTTCGGCTTGTGAGCTACTGGGATATTGCTTTGAAAGCTTCAGTGGCGCCCAGTCCTCGTTGAGGTCTATGCTAGAGTCTTTTGGTGGCGCCTCGCATTGGTAGAAACGCGGTGTCGTTGGACCCTCGACAAACTGCACATACTCGGACTTCTGTTTAGTGCCTGGCTGACGTAGATTCGATTTGGGCGTCTCGGATGTTGGGAGCTTGATGATGTCCGACTTGGGAGCGGTTGAGCCGCTTAAAGTCTTGCGGGGGCCGGACGGTGCAGCGACACCACTGGAATGCTGTAGGATGGTACGCTTGCGGAGGAGTGACAACCTGCGGTTCGACAGCCTACGATTAGACTTTCCTGTTCTTAAAGGTTTCGTCGTACGTGATAACTTCTTGAGAGATGTCGCTCGATTCTTGATACTATAGGTGTTTGGAATCTTCTTCTTGCCGCCAGCGAGGCTGACTTTCTGCACCGATTTCGATTTTGCTGAAGACACGGTCTTTGGAGTGACTTGCGCGACGGAAGGGGTTGCATCTGATATATAATTATTATGATTGCCTTATAGGAAAATGACCCAGAGTATCATACCTTTCGGTTTGACCGGTGGCCGGACCGCGCGGGGAAGTTTGGATACAATAGGAGAGGAACGGTGCTGGATATGAGCTGTGTAATGTCAGTCACTATGCAATGCCTCCCCAGAACCGACAATTTACCATCTTTGTTCTCGTGCTGCAAAGCCTGAAGGTCCGTAGAAGTTGTCTGCAGTGGCCGGACACGGGGCTTCACGATCGTGGGACCGATGTACGCCGGGCATGGAGCAATCCGACCTCCCTCTCTGAACACTCCTAACAGTTGGATGTTGCGATCGATACGGCTGAGAGGATTGTCTTCCGCCAAGAGCGAGTCGATCGAGTCGCGGTGGTCCGAAGCTTCCAAGTTGGCCTCCGCGGTAGTCTCAGCGTATATAAGTGTCTTTGACAAATTGTGATCCGACGGTGCGGCGTTGATATCTGAGGCGCGCGTTTGCGTATCCGAGCAATTCGTGACCTTAGCCTTCTGCACTGCGGTAGTTGTCGGGCGTGACTTCTTAGCATCTATAATCTGCAACCTATTAGCCTTCATGCGTGAGGTCGTGTCCATACCGTGCCGAAGCGCCGCACGACCAGCGCCCGGTTTTGTCCTTGAAGAAGCCACCGGCACCTTTCGTGCTAGCGGGATGCGAGAAGTCCTCTCAGTGGTCTTTGAAGATACCGACAATAGAGTCGGCAGTTGTTGACGAGTCGGCATCGAAGCGACGCTGAGCGTAGTCCTTGAAGAGGCCTGCACACTTGGTACAGGCAGTCGTCTCGATGCCACAGAAGCAACATTCAACGTTGTTGTCCTTGAAGAACCCGACTGTATCGGTACTGGTCGGGGAAGCCTCGAAACTGGCATTTTAGCGACCGGATTAGCGGAGATGGTGGATAGGGACACGAGTCGAGCCATTGAGACTGATTTGTGTCGGTGCGTGTTGATGTTAATGTTGTTTTGTGTCTTGTTGAGCAAGATAAAACTTTGGGGCAGATCAAGTGTGATGCGGGATGGGAGAAAAGGCAGGCGCGCACGATATATATGCTAGCGGGGTCCAAGGCTGGAGCTGGCCTTTGGGCTGCCGCAGCAACCGCGAGAGCAAACGGGCTTGCGGTTGGAAGGTTGGTGAAAGTAAAAAAATGGAAAGTTTTCACTGAAGGCGTGAGAGACTTTAGGCTGCACTGTGGATCCCAAATGTAGGAGAGCGGTGCTAAACTGGAGGAGAGAGACTCGGCGATTGTATAATATCGATATAAGCGCTCTGCTAAGTTACGGGATATAATGAATGGTCGACGATGAGAGTTAGACGGGGAAGGACGAGAGAATGTAAGGAGCGGGTGTCACGGCTCTGTCTTAACTTGCAAGCTGCTTTCATTAGAAGCTGTCTACTTGTCAGAATAAATTGGATATAAGGGTGACATATATTAAACATACCTAGATATGTCTAAAGCTCTTCGCACCACTTTGCAGTCACCGCTTGGTCTGAATACGCCGTGGATCTAGTAACATGTAGCTAAGGAATACTACAATTAGTACACGCATATACCTCAAGATAAGCTGCTGAACATACGCATCACCTCAATTAAATTTGCTCCTTCGTTTAGAGAACTAAAAAAACCAGCATCGTGACGTCACACCTAAGAGAATCACAAAAGCATAGTCAATGATAACACCTAACATTTTCCAAGCAACTAAAGCACAAGCACAAAATCGCCATAAAGGCCTGCCGCAACAGAAGAGAATCTTTTGTCGGAACGACGCATTACACGACGAGTATCCAGGAGAGGAAAAAAAGAAGAAAGAAATTTGAAAAGAAAAATTAGTCAACGCTTCCATGCCCGCCCTCGAGCAAGGCGTCACGTGCGTACGGGTATCAGACGAAAGAAACGAACGCAAGCCTTCCAGCCCTGAAATCGCCACCACCTGGTGTCGAATCATCTCCAGCCTCCTAGACGCCAAAAGCAAAGTTTCCCACCATGTCAGACGCCTTGTAGGAAAATCAGCTCAGCTCATTACACCACAGGTGGTTGGTTCTGATCCCGTCCATTTGCTTCGGACTTCTGCCGAAGGTGATCTGTGAGGACAGAAAGGTTTGTCCGTGCCTCGGGGATGTTCTCAACGATGTGCCTCAGGTTGAGCATCTGCAGCTCTGACACGGCCTGATTCTGGGATAGGTTGGAGCCGAGGATCGTGATGATGACGGGCGCATCGATATATGGTCCAAGAATCTCAAGTGCCCTTGGTATCTGATGATGCGGCGGGGCGTTCACAGGAATTATTGGCTGTTGTTGTCCATTGTTGGCTGGTGGTGGAGCAAATGGATTGCCGTATTGTCCCGGAGGGAAGGCTGCACCCACTGGTGAAAATTGAGGACCGTGAGGGTTGGTGACTGGTGATGGACTAGGGCCGTTCGTTGGCGCATGCGTTGTAGTTACAGGCTGAGCAACCTGACCGGCGGCGATCTCTTGTGCTGGATAGCGCTCGAAATGCTGTGTTGCAGGAAGCTGGGGTTTAACTTCTGGGAGCTTGGCAATGAGGGCAAGCAGCAACATATGCTCCTTGCGGGGCGTCTCGATGGTGCAATACTCGAGCATATCGATGAAGGGCGGGAGGTTGCTACCGCCAGCCTCGATCGGAATAACGTAGAGATCCCGCATGATGTCGTTGCCTAAGTTGTCGACAGGAACAACACCCCAGCGCCCTCGTGAATGGAAGTAGTTGTACAGATGATCCATGATCACACGTCCCTCTGTTGAAACAGGGCTTACCGCAAGGATGGCAACCTCGTGGCTTTCTGTGTGGCCTATACCCCGAATATAGTCGTCTCCTTTGGCGCTTTCTATCCGCCCTTGCACGGACAGCGAGTTCGTCAGTAGCTTCTCCCATGGGACTACCTGACCAAAGTCGCCACCAGCGACGAATCGACCGACAGCGTCGAATGACTCCATTGACTGCATACTAATCGACCCTTGCCAGCAAACGGTGGGATCCGACGAGTATCCTGACATCTCTACATCATTGTCCTCGTCTTTGAGTAGTCGATCCACGTCTGCATCATCAACGGGAGCCTGTGGCTTGTCGTGCATCTGCATAGAGCTTTGACGACGCTGAATGAACGTTTGTTGATCATGCTGTGGTGAACGGACTTTGTCAAATACCGAATTGATGTCGAAGTTGGTCGATGGTCGTCGTGCGCTATCTGTCTGTGCTCCGGTTGTGTCCACTGAGAGTGGGTCACGTGCGGCATCTGACGGAGACTCTGGTGGGCGGTTGCCGATAGGCGACTGCATTGCTGTCTCGTCCACGCTCTCCCTCTCTCGCAAATTGGGCTGCTTGAACTCGTGGTTATCGTAATTGTCCTCGCCCACAAGTTCTTCACCTTTGTGTGTCTTGCGCATTCGAGGTCCAGCTTCCTCGGTCAAGATCATCTGCTTCTCGGCGGCTTCTCTCATGGCAGCATACTCGCGCTGTTTATCCTCGCTCGCCATTTCTTCGGCCTCCATGCCCACAAATTCCGGTGCCTTCAGACTTCCAGAGAGTAGCTGATCTACAAGGACTGTGTTTTTCTTGATGTTGAACATGATGGTACGCAACTTGGCGAAGTAGGGCGAGTCCGCCCCAGTGGGTTCACCATATTGACTGAAAGCGGCGTGGCTGATCTGTAGGGTCAGTCGTGTCGAGAGGGATTTGGCTGTCTCGCCATCCGGAATGCGGTAGCCCCTTGCATCGGAGGCAGTAGTGATCAGTGGCGTCAGCGTGTCCCGAAGCTTTTCAGCGAGAGCTTTCTGATTCTGAGGAAGAGCGTCAATTTCGCCCACTGGTGCGGCTTGCGAGGTGGCTTTGCTCTCGGGATGGCCGGATTTCCTGCGCTTCTTGCTCGCATTGGCTTTCTCTGCGGTTGGCTCATGACGACGTTTCTCACCCAACGGCGATTGTGGCTGACTCTTGTTGCCCTGTTGTAGTGCAAAGTCAGCGGAAGTCGGCTTCGAGATAGACACAATGCGCACCTTTGGGTCAGCATGGCCGTTCGAAGCCTTATGCTCAGGTATGGGGGCTGGAGTGGGAGTCGAGGCTTGGACGGGAGCTGGATCTGCTTGTGAGGGTGTAGCCGACTCCTGTGGTGTGGCTGCCTTCTCAGACGTGCCCTCCTGTTTTACGTCACTGGGGCGAGCCTTCGGCTTGGAACCTTTCTTGCGTGCCCAGGGTTTCTCTCCTCGCGCCATGGCAGCGAGCAGATCTTGGTGCTGTTCTGGCTTGCATTGTTCGCAGTAGTAATCTTTGCCTTCCCAAAAGTCGCCCTCGGGTAAACCTAGGCACTTGTTGTGCTGCCAGGCCAGGCAAATGTCACAGCAGATCATTTGCCGTCCGCGAATGTCGCGCTGGTCGCCGCAGACGCAGCGAATGATAGCGTCCTCTTCCTCTTCCTCCTCCTCTTGCTCAGCGGACTGCGTTGACTGGGCGCGCGCAGCCTGGCCCTTGGCTTGAGTCTTTCCTTGGCCCTGTGCCTTCTTCCCGGCCTTTGGCTGCTGCGTCTTGGGCTTCGGAGCGGGCGAGGGTTCGTCAAGGGCATCATGATTCTTGGTGTGGTGGCCTTTATTGGCGCGGCCAGAGCGGCGTATATCTTCTGTGGCGGCAGTGTCAGTACCAGTCCAGGGTTGGAGGTTTTTGTGCGCGGCGCGAGGTCATGAGGGTTTCGCGACAGCAAGGAGCGGATTGCAAGTTTGTGGTGTCTGCTTACCGGACATGGTGTAGGACACGAGTAGATGGGCTCAATATGCAACCACGTATGTAGCTTATGCTATATGCGCAACAGATTTCAAAGACGTCTCTACAGAATGCTCCAAGCCAGTCCCGCGCGTTGCAGTGCGGGCGAAAGGACAAGCCGTGGAGTCCAGCTTCTAACTAGATAACAAGCGCAAAAGACACTCCTGCCAGGTCGTCCAGAGCAGAAGGCGCGGAATGTAGTGCGATTGCCTGATTCTGAGTCGCCGCTTCCTCTTGCGCGATGTACCTTCCAAGCGAAGAACTGCCGTCACGCGATCAGTGAGCGCGTCGGAGAAGGTGTCTTTGGTTAAAGAAGCTCCTCTGTACGTGCGCGCAGTCTTGCGCACAAACCGGGGAGAGTGAAAGGTGGCGGGGTGAATGATGCCGGCCGCGATGTGTCGTGTGGTGTTGACGGAACGAGATGGTGAGGAGGTGGAGCTTGGACCCGACAGTTTTGCCGATGGCTTTGGCCTTGGCTGGCGTAATCCTAGCAGGGGAGCGGCTGGCCGCTGGCAAGCTCAGGACCCTTTGCGCCTCGAAAGTTGCTGTTCTGCAAGCGCCATACGGTTTCTCCATAACAACACGGGAGAAAGTAGTCGCGCGAGAGCTTCCTGAAGTCGCCATCATTCAAGCATCCTCCAACATCAATATGGCGGACGCACGCGCTATGCTGCGCCAGCAGCGTGCAGCACGGCAACAAGCTCAGAAGCCCCAAAAGCAGTCGGCAGCTCCCGCAGCAGTGCCCATTTCAAAGAAGAGGAAGGCAGCAGACGAGAGTGCAGAAGAAAGGAAAAGGACGCGAACAGAGGAACAGGCTGGTGTTCCGGCAGGATTCTTCGACGGTGGAGCTGCTGCGAACGAGGACGAGCTACAAGTCGAGCGTACAGACACGATCCAGGAGAGCAAGCCAACACCAGACACGCAACAACCAGAGCCTGCAAAAACAAATGGAACCCCACTTGACCCTTCAGCCGAAGCCGAACTCGACGCCTTCATGAACGAAATGAATCGGGAGAAGCCTGCTCCACCTCCACCTACCATCTATTCCGGCGCTGTGATAGAATCGGCGCCCATGACAGCGGCCGAGATCGCCGCTCAGGCGCGAGAAGAACAGAGCGCACAACGAGCAAAGAGAGATGAAGAAATGGAGGGCGAGAAGGAGGATGCTGCACGGGCACTGGAAGACGAATTCGAGGAGATGGAGGGTTTGGAGGAGAGGGTCAAGAAGCTGCGCGAGCAGAGGGAAGCGCTACGATTGAAGCATGTACAACCTGTAGACGTCGAGGTTGTGCCAGACGCTCCGCTGCCCGAAGAGGATGGCGAGAGCGAGTCTGAGGACGAAGAGTGGGACGACTGGAGATTTCGTCCTGCTTGAGCGAGACCGGCATTTGCATAGCGAGTTCTTTTCAGATCTGCACCTGTAGCATGTGCAATGTACTACCACTTTGATACCCGGGCCTGGCGTTTACGAACATTGAAAGTTCAAAGGGAATGTGTCCTAGCTTGTAATCAGCAGACCAATCCCTACAAATAACCGTTCAAATGTAACATCATTATGCAGTGTGATCTTCGTGATCTCCTCAAGGTTCCGATCTTACCGCGCTGCTTATTGACAATTTTACATTTTGACATGCTGGTAGCGCCAAGAAATGAGCGTCATTGTTGGTGAGGGCCGGGAAACGTCGAACACTTCAGGCCTCGAATAAGACCTGTCTCAACACCCCCTCCCAACCTTGCCTCGAGTTTGATTTACACGTGCTCCCAAGCCCTTTCAATTCCTCTTCCCCATCGAGATCCCTCTACGCACACGGACGGCCGTACCTTCCGTCCAGCACACGACACCCATACCCCACAATGTCGCGGCGGCCCAACCCTGCCGCTGATCGCGCGGAACAGAATCGCGCGACGCTGAAGAATCTGGTCAAACTCGAGGGCAACAAGACCTGCGCTGACTGCAAAAGAAACAAGCGTAGGCAACTCTGAAGCACGCGACACATTGTCTTTACTAACTTCCGCCCTAGACCCGCGATGGGCAAGTTGGAACCTGGGCATCTTTATATGCATCCGGTGCTCTGGAATACACCGTGGCATGGGAACACACATTAGCAAGGTCAAATCCGTCGACCTTGACTCCTGGACCGATGAACAGCTCCAGAGCGTGCTAAAGTGGGGTAATGGCCGGGCGAACAAGTACTGGGAAGCGAAGCTGGCACCTGGCCATGTACCGTCGGAGGCGAAGATCGAGAATTTTATACGCACCAAGTACGAGTCGAAGCGATGGGTCATGGATGGGCCGATTCCTGATCCCTCAACCCTGGAGGCGGACGACGATGACATGGTAAGTGGTGGCCAAGTGCACATTAAGGACAGACGCTAACTGGTGTGGTAGCCACTGAAGAAAGTACAAGAAAAGGTACAAATAGAGCGATCAGCGTCGCAACGTCTTGCTGGTGGCTCGAGGCAGCTCCCTCCACCCCAGGCGAAGCAGCAGCCCGCTATCGATCTTTTTGGTGACGAGCCTGCCCCTCAACGACCGAACACTGGGCCTCCAGCAGGAGCTAGAGCGCCTCCGAGGGCAGAAGCCCCCCCACCAAAGCAAACAAAAGCTGGTGACTCGTTATTGGGCTTGGACTTTCTGGGTGGAGCATCGTCTGCGCCACCGGCCCGACCCTCGAGCACAGGTCCTGCCGCCGCTGCACCATCAAGACCGGATCTGAAGCAGTCCATCCTGTCACTGTATGCTTCGAAACCAGCAGCCTTGCCACAGCCACAGCAGAATGTGCAACAAGACGCTTTCGGTGGCTTGGCCTCCCCTCCGGCGCAAACATCCCCTCAACAGTCAGCATTCGGTGGAATGAACGATGCCTTCAGCACCCTTTCTTTCAACGCAGCACCGGCATCCAAGCCTTCTCCATTTTCCGGCCTGGACAGCTTCTCGAGTGCGAAATCACCACCTACTACATCTTCGTCAAACATGTTCGGTGGTGGAGGCAATTTCTTCAACTCTAAACCAAAGTCACCTCCACAAGCCCAGACACAGAACCGAACGATGAGCCCTTCCGCCGGCTTGGGCGACTTTGGCGCTTTTACGTCACCCGCACCGTCGAAGCCCGCAGCCCCGGCCTCCGGTATGAACGACCTTCTCGACCTTTCTATGCCTTCTGCGCCCGCGCCAGCACCGAGAGTCACCTCACCGCCCCTAGCATCCCCGCCAATGAACTCAGCGTTCAATCTTTCCTCTCCCGCTGCTCCCTCAGCCCCCGCAGCACCCAAGGCGACCCCTGCTCCTGCAACCGTGAACTACGGAGGGTTCTCGAACATGGATGCCTGGGGAGGTAACGACGTCTGGGCATCTTCTGCTCCGAGCCAGCCAGCAACTACCGCAACTGCATCACATGCACGACCCAAGAGCCCGGGCTGGGGTGCACCGCACGTCGCCCAGGACGATGACTTCGGTGGATGGAGCAGCGCCGCGCCTACCACGAATACACACACGACTACAACGACTCACACAAGCACCACACAGAACAAACCTGCAGGAGGATTTGGAGGCGGCAGCGATGATTTGTTTTCCAATGTATGGGAGTGACCGGCAATAGCATCTCAGTGGGGAGATTTTGGAATAAATGTATAGGCCACGCGCGATTAGTCAGTCATACGGAGATCAGCTCGCGTCTATTAGAGCGCGCAAAGAATCATCAGTACTGGATCCGCCGATGTGAAGATGGAACTTGTATACAAATCTATGAACATAGACCGCTGACCCAAAGAACGACAAAATGCCTAAACTTCCAACTCCAAACACCGTGCTGAATGACAATGCGATCCAACCCTTGCACTTGACTTGCCCATATACATACGCCAAAGCATAAACACTAAGTATCCTTTCCATCCTCAATCCTCTGCCGTAGCATACATAGTACACTTCCAACCCTCACTAACCATCTCTTTTCTATTATTCAACCCACCCCCTTCAATCCCTCACTCCTATCCCCCGTCTCCCCTAATCTCGTTCCCTCCCCCTTCCCTCTATCACATACTAAACAACCAACCCCCAAACCCACCACAACACCACCACGACCCCCACAATCATACCCGCAAGTTTCAAAATCGCAACCTTGTTCCCCGACTGCGCCATGCGCGTCAACCGCGTCGCACTCCCCTTGAGCGTTGTGCCGAAAGAGGAAAACGTCTCCGATGTGCTGTCGATGACGTGTTGGTCTCGCGCGGAGTCGTAGATGTCGATGGTTACGCCCCGCAGTGCGGAGACTTTGGACGCGAGCTCGTCGAGGCGGGAGGAGTTTTGTCTGTAGGGGGTTTAGTGAGATGGGGGGAGGGTGGGAGTGGGGAGAAAGGAGCGAAGAGGGGAGAGGGGTTGTGTGGGAGGGTGACGTACTGTTCGCGCTCGTAGGCTTGTGACATTGTTGCGGTGGTTTGCGGTTGTTTGCGCTGGAGATTGGAGGTGAGGTTTCTGGGTGTCGCGGAAGTCGTGGGGTAGCTTTTCGGATATTGTTGGAGTTGGATATGCTGTGTAAAGAGTCGACGATGGTTTGGTGAAAGCTGGGGGTTTCGGGGGACTTTGTAGCGTCGGGAAGCTGTGTGTTTCTGATATATCGAAGGACGCCTGCTGGATACGCGGATGCGGATAGCCAGGTGACGTTGCGTCTGCCAAGAGACCCTGGGCGAATGGGGTTTAGCGTGGATGATGATCCGGGGAAGACATCTTGAGATTGTTGTCTCCAACATCATATCTTAGTAACTTCATCTGCGACGAGTGCTTCGTCTTTTTTGGCGTTGTCTATTAACTTCTAGGCATGATTCAGAGCGCTACCTGTTAGCTCGTGGGTCTGAGCATTGTTTGCATGTTTAAATGCACAACCGTTCAACTATCTAGAATATCTTTCGATTCTCCCTTGTCACCAACAGTAACCCGCGTTCAATAATATTCTTCACCATGCACCAGACGGTGGCCATGGTATGGTTCAATAGCTATGATCGTTTCAGAGTCGGCTACGGCTTTCGTACGACCTACCGGTGAAGACAATGGCTACCTCGCGACTATATTGAAACAACACAAAATGCAGTGTACCCCGAAGTCTGCACCTGGACAGCATTGGTGAGCATCAGCATACGTTGGACTCAATCCGAACCTCTGTCATGCGCTCTTCTACTGCGGTGCACTTATCTCCTCTCACTCACGCAACACATGTGAAGACCGAGGGCGCGACAACATTGGTACGAAACGCGTTCAACGTGGCCACAATACACAAACCATGTTAGCGGTAGCACATTAAAGTATCGCCTTGAATGAGGCTGATATAGTTTCCCAAACAACTGTAATCTCGAGACTTCTTGGACGAAACAAGGCTGTGCGAGATTAGCTACAGTGCTGTCGCACACGACCTTTCGCTGCGTCACCCATCTCGTCCCGCATGTCGTCCAGGACCAGGCTTTCCGCTCGATATGGGAACTAACATAGCCTCCTACAGGTTTCGGGACTCTTCCAATTCGCTGCTCCCGGCTCCTCGTGTCTGGGCAATGCAAAGCCACTCTCCTACCCACATAGCACCCCGCTAAACCCAGACATATCTCAGGATACAGGGTTTAGTCCTCTACGAGTAGTGCCAAATCAGGAATAGTGTGGAGGAGGCGAAGCCTTACACTGAAGCCATTTCGGTTACAACCCACAGCTTTAGCCCCCCAGTCCTACACTTGCGCAAAGCCTCATGCTGTTGAACGCAACATTGTGGGCGTTGGTGTGGAGCCTGAGGAAAAGACGTATAAGGGGGGGGTTTACTATTACATGAACTACAAGAGTTAAAGAGGTCATTAATGTCTTGCTTCGAGTTCCGGACCGAACTTAACACGGCACCATCGAATCTTTCGTGAGACAGATGACATGGCTTTCTTTCGCGCCCTATCCTCACTTTGCTTAGTTTCTTGGACTGGCCTTACTGTAGTGGCCACCCCCCTCCCTGCTTCAATTCAGTTACGCAATGCACCTGGCACTTATGATTCAGATACCTATATTGCTGTCAAACGTGGCCTGGCTGCTGCAAGTCTTGATAAACGTGAGGGATTCAAGGCTGAGTTACCTTTGGAGAAGAGCTGGAGTGGCGCCACATTGCTATCCATGTGAGTATTCGTATATATGCTAGGATGATGACGCTCGGCAGTAGCTAACAGCAACGATATAGACAAGTCCCTCAAGTAGATCCGCAGAACAATCAGAACAGAAGCCTAGAAGTTACCTGCACGACTTGTTACGTCCGTGGTCATGCTACTGCAGAGCTTACGATCGACGAAAACTTCAATGCTAGCCAAGCCCTGGACGCAACGAGAGACTCAGTTCGCGACAATGTCAAGAATTTCACAGAAGATTTCGAAGACTATCTTGCCAACTACACGGAAGGAGTCTTGCGGAAGTTTGGCGACGGGGTTGACTGGTCCGACTTGGAGTTTCCGACTTTCCCATTTGCCTTCGATCTGGAAGTTCCAGAGATACCAGAGTGTAACATTCGATTTCAGTTCGACAATATGGAGCTATATTTGGAATTACGCACCTTCCTTAATGCCGGGGCGATGTACGAAATCAATCTTTTCGCGACGCAGACCCCTATTGGCATCAAGGTCGGGCCAATCATCCAACTCGGAGTCGTGCTTTCGGTCGACTTGCTATTGACTGTAGAAGGCTCAATTGACATGAGTAGTGGATTCCACATCAAGTTCGACGACGGAGTCGCGCTGGATATCGTGCTTTTTGGTGCCAAAGTCTCCAACATGATCTTGTAAGCAATGGAATTCTAGCTCTCAGACTCCATGGCTGATATGAATTCTAACAGTAACGGCGGGCAATTCGAATTTCTACCGGTCATGGTCGAGAGCGCCGATATAGTTATCTCAGCAGTCCTTCGGATCGGCGTTCATTGCGGCATTGAAGTGACATCGCCGGAGACACCAGGCTTGATGGACCTTGGTAGACGACTTGGCCTGCCCACAGTTACCGCCGGTATCGAGGTGGCAGTCTTCGCCCACGTTGCGGAGTTCATCACAAACGTTACATCCGCGCCCGATGAGAAGGCATGTGCATTCAAAGTTGTCCAAGAGTACAATCTCGCCTTGGGAGCAGTTGCTGGTGCAACGGTTCTAGTCAATGCACCAAAAATAGAGCCTATGACGTGGGGACCGGTCATTGAGGCGTCCACAGCTATCTTCACGACTACGCTTGCCGAAGTGTGCGCCACGCAAGGGTTGGTGACACCTACGCCTGTCACTTCGACGGCTCTCGAGCAGAAAAGGCAAGGTTTGATAACGACAACTTTGACTACTGTCATCACTACGAGTGGTGTCAGCTGCATGACTACAGGCGTAGCGAACTGTCCGGCATCTGCGCAATCCACCACCAAAGCCACATTCACCAAGACCCATGTGACGGCTGTTCCCCCAGGCGTAGAAGCAATCTTCCCACAATCAACATTCACTAGTGTTCAGAGCACTATTCGCTTTGGCACACGTGCTAAATCCATCAGAGCCACTTCCGGAAGCCCTACTGCATATACTGCACCGCCAACACAGACTGACAATGTTAATGCAGCGGATGATGGCTCCATGAGTGAGGAAGCGGCCGTTGTTAGTAAAAGAGTTGTTGTGGGTGTCAGTGTTGGATTGGGAGTGCCGGTGATTCTCGCTGTTGTTGTAGCGCACCTGTAAGTATATACCCTAAAGATGAAGACCCAAGATACACATGACTGACTAGTGCACTATATAGGTTCTTCCAAAGGCGCAGAAAGGCCGCTACTGAGACGCCAACTGCGACTGGCCTGGCTTCCGATCCACGTACTGACAATAGCGGCGACAAAGACGAGGTTACAGATTCTAAGAAGTCTGGCGTTGAAGTTAATGAGACAGGGCAACACTAAGTACAGGGTCTTCGCAGGCCAGGCTTGATCTTTGTTATTTTCACTACAATAGGAGGTCCTCAGTAGTCTGAAATCAATATTTGGGTTGTTCTTAAGCGACCGGGGAGTAACTCAGCGCAAGATGACCGTGTACTTCTTTTGAACGCAGGAAATTGCTGCGACAACTGAGCGATCCCCCGCTTGCCCAAAAATCTGGTTGATATCTGCTGCTCGTGTTGGTCTTCGTGTAGGCATAATTGTGGTCGACCAATACAAATGTTTGTTTCAGACCGGATCAGTTTTGTCTGGGTGCTTCCTTGATACTCCGAGATAGACAAGTGGCACCGCGCACCAGAATCTTCTTCGAATACCCTTCGGCTGGGCCGTTCGCATCTCCTGGGTTTTATTCGCTGTTCCTTGTCCGGGAAACTTTGAGCAGCACAAGTCCAGTGTCGTTACAGCTTCGTGTCGCGGTTCCCTGGCGCCGGAATGCTTTTTCGATTGTGCTATTTTACTGGCATTGGATATACTTCTCACCCGTACCCGATGTCATTCTTCCCATTCTAATTGAGGTACGACGTTAGAGACATCTCGATCACTATGAGCGGTACATCGAGACAACATGAAAGAAGATGTCGTTGTCTTGGCGCATACCTGATTGCAAGTAACATCAAACTCCGTACTTGAGCACATACATATATTCCTATACGAACTACATTCTAGTTATATGTAATTCCCTCACTTGGGTAGCCATTCCTAGCATCATAACGCCCACCCGGAGCCATACCATCCCTCGGGAGAAGAAAAATTACCATAACTAGCAGAGCAATTGTCAACGGTCTCATCAACAAACTGCGTACATGATTCAGATAGTCCTGTCTCCGCATGCCATATTGCGTAAAGTCCCACGTCTCGCCGCCCTGTCCCACCGTTTGGGAAAGTAAAATCGTGTCCACGCATAGATTGGACGCAATATCTCGGCAATTAGATAACGCTACTTTATAGTCCTTGCAATGCTCCCTTCGGTGGTTGGCTTTTAGGTTTCCGATAAGTAAGTCGTAATGCGCTGATCTTGCTAACTTTTCACACTGTTGTTTGCGTATCAGCGGAACGGACTTATCTTCTCGCATATCCTGTATAATAGCTCGCGTAGCGTGGTATATAATTGAGCAAGGACAGCCATGCTCTTCTGGATCGATATTACATCCCTCACCGCGCCCCACCATCCCCAGCAGGCCTCGAATATGGTCCTTCTTGTCCTTCCCGCACTGCGAGTCTTTCGAGAGGAAAATCAACTCCGCAAGATTGAGCCGTACTCTCCTTTCACGGTAGATCTCCGTGAGTAACCATACCGGCTGCCTCTTTGTGATTTGCCTCTGCGCCTCTTGGAGCGTGTGATGTGAAGATCCGAGATCTGCTGCAGCTACTTGCGTCGCGAAATCAAGTAGCACTTTCCACGGTAACTCGTTCGCGCCACAGGCTAGCGTCGTGTTCGCAGACATGCACAGCTCCTGCAGAATCCACACGCGGCTCCAGTAGGCCTTGGAGAAGATATCACGTACATAGAGCGCAACGTCGCCGAAGCTGCGCTCAAATTTTTTGAGGTGGTAGTACGCTGCGCCTTTTTCGGCAGCGTAACGAAGGCCATAGGGTTGGTGCTTGATATACCGTATCGCTTTCGCCGTGTCGGAGTCTCCGGGACCAATCCATGCGAACACTTCCTGTGCCTGCCCGTATATGTTCCTCATGGATTTGATTTGAATGTCCTTTTCGGGCTGGCTGTCGTCTTGGACTATGCATAGTGCGTCTATCCACCACCATCCGCTCCATCGACGCGAATGCTGATAAGATTTTCGCATTCTAGATATGTGGGATAGAACTTCGAATAGATTCTGTGTGACGGCGAAGTGAGATGGGTCTGCTTCGCCAGACCCGTTCGTCATGTGGATTGAATGGCTGGCTGAGAGTTCGCCCCAGGTGTATGAGAGAGCGGTGTACGATCCATATGCCATGGTATCTGCTCTGTCAAAATGCCGTAGTTCGCACTGGAGAACATCGCTATCTTCGTATGGCGAAACTTTAAGGAGGCGAAATTGCCTTCTTGGTTCACTAAGAGGGCGATGTCGAAAACACGGGTCATCTCTCTTTTCGCTCATTGTGAGAAGGCATTTACGAGGGCCAATATGATTGCGTATTTGTCTAATGATATTTCGCTTGATAGAGTCTGGTTCATTGAATGTGAGTGTTATGATAGATGTCTCGAACTTTGAGTTGAAGATGAACCTGACGACTCAGCCACGATGTCATTCCCGCCCCCACAACTATCGACACGTTGACTTGCTGCGCCACCCGCAGCAAAACCAGGCCTTCAAGCACTGTAGGGGCAGCATCATCTAGGTATGAACGTAGCACATCAGTTGATTCCCACTTGGAAAGCTACCTATGGTAGTGGTCAAGAGATTACATGACCTGCAAAGAGTTATTCTTTGCTGCATCGCCGTCGGAAACATTCCCCTGCGCGGAATTTATTCCGCGTGAGGGTTGTGAGTATCTGAGCAATATCAGATCTCACTCGTAGCTTAGTGATTGTGTTTGCAAAGACTAAACGGCAGGTGAGGATAAATATCAGCAAGAACCTTCGCCCTATCATTCTAACCTACACCTAAAACGGGGTCTTAACACTGTCCCAGACACATTATATCGATGAATCAATTAAACACTATCTACCAGCTCTATAAAATAGGGTTAAAGAGAGACGTTGCGCCTCAGAACTATTACCATCTACATCACGAAAGCAGCGAAAGCGACCACAGCCGCCACAACGCCACTTCTGTGTAGGCCGCTGGCGGCACCAGTGAACTCAGCGGTACCGTATCCAGTCTCGGTAGCAGATGGCTTGACGTAGCCGGTACCATAGCTGATCGTGGCGTTCGTTGCCGGATACCCAGTCGACGGCTGAACAGGCTTACCAGGCTTCTCACCAGAGGGCGTCTCAACAGGCTTATAACCACCGTCCGTGGGTTTGCTAGGCGTGTTTTCGCTGTAAACAGCAGAGGAAGGGTGTTGAGCATAGTATTCACTCTCCGGAACCGCAACCATGCTGAGCGTGATGACCTTGGTTTGATAAACCTTTGTCGTTATCGTTTGCCCGACCTCGCCCTCGCAGTCATCTCCAATGCAAGCGGGTTGGGTTGGGTAGGTAGGAATGGCAGTCGTGAGCTTGCCGGTCTCCTCTGTGGGGTACTCTTTGGGAATGGTTACGGTGACAGTCGTTGGACCTTCGCCGCAACCCTTGTTGCAGACCTTGGTTGTGATCTCGAAGCCTGGAGGCGGGTAGGCTGAGTAGTCAGAGCCGGAGGTCGGGTACGCAGCAGGTGTGGTAGCGGGATTGTAGGTCACGATATGTTCGGTAGTGATGGTTGTGTAACCAGTCTCGCAGACATCTACGTAAGTTGTTGTATACGTGGTAGTGATAGCCGTCTTCGAGCCCTCAGGGTGGGAGTCATAACCATTGCCATACGAAGGCTTGCTTGTGACATCGGGATAAATCGGGGACACGAGAGTAAAATCTGGGAGGTAGTCGTAATCATCGTGGACCAACTTGCTTGGCTGTGCCGGGTAACCACCGTAGGCAGAAGCAGAGCTTTCTGAGTCTGGGTAGACGGGATAGGCAAGAGCAGAGCTCAGAGGGTAGGCAGAAGTCTCATACCCGACTTTGGTGCTGGAGGTGGTGCAGGTAGTAGACGAAGCATGATAACCTGTACCCGAGGAAAGTGACGTGCTGTTGTTGCCAGCCGCGTAATTTGAGATAGATGAACTGACAGCATAAGCCGCCTCTGATGACGCACTAGATGGATAAACGACGGAGCTGTCATGAGTCGATGGGGCGGAGTAAACCACGGAAGAGCTGAGCGAGACGTGCACCGAAGCGGAGGCCGAAGCGGATGCTAAAGCAGACCCTGAGGCCGCCTGAGAGCTGATGGTATAGTGAATCGAGGAAGACGCAACCAGTGTCGCAGAGCGAGCAGAGTAAGGAATAGACGAGCTCGCAGCGACGTGGACGGAAGAGCTAGCAGAATATACCGAGCTAGACACGTGAACGCTGCTCGGGGCATGGATAGAGCTGGAGGTGCGGATTGAAGAGCCATGAACTGGAGTGCTCGAGACATGAATGCTTGAGGAGCTCACGGGGGTGCTAGTAGCGTAGATGTTGGATGAGCGCACCGAGGAGATGCGGACTGCAGAACTCGAGGTATGGACGCTCGAGGAACGTATCGGAGTACTGGATTCCTGGATGCTAGACGAACGAATCGAGGAGCTACGGACTGAAGAGCTACGAACCGGTATGCTCGAGGAGTACAGGCTGGAAGATCGAATGGGGGTGCTGGAAGCAGGAACACTGGACGAATGAATCGAGGAGCTACGCACGGGAGCGCTTGAGGCAGGAGTACTAGACGGGCGGACGGAGGAGCTACGGACGGAGGAGCTGCGTACTGGTGTGCTACTGGCAGAGCGAACAGTGCTGCTGGAGGCACGAGTTGAAGAGTGAGCTACCGACGACGAAGAGCTAGACACGCTCTTCTTCTGGTAAGTTTTGAAAGAGCTGATGCGCCAGTACGCGTCCTCAAAATCCTGTGGGTTCTCAGCGACGTACTTCTTGCACGAGCTCATGCCGTCGAGCGCCACGCCATTGGCATCTGTATATTTGGGACAGCTAGACTGTGCATATACATTTCCAGCCCAGTCTCCGCAGAAGTTGTTCGTGAAAATGAAACGGTGGTCCTTGAATCGCTGGTCGATGTCGCAGTCGCCCTCGAAGTTTGCAGCCGGGGTGCCGAAGTCGCTAGTGTCGGGCTCGCCGTAGGTCAGGCTGGCGGGGATAGTGCTGCCACGGGGGAAGAACCATGTCCTGATAGCGTCGCTGTCCCATTCCATGGCATATATACCACCGCCATTAGCGTTGAAACCGCCACCGAATGAGTTGTCACGTGATTCGTTTACATCACAGCCTGACGTTCCGGAAGTGCTGTCGATAGAACAGTCATAGAGGTTTTGCTCGCCAGTTTGGCCGAGACCATCGGTCTTGCACTGAGTGTCGGTGTGCAAGACGTACTTGTTGTTTGTATTTTGGTTTACGCCCTCGATTATGTCAATCTCGCCCTTGACCTGGATTGAGGTATCGAGTCAGTGTTGAGTTCATAAGTTTTCCATTTATGTGTTTGACTTACCGGCCATGGCTCCTGACCGAGAGACCAGAAAGATGACCACATACCGCAGACGCTCGGCATTGCCTTGACATCAATAACGAATAGACCATGGTTGTAGTTCTTTTTGCCTTCGAGACGCACACTCTTACGGCCCTTGTCACCGCCATCAGCGCTGTTCAGCGTCTCTGACGAGTCCGCGCCGAACAAGACATCAGTTCCAACTGTCCTGTAGAGATTCATCGATTCGGCGGTCGCCTCATCAACATAGTCGACAAAGCCGTTGTTCTTTTCATATGTTTCGAACTTGAACGCATCGAGCCAGTTGGCTCCGTTATAACTGTCCTGAACCTGGTACTTGGTAGCGAAAGCAGTGGATGAGAGGGTGGATAGAACGGCGCCAAGACCCAGAAGGAATGATGAGGAGGGCATCCTGAATATTAAGTATAGAAAGAGTGGCTAGATTAAAAATGTAAAAAAACGAGTGTCAGTAGAACAAATCTACGAGTTCATGAACAAACTGGAAAGTCGTTGAAGAAAGAAAAGCGAGCGCGGCCGGCCAGCCTATCTACGTTTATCACCCAAACTCCTGATTCTCTACACTAGAAGCGCCGAAGCTCTCGGGGATGAAGCTGTGCCTGGCTCATCGTGGCCCTGCAGCCGACGACGCAAGCCATAGGAGGGCATGTATCGATCTAAGCGGACCCCTTCACCGGATTCAGATAAATGATAGAGCCATCGCCTGTAGGAAGTCAAGCTCGAAGCCGCTTGTGCAGGTACGCGTCTTTGACAGTTCCTGAATGCAGTTAGTAGTCAAGTTAGCCCACGCTCGATATTCAAGACTAAGGCAGCCTTGCACGCGCCGCGCAATGCTTGAGCCGCTAAGTCATTCACATAACCGACGCACAGCTGGAAAAAATACGCGTGGCTTTGGCCGATATGAGATGGTCTTGGTGTTGAGTGGTGCGATTGTGGGCGGACGGGCCCGGGAGTAGACGCTAAGAAATCGTGGCTGATCTACCAGGGGTAGCGTGGTCCAGACCGAGAGTTTGGAAATAGAAATCCTCGCGAAGGGGACCTGGAACTGGGACTGTGAAAACAGATATCTGTTCGGAGTTGGCGATGTGGAAATGATATTTCGGTCCTTCATGATTGTGTCGGCAAGGTCTAAGACTGAAGGTCTAATTTATGAAACTAAATCGTGCCATTGCGGCTGCCAGAGAGGTTAGAGCCTAGGCACGCACCCTTTGCGCGACGACAGTAGAACTTATTCAACACGAATCTTATGCAGATACGAGCTGTTACCGCTGACTAGTGGAGATGGCGACAGGAAGAGAAGGCCGTTGAGCCGGCCGTTGTTTGCCGCGTCTCATTCACATGACATGGTATGCTCAAAAAGATGAGATTTGCTTCTGGTCGTCAATTTAGTTTCTTGAGATTGTAAAGTAGTTACTTTAAGGCCTCTCTCAACTCTTTCTAGTTTGGCTCCCAGCCGCGCCTAAGAGCCTACATCTGTCAGCGCAACTCGCAAATTTCATTGATTTGGAGTCGCCGCACGTCTTCAATCTGCATCATCCAAGCATCCGGCTCGTATCCACAGGTCTTTGAACGGAACTCGAGGTTCTGCAATTCCGGCCATTGGACGATAAACCTATGGCCCGCCGCGTTCAAGGCCTTGAGGTCGCTGACAAGAACTTCCACGGTCCTACGCAACTCCGCGCCTCGCAGACAACCAAAGGCAAGTCCAAGATAGGTATGAATCCGGATAAAGAAATGAACGTGATTCGGGAGCTGATGCAAGTTCTTTATAGGCTGTGTGAGCGTTTCGGCAAGGCCTATCACGTTGCAACAATGTGGTGCGTTATGAAGCTTGTTGTCACCGGCGCCAAGATCGAATCGAACTCTGCAGATGAAGTCGCGCGGTTTGAGACCGAGACCCCAGCGATCCATTGAGAGGAACCGATTAACAGCCTGGGTATTGTTCGCTTTGTCGTAGAAATAGAATAGTGTCGTTCGGTACCAGCTCTCTACGAGCTCATGCTTCATCGCATCGCCGACGTATTCAGTATCCCAATAGTGAGCTCCACAATCGCTTTCGCAAGGCTGGTCGGACCTGTGCGCATATTCCGGGCCGACGTAGATAGTGTCGTGAGCGTGAAGGTGCTCATAGACCATGTCACGGATCTCCCGAGGCAATGAATGCAGAACCGTCTCGCAAAATGACTGGCAGCTCGCTTTTGCGTACGGCTCTAAGAGTCTGCGCACCTTCTTGTCGACCAGGTGTTTCCGCTCCGTTTGGGAAGCAATGCGCCGGTACAGGCTATAATACTCTTTGGGGCCAGACCCTCGCCGTTCCGCTTCTTCTTGAGCAGATAGCTGTTCCTCAGAGGCTTTAATCTTGTCGCCCCATCGCAAACTGTCGATTACGAGGCTGTTTGCAGATCTGAGCTCATTTCATGGGTCACAATGATTGTGACACAGTAACGTACGGTTTTGCTTCCTTTCGCAACTTGGCGAGCTGGTCCGTCTCCGGCGAGTGAATTTGTGTAGTGGAGTTGTTCATGTTGTCTTTCAATTCGTATGTTGGATTAAAATATCGACGTCACTGTCAGAATGCGAAAGGTGTTGATCAGAGCCGGCGGTGAGCTGAAAGCGCGTGTGGGAAGAAGCGATGGTGGTGGCGCTCTTAGCGCATCTGCCTAGCCCCACTAAACCGTGGTTGTAGGTTCTCTATAAAGCGCAGCGACAACATAGAAAATAGGAACAGCCCACACAACATGAGAAGTTGAAACCCTTCGACGTTTTAGAAGGGAAGATTAATGAACCGAGCTCTGTGAAGAGGAACATTTGGCCTGGTAGCCGCGCCAAGCTAAGCGTGTCCAGTCAACCTACCACCGAACACCAACTTTTCGATTTTATAGAATACTCCTAAATTAGCCTAATTCCCCTAGAAATTAATCTAGCCTTACTTATCTACTCTAAAAATCTACTTTATAGTAGTTTTCTATACTATACTATAGTATAAAGTAGAGAATTTATTATAATAGTAGATTCTTTAACCCTATCTAAGCTACCTTACTAGCCTAACCCCCTTAGAATATAACTATAAGAACCTAAAAGCCCTACTTAGGCTAACCTATATACCTCTAAAAGATAGTAGAAAGACCTAAATTACTAGGTCTTACTATATCTTAATCTTAGTAGAGGTATAAATAATAAAAACTATATAGTTAAGGCTATAAACTAGTATTTTTAGGCTATATAATAAGCTATTATAACCTATAATAAGATTATAACTACTATTATATAGGCTATTAATAACTATATTACTAGGTTTAATAGTAACCTAGCTATACTTAGGGTTATAAAAGAACTATAGTAGCGCGTAATTAATATACTTATTATACCCTTACTACTAAATAGTAGTAGTAGCTCCTAAGAGAGTAGTAATAGGCTAGTAACTAGAAAATAGACTTATATAGACGCTGCCTAAGACCCCTAAACCTTATTAAGTAAAGAAAAAGGATATAGTATAGATAATAAGTATAGCTAGGTAGTACCTAAAGTACCTATATAAGCTACCTACTCTTATAAGTAAGATAATATAAGAATCTTTATTTTAGTAGATATAGTATAACGCCTAGTAAAGAAGTTACCTTTTACTATCTATTAAGCAATCTATATAGTAATACTAAAGCTTATACTTAATAATATACTATACTAGTATATAGAGTAATAACCTTAGTAGTTACCTAAGTAATATACTAGGGGCTATGCCTTAGGAGGACTTTTAGGAAGATACTATAATTATTATCCTTTAGTATTATAGTAATAGCTACTTAGTACTTATATATTATATTTATAAATAAAAGTCTTTATTTTTATTTTCTCTAAGCCCTCTACTATCTTAATAATAACTACTACTACTACTCTACTATATCTTATAGCTATTAGCTTTAAAGATAATTAAATTACTTCTCTATATAGCATAAATAGTAAAGCCTATAAAGATTTAACTTAATCTTTTTAGTAACTAGCTACTAAGTATAGTAGTCTAATAATAGTATATTATATTAGTAGATTCTAATACTTTAGTAGTACTAGGAATTTTAGTAATAGTATATTAATATAGATTTAGATAGTAAGACCTTTAGGATATTAGTATACTATAGAAGTATCCCCTATAAAGGGTATTAGTTTAACCTAGAAAGGAGTAAAAAGCTTATCTTATTTAAAGGTAAGAGTATAGAGCCCTTATTATAGTATAGTATACTATATTACCCTAGTTAGATATATATACTTATATAGCTAGGGAGGTAATATAGCTAGATAAGTATACTAAGAAAATTAGACTATTATAAATATAAGAAGTTAGCCTAAGGATACTAAAAAGGAGGTATTATAGATAGCCTTTAGTTAGAGTAGTTAATATAGTCTTAACTCTTCTAGTAGTCCTACTTATTATTAGTTTATTAGTTTATTAGTTTTTAGTAGTCTAAATAGCTAGATTAACCCTAATAATTAGTAATCTTAGTAGTATAAGCTAGTTATAATAGTTACTAACTTTATTTATAATCTATTAAAGCCTAGTAGTAGAATTAGTATCTAATACCTCTAATACCTCTAATAGTGCCTCTAAAGGCCCTAAATAGAATATATTAGATTAAGTTACCTATAAATAAATAATATTATAATAGGCTACTCCTAGTATCGCAATAGCTACTACTAAAGTTCTTATACCTATACGCCTAGGTTATACTAGCTTCTAGTTTAAAGGTAAGGAAGTTATAGAGTTCCTAGATAACTATAATTAATAGGTAGAGAATAGAGGGCTTTTAAAGGATAAATACCTCTATATTCTTCTAGATTTCTATAATACTATTTATTATATATTTATAAAGAAGATAAGAGCCTACTAGAATAGAGACTAGGATAGGCTTAAAGTTATAATAAAAGAATACTAGTATAACTAGGACTAAGCCTAGAAGATAGGTAACTAGGTATTTTTAGATACCTATATTATAGAGGTAGCGTATACCTTTCTTAAACTTTTAGAGTACTATATAAACTTTATTATATATAGTAATATATATATTAAAGCTTACTAGCTTTATAAGTCTAAGCTTAGGTTCTTCTTCTTCTAAGGGCTTATAAGAGCTAATAAGAAGATAGTACTTATTAATATACTAGATAGCCTAGATAAGAATATAGTAAAGATATATAATATAAAGAGAATCTATATATATATAAAGTAACTCTACTACTAGAGAAAAAAGATAAAGTAAGCCTTTTTAGGGTAAGTAGAAGAAGAAGCTTATAAGGCTTACTAGATATTAGAAGCTATATATTAAACTATAACTATAGAGGAATTAAAGAATATAATTACTAATATTAGGAAGGCCTAGGAGAAGCTATCTAGTAAAGCTATATTACTAACTAATATAGATCCTAAGGTATAGGATCTTATTAATATTATTAGCCCTATAAAGATTAGTCTTATAGAAGTAGATAAGCTTATAGAGTACTAGTCTATTACCCTTCTACTATAGTAACTAACTAACTATATATACTTTATCTCCTATACTACTTATAAAGGGATAATATAGGAGAAGAATAATAAGTCTTTTATTACCTATACTATACTAATACTTAATCTATAGTAAAAAACTATTATAATTTAAGGAAGAGAAGTAAGAAATATATATAATATATATAATAAGCTAGGCTATATAGTTTATAACTATAAGTTATACTTAAACCTAGTCTACTAAGGGTAGATTAGCTTTAAGTTTAATAGAGTAACTAAATAGAGGATATACTATTATAGTCCTTAGTATAAGTAGTTTAGAGAAATTTATAGTCTACTACCTCTAACCCTCTAGCTATACTAGCTAAAATAAAAGATCTATAAGTACTATAAGATTATAAATAATATCCTTAATTAGCTAGCCTCTATAGTAAAGCCTAAGATATTTAGTAGTATAGATTTATACCTAAGTATATATTATAGAGTAAATAGACTAGGCCCTTACTAAGGACCCTTAAATACTACTAGCTAGAATAATATAGTATTTAGTACTAATAGGCACTATACTTCTAGAGATCTAGTAAAAGAACTAGAGGACTTTTAAGGTAGTAGGATTCTTATAATCTTAGATAAGAACACCCTTATTAGCCTTAACTATATTAATACTAGGGATATTATTCTTAGTAGATTTTCTAGAGCTACTAATATAGAAACTAGTAATACTACTACTAGATTATAGCGCTAGACTAAGTAAGGAGTAGACTAAGTATTAGAATATATAAGGGAAGGCATAGTCTATAAGTAATAGTAGCTAAGAAAATCTAGGCCTAAAGAGGTCTCTTAAATATATTATAATATAGCTAAAGTTCTAATAGTATAACCTTTACTAGAGTAAGACTCTAATAAGACTATATAAGAGGCCTAGGAATAATACTTTAATTTATTTAGTACTCCCTTCTTAAGTTAAGTATATAACGCGCCTTTCTTTATTATTAAACTACTAACTTTAGGGAGAGACTTCTATAACCTTATAATAGACTTAGATATAGTTATATAAGGGTAGAGGAAGAAAGCCTACTTTAAAATATTAGCTAATAAAGACCTTTAAAGTTTACTCTATATAAACCCTAATAAAATTCTAGCTACTTTACTTTACTAAGAGGTAAGGGGGGTAACTATAGGAGACTTAATAAGCTATATATAGTTATACTAATAAGTTATAAAGCTTTTTATAGAAGATTTAGACTAATATAAGTAGTTACCTAGTATTAATACTATAGATATAGTATATATTAGCGCCTTAGGTAAAGAAGTTAGTACTAGCTAATTAGGAGTTTCTAGGTATACTAAGTAAGACCTAGTAACTTATAATTAGTTAGCTTACCCTACTAGTATAGAATACTAGAATACTATAACCTAAGTAATACTAGCTAGAAATAGAGTATAACTAGCTACTCCTATTATATTATTAATATAAGATAAAGTAACTAGAGTTATTAAGAAAAGTCTAGCTAGTAGGAACCTCTATAGAGTTATTATAAAGAGGCCTCTACTACTACTAAATATATATTAAGAATAACTAGTTATAGATTTCTAACTTCTAAATTAAGCTATAGTTATAGATATTAATAATAATAGAGTTAAATATTACTATATTATAGGCGTATACTATATATAAGTTAAGTATAAGGTAAAGGGAGCATCTAATATATAGGACTAAGACCTTAATCTATTTATATAGTAGAGGGCTAGGTAGATTAAGAAGTTAGCTAGCCTATCCTTTATATAGTATAACCTACTTATATATTAGGCATCTTTTAATAAGTATATAGTAAAATACTTAATTAATACTAGCGCCTAGATAAATCTCTTAAGGCTAAGTATAGTATAAGCGTTAAAGTTAGTATATAAGCCTAT
>JAKGDA010000050.1:0-169050 GCA_021596325.1 Parafenestella ontariensis
TAAATATAGTAGCTATATTATCTAGTTTAAGATTAGGTTTATTTAAAGAGCTCCTTTTAATTACTTCTACTTATATTTACCTAGCCTAGTTAGGCATATATTTAATTATAATTATATCTAAAAAATTAGTAAGAGTAATTATTCCTTATACTTCTAGTATATTATAAGCCTTTACGTAGCTATATATTATTTACTAATTATTAAACTACTTATTAGGTCCTATCCTTCTATTCCTAGCCTTATCTAGGTAAGCATAGTACTCTACTCTAATCTAGTTCTTTATTATTATCTTACTTAGAGCTAGCTACTATTTAAGTAGTTTAAGCTAAGATTAAATACTTATATTATTATTATTTATAAGCCTATACTAAACTAGCTAGAGAAGATTAGGTATAATAGTTTTAATTATCTAGTCTTAAATATTAGTAATTATAGATACCTTTTAGGTCTATTTAGCTATAAGCACTTTCTATTTTTAAATAATTTCTAGCTAATCCTAAACTCTACTTTTATAGATTTTAATCTCTTACTTATATTTAGTTTTTAAGTATATATAATCTCTAAGTTATTCTTAAGTTATACCTAAGGGAGGTTCTTTTAGAGTAACTAGCTTAGGTAGAAGTTCTAGGTATTTTAGAGTCTTATAGATTAAATCTAGTATAGTAAGGCTATCTAAATTAATATAATCCTATACTTACTTTATAAGCGTATAAACTTTAAGTACTATAAACTATTTTAGCTAGTTATTTTACGCTTTTAGTAATATAAAACCTAGAGGGTTTTTTAATTATAGCTATCTATTATAATTAGTTTATAGAGAGGTTTATAGAGATAAATTAGAGTATAAAGAGGAGTAATTAAATTAAGTAGTTAGTAGCTACTTAGTATATAGAGAGAATTAAATCTATAACCTTATAGCACTAGGCTTATAACTATTAATACTAAATAAACTTAGGGGTAAGGATTATATTAATTACTACTTAAGGAAATAGAGCTAATAAGCTTAAAATATATACGTAGGATTAATTAGATACTTAATTATCTAATCTAACCTAATCCTCTTAATTAAATAGTTTTATGTGATTACTGCTTAGTTAGATTACTATACTATTCTATAATATATTATTTATAGATTTACTAGTATTAAGTTTTTTATAGTATTTAGATTCTATATGCCCCTTTTTATTATAATAATTATAAGTTATATCTTTTTTAGATTTAACTTTATTATTATTAGTGATTTTATTAGTTTATATAGACATTTCTATATTATTTATATTACTACTGTTACTTTTATTCTTATTCTTATTATTATAATAATTAGATTTATAGTAACTAGTATTAGAGTTATAATTCTTATTTTTAATAGAATTTAAGCTTCTAGATTTATCTAATAATTGTAATATTATTGAATTAATATCTATATTATTATTATTATTAATTCTAATAGTTTATATTATAATAGCTACTATATATTTATAATCTTTATTTAGATTATTTAGTAATAGAGCTACTATAAACTTATTAGGTAATAATATAGATTTAGCTTCTAGATTAGTTACTATTCTTCTAAAAGAATTTAAGTAACTTTCTAAATTGCCCTTAAAAGAATTTAAAGTAGTATTTATTAAGTCTTTAGATAATATAAATTTACTACTAAATCCTTTAGATTTATATAGATTTTTTAAAGTATTTTATAATATATAAGGATTACTAATAAATCTAGTTTATAAAAGAGGGCTATCTTCTAAAGATAATTTAATTAGAGTAGAAGCTTTATTATATTTAACTTCTACATTATTATTATTATCTTTATCTATATTTAAATTAGTATAATTTATAGTAGTAATTAAATCTAGATAGCCTTCTTTAATAATTATAGATTCTAGTCTTATAGACTATAAATTATAATTAATAGATCCTTTTAATTTAGGAACTTTAAATATAGTATCGCCCATTATAATATATTAATAGTATTTAAATTACTTTAAAAACTATTTTTTAGGCCTATTTTTAGCCTAATATAGTATTGTATACTATAATATATATAAAAATAAGTTAATCTAGTAATTATAAAAGTTAGTATAAATTTTGCGTTCTAAATAATTTATTACGCAATAACTACTAGTTTAAATTAAGTAATTTTTGATGTTTTAGAACTAGCCACTATATATATTTCTATTTTTAATACTATAATTAAGTAATATATTATGTGTTAATTTTAATAAGTAAAATATACTTAAACTAGTGCGTAAGTTTTAAGTTTTTTAGCGTAATAATTTCCCTATCTATACTAGCATATTTTTAATAGCAGAATATAAATCTAGGTTAAAAACTGTACTAATCCTAATATAGAAATATAGTTTATTATAATAAATACTAATAGTATAAATTACTAATAAACAACTTTTTTAAGCCCTTAGTTGCAATTAACTAATTAGGCAATTTTTAGGTATAATAATAACTTCTTAGCTACTAAAAATATATAATAACTATAGAAATATAGTATTATATAGTTTTATATAGATATATAGACTAAGATATCTTATCTTATAAAACTTAAAATATATAAAATATAAAAAATACCTTTTACCCCCTTTTTTAGATAAAAGAGTAAAAGGTAATTTAATATAGAGTAAAAACTCTAAAGCTTATATAATAAGTTTATAAAATAGATAATATAGTTATTTTATACCTAAAATAGTTAAAATATTTATTATAGTAATAATAAATAAGGTAGTAGGCTTTATTTCTTATAGTTTAATAATAATTCTTTTAAACCTTAATAGTAGCTCTTACTAAAAAGACTCTAAATACTAGTAATATATAAAGTAATAGAGTTCTATATCTATTTTTTATATATTTAAAACTAGTAAAATAGTTTAAAAGATTTATTAAAGCTAATAGCTAATATACTCTTAATAAATTTAAAGATAGGTAGTTTTACCTTCTATAAAAGATAATCTTAAAAAAACTCTTATATAATATAATAAATAAGTTATAAATATAACTTAAATAGTATAAAATAGTACTTCTTATTCCTAAGAAAAGAGTGAGTAGGGATTATACTACAATAAAGCCTTAAACTATACTATTTAACTACTATTTTAATAAAAATAGTCCTAAACTATAGTTTATTAAGATAATAGAAGTATATAAATATATACTTCTAGAATCTTATTCCTACTAAACTCTATATATAGTAGTTCTTAAAACCTAAGTAAATAAGACTTAAATAGCCTTAAATACCTTAAAAGGTAAAAGTAACTAATATACTAGTAGTATAGTAGTATAAGATCTAAGCCTTTATTAGGCAAATAGATATAATAAGAGTTAAAATAACTCTTTTATCCTTTTAAAGCTTATACTACTTTATTTAAGTAGCTTTACTAAGACTTATTTAAAAGTATATAAAATCCTTATAAGCTAGAGCTTTCTAGGCTTATAACCTATAAGAAAGTGTTATAGTATATATTTATTAATCCTAGTAATAAGGGATTAGTCTTTTATTACTATAGTTATAAGCCCTTTTTTCTACACTTTCTACTTAAGCGTTAGATCCTTAGATTTTTTCTAGGGTAGATAACCTTAAGTAAGGAGTAAGAAAGGAGTTAGTAAAAGAATACTTATAAGTTTAGGTACTTAGGAGAAAACCTAGCTACTCTAAGTAGATTACTCTAGAATTAAAAAGAGAATTCTAGATAATCTAGGGGGTGTGTTATAGTATATATTTATTAATCCTAGTAATAAGGGATTAGTCTTTTGTTACTATAGAAAGTAATATAAATATATAATATATATAAATAATATAGCCTATATATAGGGCTTAGGTAAGGGTAATATATATAATATATAAAATAGACTTTCTTACTTTCTTATTTCTAGGACCTAGTAAAAATAGAAATAAAAAAGACTTAGTAGCGTAGCTTAGTAAGGATAAAGGTATATAGAATAATAATATTTAATTTCTAGGTACTTAATAATAGTAGAAGATAAGCTTCTACTTATATTAATCTTTAATAACTATAATTCCTTATTTACTCCTTTATTCTATAATTTAAAATATTTTTTTATATTTCTAATATAGATTATAAATCTAGATTTATAATCTATATTTATAATAATACTAATAACTCTGTTTAAATCTACTTTAAATCTATTTAAATAGCGTTAAAACTGTATAACCTTAGTTAACGCGGAAACAACTGGTTGTAATCTATAACTAAAGTATAGAGTTATTAGGATAATACTAACTACTTTAATACTAGTCCTAATATAGTAATTTAGGGTTAGTTTTATCCTCCTATATAATATATTTAATATAAAATTATATAATACTATGCTATTCCTAAATAGGAATTTAAAACTAAGATTATTATAAATAAAAGTTATAACTAATTAAGTTAAGTTATACTTTTTTATAAGAATACTTAGTAATACTTTAAAGTTTAGATTATAATTAATACTACTAAAGAAGAGAATTTAAAAATACCTAAATAACTTTCTTACTTTAATAGTAGATATCTTTATAAAGTTTACTAAAAGTATAGAAATAATAGTATATTTAATAATATTAATATAAAAGTAAATTTTAAATTTTAAACTACTAATAAGGCTACTATATAATATAAACTATATAAAAAGAAGTAAGTATAGAAAGAAGAAACCTTTATAATAGAAGATAATCTTTAACGAATAACTTTAAAGGAGTTTAAGGTATATAGTAATAGAAAGAAGTTAAAAAAAAAAGGCGCGTACTAAGGTAAGTAAGCCCTTTTAAAAGTGTTATAAATATTATAATAAAACTAAATATAATATATATATATAAATAATATAAAAAATATTATAGATTAATACTATATATTATTAGCTATAATATAATATACTTTAGTTAAAATATCCTATAGGCAATAGTATATTTTTAATAGGGGCTTAGTGTTTAGGTTATTTACCTAGGTAGGTTACTTACCTATAAAGTATATTAAGCCCTTTGCCTATAAAGTATATTATTATAATATACTATAGTTAAAATATACTATAGGTAATAGTAGGTTTTAGTAGGGGCTTAGTAGAGTAGCTAACTTGCCCTACTAGCTAACTTACCCTATATTTATATTATAGGATATATGTAATAGGGCGCGAGCGTAGTAAAGGTTAGGAAGGATTAGAATTATCTAGTTTTACCTACTAAGGGGATCCTAATACTACCCTAAATTAGATCTAAACCTAGGTATATATAGTAGTTACTTCTCCCTAAGAGAAAGATATATTTTTCTTATCCTTTTATATAAGACCTATAGGAATAGATACTCTACTTAGTATCCCTCTTATATATATACTCCTATATACCTTAGAGCTAATTTAGATCCTATATAAGTAGGCTATACTCCTAAGTTATTATATTATAAGAAAAATATTATCCCTACTAGTAATAGCTTTATAATAATATTATATTATATTAAAAGGAATATATAATACTATTAACTTTAAGTTAAACCTAATTTAGATCTCCTTTAGTACCTTTACTACTACTTAAGCCCCTAACTAAATAACTAAGATTATCTAACTTACTACTAGATTTATTATCTAACTATTAGTTAGGATCTTATTAATCTCCTAATAACTAAAGCCTATAGGTTTAGAACTTCCTATCTATATAATTAGGATTACCTTTAGAAAAAGTTATATTAGATAGCGCTATAGTAGAGATATAGAGACTACTAATAACTTAGTAGAATTAGAGGGTAAAGCTAATCTCTATACTTATTATGCCTTTATAGTATACCCCTATTCTAGTAACCCCTACTCTAGTAAGAGTAAATCCTAAACCCTAATCTAAATCTAAGAAGGATTAGAGTAAGAATAGAGAGCCTTTAGACTAGGCCTTATAGGCTAAAATTATTACTTAACTTTATACTAAGTTAGCCCTCTTAAGAGCTATCCTAACTTTAGCTAATCTACTAATACCCTTAAATAAGACTCTATAAGGAGTCTAACGCCTTTCTAGTATTTATTTCTAGTTAGAAACTCCTAAGCTATACTAACCTAAGCCTAGGTTAATAGAGTAAACCCCTAATATTAATAACCTTAGTAATAGTATTAACCCTACTTTTAAATAATAGTAAGCTTCTATTATAGACTATTTAGAGATTAACTTAGATTACTATTAGATAGAGAGAGCTTATATAGCTTTTATCTAGGGATATACTTCTAGTCTTACTAAGAAATATCTAGAACCCTAATACTTATCTAAGGAAACTAATAATTAGTTTACTACTATAGAAGATATAATTAAGTTACTTAAATTATATTTTATTACTAGTAATAAATAAGTAGAGAACTAAACTACCTTTAATTAACTCTAAATAACTAAGGGGGAAATATTCCCTACTTTTAAAGTAAAGTTCCTTAGTATAGCTATCTATAGCTATATACCCTATTTAGAGTAGAATTACTATATATAGATAAAGATTACCCTAGCCCTTTATATTCCTAGCTTAGGCTTTAAGAGATTATAGGGAAACTCCTTTAAGCTTATAATTAAACACCTTATAGTATTTAATATAGAATAGTAAAACTACCTTACTCTCTTATCTTATTATATTACTAATAAGCTACCCTAATAAACTACTCCCTAACTAAGTATAAACTTATACCTAAGTTAGAGAGAGCCTAGTTCTAATATAGTTACTTATTCTATACTAAGATAACTAATACTAGTACTACTAAGACCTTCTACTATACCTAGACTAGCTCTATAACTTAGTAGAAACTACTATAACTATAGTAAGCTAGGATACTATACTAGTAATTATCCCTTACTCTAGGTTAATAAGATAGTTATTAAGGAGAATAAATATTTCTATAATATAGTAGAAGAAGTTAATATAAATAACTATTAGATAAGAAATAACCCTACCTAAGAGCTACTATCTTAGGCTTAAATAAATATAATCTATCTAACCTTTCTTTATCTAAATTATTTTAAGGATCTTATTTCTTAGTTTCCTCTATACTATATTCTTATAGGCTAGGAGTTAAGCTTTACTTACTTATTAATACTAGAGCCTAAGGATTCTTATTCTTTAATTTTAAAATTACTTCTTCTATTTCTAGTTTACTCTAGATACCTATCTAAAGACTCCCCTACCCTATTATAGTTAAAGGGTTTAAGGATTAGATATCTTCTCTAATTATAAAATATATCTACCTCTATCTTATTATAAATAAAAGGAAGATTTTAAATTACCTATTTATTATACTAGACCTAGGCTAATAAGATCTTATTATTAAGATAAAGTAGTTAAAGTACTTCTACCTCTTACTTAATATAAAGCACTCTTAGCTATAGTAGCCTAATAAATACCCTCTTACCTATAATATAGTACTACTAATACTTATATAACTATACTAGAAGCTACCCTCTTTACTAGTAAGCCTTAATATATAACACTATAATTACCTATAAGAGTAAGAAGCCCTTTAAGAATCCTATAGCCTATATATAATAACACTTAATTATATTTAAGGTATATTAAAGATACTAAAATTTTATAGGACCTTACCTACTAAACCTACTCTAATAGCACCCTAGAAAGATATTAACTTACCTATATATTTTACTACTATATTTATTTTACTTATTTTTATAAATACCTTCTACTATAATATAAAAAAGCTAGGAAATAAGTTCTTTACTACTAGCCTATATAAGATTAATTAAGTCCTTAATAATTAAGTTTAAACTAATATTTAGGAAAATAATATCTTAGTCTATAACTAACTCCTCTCTTATTACTAACTATATTACCTAGTATTTAGTTTACTTACTACTAAAGTTCTCTCTAAATATTATAAATATAACTATAAGATTATCCTTAAAGGACTTATTCTAAATAACTATAGCCTATTATATAAGTAAAATACTAAGGAGCTATAAGCTATAAAGGACTATATTATAGATTACTTATAGAAGGGATTTATAGACGCTAGTAGTAGCCCCTTTACTTTACCTATCCTTTATATATAAAAACTAAATAGTTAGATTAAGATCTATATTAATTACTATAAGCTTAACTACCTAACTTATAAGGATTCTTATCTAATACCCTAGATAAATAAGTTACTATCCTACTTAAGAAAAGTAAAGATCTTTACTAAGCTTAATATTTAGGTAGCCTTTAATAAAATTAGGATAAACCTTAACTTTAAGGAGTATACTATATTTTAGACTTATTATAGGATATATAAATATAAGGTATTACTATTTAGGCTATATAATAGCCTAGCTACTTACTAGTAATATATAAATAATATATTAATTAATTATTTAAATAACTTCTATATTACTTATTTAAATAATATCCTAATCTACTCTAAGGACCTTCTAACTTATTAATACTATATATAATAAGTCCTAGAATATCTATAAGCTATAGGCCTATAAGTAGATATTAAGAAGAGTAAATTCTATATTACTTAAACTAAGTATCTTAGATATATCTTAACTAATAAAAGTCTTAAAGTTAATCTTAATAAGGTAGAAGCCCTTTAGAACTAGTACTAACCTACTACTATTACTAGTATAAAGTTATTCCTAGGTTTTACTAGATTTTATTAATAATTTATAGCTAGGTTCTTATATATTATAAAACTACTAATTAAGCTATAGAGCCCCTCCTTTCCCTTTATATAGATAAATAATTACTAATAAAGCTTTAATACCCTTAAATTAGCCTTATTAGTAATCCTAAGTCTAACCTATTTTAACCCTAACTATAATATAAAGCTAGAAACTAACGCCTCTAATAGTATAATTATAGGAATACTATCCTAGAAATACCCTAATAATAGGTAGTATCCTAGCGCGTTCTATAGTAAAGTCCTTTCTAGATTAGAACTTAACTAAGAAATTTATAATAAAGAGTTATTTATAATTATTATAGCCTTCTAAAAGTAGTAAGCTAAACTTACTTTAGTTTACTTCTAAATCTTAGTATATATAGACTACTACTCCTTTAAGTATTTTATAATAACTAAGATTTTTAACTAATAGTAAGCTAAGTAGGCTAAACTAATAGCTCTATATAACTTCTAAATAGAGTATACTCTAGGAAAGAGTAATAAATAAGCTAATATTTTTAGTTATTATAAGTAAGATATAAAGAATTTAAAGATTACTTAATAAGATAACTAATCCCTAGTTCTTCTAAACCCTATATAACTAGACTACTATATTAACTCTAAATTAGCTTTAATATATCTAGAATTTACTTAGTTAGTTAGAATTACTATTCTTTAAATAACTATATTTATATAGCTAGATTCCCTAGAACTTATTAAAGCTCTACTATAAGAAAACTAGAACTCCTTTAAAAAGGAATATACTACCCTACTAACTTACTATTAGATAGAGAATAGACTTATACTCTATAGAAATTATTTATATATTCCTAAAGATTCCCCCCTATATATATATCTTATTTAAGAAGCCTATAATTAGATTTCTTCTACTTATCCTAGCACTATAAAGACCTATTAGCTCCTATTATAATAGTACTACTAGAAAGGTATAGAGTCTACTTATAAGTGCTATATTTAAAACTATATCCCCTATTAGAGATCCTATCTAAGATAGTTCTAACTTTAAAGGTTACTTTACCCCTTACCTATTCCTAAGTAGCCTATATAATATATTATAATAGATTTTAAGTTATTCCCTAAGGACTAATATAGATATAACTAGATCTTTATTATTATTAATTAACTATTAAAATAAGTAATTATAATCCCTTACTATAAGACTATTAATACTTATAGGCTTACTTACCTCTTTATATAATAAGTATACTAGTTTAGATATACCTCTAAGAGTATTATCTCTAATTAAGGAGCTTAGTTTATATCCTATTTCTAGTCTAAATTCTATTAGATTATTAGTATTAAGATTAAGCTATCTACTACCTATTATAAGTAAATAGATAGGTAAACTAAGATTATAAATAAGTATATTAATTAATAATTATATCTATTTATAATATATTACTAGAATAACTAGAGTAAATTACTCCCTATTATAGATTAAGTTTAAATAACCTTACCTTATATATTAATTAGTATAACTCTATACTAGCTCTTATTTAGTTCTAAACCCTAGTAGAGCTAGGACTAGAAGACCCTTAAGCCTTATACCTAAGTTAAAAGGATTAACTATAAGGATACTCTTAACCTAGCTACTTATATATATACTACCTAAAAGCTAGCTAAAGAGAATATAGAGTAGGCTTAGGACTAAATATATACTATAGTAAATACTTACTATTACTTAGTTAACTAAGAAGTTAGTAACTATATATATCTATCTACTAAGAACCTAAGCACCTTAAGACCTAGCTAAAAACTATTTAAACTTTAAGAGAGTCCTTTTAAGGTCCTTAAGTAAGTAGGATACTTTTATTAACTTTAGCTTCTTACTAAATCTTAAATATATAATATCTTTACTCTTAATATCTTATATAAGGATCCTTAAGACCCCTTACCTAAGTAAGAGGCACTAAAGCCCTTAGGTACTTTAATTTAAGGTATTAAAGAATAAGAAGTTAATAAAGTACTTACTAGTAAACTTATATAATCTACCCTAAAGTATAAAGTAAACTAAGTTAGTTATAATCTAGACTTTACCTAGTATCTAGCCTTAAACTTTATAGGCACTCCTTATAAGCTATAAGACTACTATAAAAAGTATCTAACTTATCTTAAACCCTTAAGAGTACTTTAAAGGTAGATTAAAGTATAGGAAGAAGGTATTAAAGATCTTATACTACTAGAGGATAATTAAGTTATATAAGCCTAAATAAGATTCTATTACTAATATATAAGAAAATATCTAAAGTAGTAGCTAATAATACCCTCCCTAAGGTAGGCTATTCTTTAAGTCTAAATAACTATAGTATAAGAGCCCTTTTAGACCTACTATATATTATCTATCTTATTAAAGTAATTAGATAGCTTACTATTTAAATTACCTCCTACTAGACTACCTAAAAGTCTTTTACTAGATAATAGCTAGCTATTTATTTAAAATATAAAGTAACTACTAGCTCTATAACTCTAGCTAATACTAGTCCTAGTATTAGCCTAACCCCCTCTTAACTACCTACTTATTAAGGTATAAGTAGAAGTTTTAATTATAAGTACTTAAGCTATAATTATCTCTTATAAGGCTATAACCTCTTTATATAGGCCCTAAATCTCTTCCTATATAGTATAGTAGTTTACTAAGAGTACCTTAATAGGCTATAAGTCTTTAACTTAGGTAGTTACTACTTATATATAAGTTACTAACTTATAAGTAGCTACTAAAATAGTACCTCTAGCCTTATTAATAGCCTCCTCTTTAGAATACTTACCTATTCTATCTATTACTACCTCCTCCTCTACCCCTAGGAGTATAAGTATATCTACTAATACCTTATATTCTAGCCTTATATATAAGGGCACCTAGTTAAAGTTAGAAAAAGTCTAAATAGCTACTAATCTCTATACTTACTAGTTTATACTTCTTATTTTAAAGTATATAGTAAGTATACTTCTTTAAGCTTACTAACCTAAATAAGTAACTAATTAAAGTATTACTATAGGCTATTACCTTTATAGCTTTTATATAAATAACCTAGTAAGTACTAGGTAAAGCCCTAGGAGGTATAGGAATTAGTATTATAATATAAGCTATTAGTATTAGCTAGAGCTTAAGGCTAAAGGTAATCTAAATAGATAGAGGGTAGATATATAATTAGGAAGTAGATATAATAGAGGAGAAAAAAAATATAAAGAAAAATTTTTTATTATATATATATTACTATCCTACTAGATTAGGTAGTATCTATAATAATAGGGTAATTATAATAATAACTAAACGCCTAACTTACCTTTACCTTTAAAGTAAAATTATAGTTACCTTAAATATAATATTACCTTAGATAGAAACTAATTTAGAGGGCTTATAGATATATATCTAAATAAGGATAGTTAGATTAGAAAAAGGGGAGTAATATAATAGGGCATAAGCGTAGTAAAAGTTAGGAAGGATTAGAATTATCTAGTTTTACTTACTAAGGGGATCCTAATACTACCCTAAATTAGATCTAAACCTAAGTATATATAGTAGTTACTTCTCCCTAAAAGAAAGATATATTTTTCTTATCCTTTTATATAAGACTTATAGGAATAGATACTCTACTTAGTATCCCTCTTATATATATACTCCTATATACTTTAGAGCTAATTTAGATCTTATATAAGTAGGCTATACTCCTAAGTTATTATAATATAATAATTAAGAGTATAATAATATATTATAAGTAAGGATAGATAAGTTACTATTAAATATATAGTAATCATTTTTTTTATTATATACTCTATGCTAGTATCTATTCTTATATACCCTACTAGGCTATGCGTCTAATAATTAGTAGAAGGGGTGCTTAGATACTAAATTTAAATATAACGAGAGGAGAGCTGTATAAGACTATAACACAGTTTAGTAATAGTTAACTAGGGTTTAGTCAGTGGATGCGTATACTTAGGAGGGAGAAGAGGGGGATGGTGTGAATTTTGGAGAAGCATCCCGTCGAAGGTTCTGAATTGAGTGGATGGATTCGGCTGCGAGGCTTTATGCCTATACTGCATCTCCTGTAATCACGCAAGCGTAAGTTGAATGTGGTCAACCACTCAGAAAGAATCTGAAGACTAGCAACAGATCGTCAGGTTCTCCTGGAGGCAAAGGCGGTCGAAAAAATAGTAATATGTAAGTAAATAGGCTACTAGATGTAGAGAAATGTATCTACAAAATACTCAAAGCTTGATATACTTCTAGTATCCTCCAAGTTCATGGCTACTTATAGGTTTGAACTCAATCTTAGAGGGCTGATCTGTAATTCCCCTAGATACAGCCTCCTGCATAATCGCTACCGTAGCGGTTGCACCGATACGTGTAACGCCCAGGGACATTACATGCAGCAAATCGTCCAAAGTTCGAACACCGCCAGCTGCCTTGACTTGCACCTCAGGCTTCGAGTGATGTCTCATGAGCTTCAAGTGTGGAACTGTGGCTCCTGCGTACGTGTACATTCCGTTTGGCTGTTTGACAAAACCGTATCCAGTAGAGGTCTTTACGAAAGCAACCCCAATGTCAGAACAGAGTTGACAGAGGCGAACGATGTGATGTTCCTCTAGGAAGTCGTTCTCGAAGATGACTTTTAGGGTCGCGCCTTGTCGCACGACTGCATCATTGATCTGCTTGATCTCGTCGGCCACGTAAGCCCAGTCACCACCCAATGCCTTTCCGATGTTGATGACCATATCTATCTCTTTGCCTCCGTCCGCGGCGGCCTTGGTCGCCTCGAAAACCTTGACTTCGGTCGTACTATTTCCATGCGGAAATCCGATCACAGGGCAAACGAGGACATCGGAGCCTTCCAGGGTTTTCTTCGCTCGCGTTACGAGGTACGGCTTCACGCAAGCAGTAGCAACACCGTACTTTTTCGCTATATCGAGGCCTGCGTCGATATCGGCATCGGTCATGGTAGGGTGCAAGAGGGAGTGATCAATCATTTTCGCAACCTCTTTCAAGGTCACAGTAATTGAGTTGGGGGAAGCGCTGGTGGCCATCGTTTTTGGAGTTTGGAGTTTGGAGTTCGGAGTTAGGGCCAAAGTAAATATAGGTCCTGAAGTCTGCTGGGAAAGATGACGAGTGATGTGGATGAATCTCCTACAACTCAGAGATGTCATATATTATATACCGCAGTTCATTGATCACAAAGACATGAAAACATTCCGCACAGGGAACAGCCATCCCGGTGGATGTTGTTACTATAACGAGATTAGCGGCTAACCCGTCTTTCCATATTTGGAAGCCCTTCCGAGTTATCGGTTTATTAGGTAAGCCATGGACCTTGAAGACAGTCAATGACGCCCAGCTCACTGAATTGGCAGATTCCTCTGGGACCTGAAATAAAATATCGCAAATGCTTTGTGTACCCCCTTGGTTATCTCTGTCACTTTATGGTATAAGAGTACTGATGCAACTAGGTCGAAAGTTTCCGTTTGGTTAGAGCTGGCGGGTGTTTGTCAAGATAAAGAGATGCTTTAAAGGTGCGGGGAGAGTCAGGAGTAGCCTCCTTGAACCTGTCGTCATACTTCAGTATGCTCATAAAACTTATTGTGGCGCCCTGCGCTCGACAGTCATGACATCTTCACATTATATGGCGAATATTGTTCAATATCCTAAGTAAAACCTGGTGCAAATTTAATATGCTAATGTATACCTCCCGGTCTAGATCGTGAATGTTGTAGTGAAACTCTGTGCGGATCAACAAATTATATCTAACTAGCCTTGCATCCTTCAACTCCTTTAAATACACAGGGCGCTTTGAAGCCGCCGGATATACCGGACCTGTTTTATGAAGCGAAAATTCTTTCCAGTAAAGCAAGGGGAAAATATCAAATAAGCCTGGCAATTATCGTAGTGTGTATGAATTTGATATTAAACAATGCTCAAAACCGGTGGCATAGGACAATAGCTTGGGTTGTGTCCCTAAACTGCACCGATGATGCTACATTACCTCCTTCCTCTTTCTATTCGCTAGAGGTAATGACTCGACCCCCATATCCAGCCTTGGTCTTGAATACCGAAACAACTTCCGGTGGAGAACTCTGGATTCGCAGAAGGTGGCATTCCTTGATTCGACTCGCTATGCGTGTAATTGACAACTTGAATTAGTTCAGCAATGTTCATTTCTTTCAAGGAAAGACCCCTGGAAAACATTACCTTGATCAAAATCCAACAACGCCTGAGTAATGATTGGGTCCTCGTAAAAGCTAAAGGAAGAGTTTCCAGTTAAATCGCTGTCCGAAACCGACAGGAGCATTGCATCCATGGAGTTCTGCTCCATCGGTGCACTATCACCTTGGTCGAGTTGGCCAATATCATTGTGTGTCTGACATTGGCTCTTGCCAACTGTATCTCGCACTCTCTGCGCACCAAATGTTCCAACGTCTTGTTCCGATTCTCCACTGGTAGTGGGCAGGTCTAACATCTCTGCCGCCTCTTTAGACAACACTAGGGACATCAATTTCTTAAGGATACCAAGTCCTTGCTGAGCAATTATTGATCTAGCCTTCAATCGTGATTGCATCTCCATGAGTCGGCGGATTCCCATTTTCGATTCGTAAGATTCTTGACTCAGTGGTGTCAAAGTCGCTAAAATTGATAAGGTAATTGCTGCCGTGAGCAGATGCAAGGAGACAAATGAGACAGCGTAAGTATCAGCGACGACATGAAAGATAGGCAAGGATCCAGCCTTGGATATCTGTAGAGCGGCATGTCGGCAAATCTGTAGAGAAGACTGACACGTGTCTGAGGCTATTGATGCAGAGGAGAGAGGGCTTTTCGTGATATTTGTGTCTGGTGAGGTGATCATCCGGTATGATAGAAGGGGTCTGTGGATCAAGATTCTTGCATTCTCAAAGGAGATCCTTAGAGCAAGCGCTTGCAGCTGGAAAAGATGATGACGGAATCTCTCCTCTGGTGACTCCACGTCTCCCAAGTTAGGGCGTTCTCGCGCCTCTTCATTCGCACCGGTAGTGTCGTCTGGGCGTAGTTGCCATGGGAGTTTCATATACCACCCGTGAAGCTCTCTGTCTAGGCTGAATACGGCTGCCGTCAACTTCTGCAAACGACGCCGGTCAGCCGCGCTCGAGTTGTCATTTGTCGATACCAACCCTCCCCGTATTCCGTAAAGATTTTTCAATACAGATTTGATGATTACGGACAGCTGCGCCATGGCGTGTTTGTACGAGAGTAACGTTGCCTGACCTGTTTGTTGCCAAGCGGAACGGTCCCATGGCACATGTCTTGACCTCAATGGATATGGGTTGAGGAGCTCAACATCGCAGTCGTCGTCAGATATACTGAGGGGGAAGCCATAGAGCATTGAACAGAAGGTTTCGATCTCATATACAGCCCACCAACATCTCTTTCGTGTTTCTTCGGCCCGCTGATGGGGATCGTCGAGGTCAGGGGGACGAGGGCCTCGATGGGGTCTTCGCCTATGCAGATTCAATGCTTGGGCGATCCGCAGTCCACTTCCACATATTGGCCAAGCCAGTTCCGGTTCCCCATGATACAAATAAAAACTACCTAGTAGAACGCAGACTTGCACTGCTTCTATGCTGCCCCGGGAGACGATTTCGAGAAGGCTCAATCGTAATGCGGTAAGTAGCTGGAGTTGCAAAACATCGGGCCGAATCCCACATTCTGAAAGTCTGGTCGTCTGTCCGGTATCAATGTACCTTAGGCTGACGATGCAAACGGCTGAAAAGACACCTAGGAAGCCAAGTCCGACATTAGGTCGTCGCAAGTGCTGTAGGAGGTCTTCGTATAGCTGCTTAAATTGCTCCCTGAAATCACTCTGGTGGAAAACCAACAAGAACCAGTGGACTCTGTCGAAATAGTTATCCACTAGTATAGTGGCGGCTTCGATCGGAGGTAGCAATGATAGAAGCTCTGCTTCACCTGGGCTGTTAGTCTCACGGTGACTGGCTGTCTTGTGTCCAACATCATGCTCAAGATCGTGAGGCTGCTTCTGCCTCTGTGTCCCACCCGCCATCGGTTCATCCTCAGACTCAGCTGTGCCAATTTTATCGCCTTGGGTCCAGTTACTCGCAGAGAAAGCCGAAGTCTCTGGTCCATCGGGTGAGTTGGTCTGGTGTTGATGAAAGGCCTGTACTACAGTAAGCAGATTGTGATAAGCTTATTCCAGCTTTTGTGGACCAGCTGTCTTACCTCTTTCATGAATTTCATAGCTGCAGAGCTAGGCACCCACGATGAGTCGGCTGCCTGAAGAGATGGTAACCGTTCTCCGCGAGTGGTTTCCCCTTCATTTGCAGGTACACTAGGCACAGAGGTCACGTACTCGGCAGAGGATGCGCGACGTGAACGTTTCGCTTTCGGTAGATCTGTATGGATTTCACGGTTACGGATGGGCTTGAGGCCCTGGCCTGGACGATATTTCTTCCAAGTGGTCGACTTATCAGCTGCAGAGCAGATTGCCCCGGCCCTCACGCAAAGCGTGCATGGCCGATAGACATCGCACTGCGCACGAACCAGTCAACCAAAATATAATCCGGAAAGATTCTTGTGAGAATCTTACCTTGAGCTTTTGCTGCCTGCACCGTTGACACGCGCTGTGCACCTTCTTCTGGTTCGATCCGGTGGGTGCCGACGCGGATGGTTGTGATACGACCGACTCCATGACTTGATTTCTCGGGAGATACAGGAGTTGCTCAACAGTTTAGCGGGGATCAGGGCTGCATCTGCTTCAATGCTTCCCGGTGGGACCTGCCAGGCGCTGTTTTGTAGGGAAAAAGGGGAGAAATGTACCACGGCACCTGGGATGGCCGTGCTAGCCGCATTCGGAAAAGCCTTCCGGTGGGATCTGTGTGGACCTGCGTACCGGTCCATTTGTGTGCAGTGCTCTCATCACTCTCATCCCTTCAGCTTTCCACATCTAACAATTGCCACTTTGCGGATAATTTGCCCAATGCGCTCCTTTGGTGAAAGAGCCTCTTTGGCTTCCAGATGGTATGATAACACCCAGGTACCTTAGCGTCATGACGCTACCTATGTCAGGTAGCCTATTGCGGTCAACCCCCATCTTTTCTTCGCCAATGACCAAAACGAAATGTGCTCTATTAGCGAAAGAAAGGTTGACACAGTAGTAGTGATAGCCCAGGTAGCACCAATTACCTTCACGGTCTCGGCCTTATTATCTCTGAACTACGTGCTCACCTCGGAGAAAATGCATGAAATTGTCTTCTAGACTTAGCCCTCCTGCGGCCGCAATGATGACCAAGTCCGCAAGAACAATTCTGCTAGTTCATATCTGCGCTTAGAGACAGCTTCATTCGGCTTTTCTAAATCACACCCTTCATTAGTGCGTTAGTCAGGGTCGCAAGTCCTGGCAAAGTACATACCTAGGTAGTGACCATGCCGAATCTCACACCATCTTTGGGGGCCATGGTCAAACTAGCTAGTACTCCCCACGAATATTCCTTGCGCTGCACCATTGGACAAACTGAAGAAACGTTCTCTAGACGAGATTATACATTGCTGGCTGAAGCGAAAAAATTATGGCTGCAGTTTGAGGTACAGTGAACGGGCAATTAGCACCTGCGTGATTCAATAAGTGTGAGATGATAGGGTTACTTCTTGTATCTGAACATTGGTGTAGGCTTTAGGTGTTCGTGGACGAGAAAATGAAGGGTTTGGAAACACGACCATGCAAAGTAATAGGCATCTTAATTAGTTATTAGGAGAACCCAAGGTATGTTTGTGGGTTAGCGGTAGACTTGGTCAGCTTGGATTATAGCGTGTTGCAATGTATATTCATGTGAGTAACATTAAGGTAGAGAGCCATTTGGGTTGAATATGCGTCAATACCGATCGCGTACACCATTGAGACCCCTACATTAATCCTAGATGCTAGATGCTATCAACATTTCCATCAAGAGTTGCGATTAATGTTCGCGGTGGGTTTAATCAACCAGAAACAGCCCTATACGTCCATTTGAGAGTGCATGATGGATATTAGGTGCAGTAATGATTCGTGGTCAGACTCTTAGATGGAAGTGGGCAAAGGCAAAGGCAAAGTTACTGCTGACTTGACAAACTGACTTAAATGTATTCAGATCATTATGCTTCCCCAGTTTAGTGATGTGAGGGTTTACGGAGAACTTAGGGCATTTCAACACGGATAAAGGTGCGTGATAGTACTATCGCTTCCATCCAATGAATAGATAGCATCCGCTATACGTTACACTTTTCCGGGGGCAAAGGTATACCTTAAAATCAAAACCCAGTATACTATAGTGTCTAGTACGATTGTATCTGATCGTGAGAAGTGAGAAGTGCGAAGGTTATCTGTCTAGAACGAGGTCGCCCTCACATAATCCGTGCCCCACCCCGCCTTCCCAAATCAGCCTGACAGTCTCCACTTGGAAATCGAGAGCTCCCCTGACATCTCGATCTCACCTTTAAATGTCAACCCTGAGTGCTTCGAACTCAGTAAAACATGTCCTTTGATGACGACGACAGCGGCGATGACGAAGAGAGCACCATACATATTAGTGCCCGTTATGAAGGCGAGGATACTAGTCCTACCACGCCCCGGGAGCTTAATGGATGGTTTGCATATCCGATAGCAGCCGAAGTTTTTGCTGTTGTCGCAGTCGGTATGATAACCTCTTTTTGCCTGCTACGTTATGCTGAAGCTTGCTATACAGGTGCTTTCCTCCCAGTTGTTCTCGAGCAACTAGCTCGCGAGAACGGCGTCTTCTTAAATCAGTCGAAGCCATGCGTAGATGTCGCTGGGTCCGGAAAAGCCGGAAGAGTGCGGATACGTAATGAAGATGGCCAGAGAAACCCAGAACAGTGCATGATCACGTTCCTGGGGAAAGAGATGTCGACCAGTAGTTTCGCCATGTACACGTTTTCTGCTGCGGTTATGGCGCAAGCGGTCACGCTTGTGTGTTTCAGTTCATTTGCGGATCATGGTATGTGCCTGCTGGTTCTTTGCTGTGGCGCCTCAAATATGCCCATGATAACAGTCCATCGGGGACCCTGGAAGCAACCCGGAAAGCTTACAGAAGTATAGGCCCGTATCGCAAGCGAATGCTCCTGACCTTTGCATACACGGGCTCCATCGTCAGTGCTCTATTCATCTTCATCACACCTTCAGTCTACTACCTCGCGCCCGTGCTGGTCATTCTGGGCGTCACAAGCCTTGGCTGTTCCTTCGTGCTCTTGAATGCTTTTCTCCCCCTCCTTGTCGCCTACCACCCACACGACTCCTATGCCAACTCGCTCTCACCGGACAGCTCATCAATCGTCGAACTTGAAGTCTTAAATCCTCAAAATGTATCAAGTACAACCCAAAGATATCGTCCTAACAAATTCACTCGCGATCTCGAACGCTCGGCCCAGATATCCAGCAAAGGCGTGGGCTACGGCTACATATCCGCCGTCTTCGTGCAAAGTCTCAGTATCCTGGTCATATATCTCTTCAGCGAAACAGAAGTCCAGAAGAAGAATCCAAGTTTATCGATCCGGGTCGTTTTGTTCCTGGTAGGGATGTGGTGGGCTATATTCACGATACCAACATTACTATGGCTGCGCCCACGACCGGGTCCTCCGTTACCCACTCAACAGATTACAGTATTGAACCCAAAGTCGTCTAGGGTTCGCACGTTCCTTTTCTACACGTCATTCTCCCTTCGCTCATTTTGGAGCACATTGCGAAGAGCGATCCGCCTCCGCCAAACTGTCCTCTTCCTGATATCATGGTTTCTTCTCTCAGACGCTGTAGCCACTATTTCCGGAACCGCGGTACTCTTTGCCCGCACAGAGCTGCACATGGGCACCATCGCCATCGCACTCCTGTCCATCACATCAATCGGGTCCGGCACTGTGGGCGCCTTTGCGTGGCCGCGCGTTCAACGACACTTTGCGCTACAGCCGAAGACGGTTTTGTTGTGCTGCATTGCGGGCATGGAACTTATCCCCCTATATGGATTATTAGGATACATTCCTCTCTTCAAAAGCCTCGGTTTCATCGGGCTCCAACAGGCTTGGGAGATTTACCCCATTGCCGTCTTGCATGGCACGGTGATGGGTGGCATATCCAGCTATGCACGATCAGTCTATGCACCGCTCATACCTGAGGGCAGCGAAGCGGCCTTCTTCGCGCTATATGCAGTGACGGATAAGGGGAGCAGTGCATTTGGACCAGCGCTGGTGGGGTGGATCGTTGATCGGGCCGGGACGATCAGGCCAGCATTTGTGTTTTTGGCGGTGCTCGTAGTGCTACCCGCACCGTTGCTGTGGTGGTTGGATGTCGAGAGGGGGAGGGAAGATGCGAGGGCTTTGGCGGATGGGGATGGTGGGCGAAGCGGGGCTTATGAGAGGGTGAACGAGGAGTAGCTAGCTAGGGGCATTTATGGTCAGGTTTGACGGCACGTTGTATGAGGGTGATGACGATAAGAAAATTGTGCGGGATAGATGCAACGTACCTCCAACGCTCAGTTGTAAGGGATGGACGGACCCGGGCCAAGGCCAATTCCAGGCCGGGAAGAGTATAATTGATGATGGGTTTCCTTGAAAAATGCTCGCAGACGCCTGAACAATGCCTCCTGATGCTATTGATGCCAGCATGTTCACGCCCGTTCCTCGATCCTCGGCCGCTTGCTGTCCCGATCGTTGTCGTCTCCCAATCTCTTCCTCTCCCCAAGCGGCTTCGCATTCGCTCCCGTCGCGCCCTCTCGATCGCGGTCCCGCCCCTGGTACGAGTCTGGCCGGAAGCGTTCGTCGACGCCGTGCTCGCCGTGGTCTCTGCGGGGGCGATCGTGGCCAAAGTCGCCCCACTTGCCCGTGTCTTCACTGCGCATGTCCTTGTAACGGGTGCGGCCCTTCTTGCCCAGCTTGGTCATGTCTCTGATCTGCATAAAGTCGGGCAGGACCTCACGATTCGTCTGGTCCTCGAAGCGGGCATTCATCAGATTGCGCCTGTCGACGCCCAGCTCCTTGAGCTCGTCGGTGAAGAAGGCGCCCTTGTGGAAGTACTTCTGCATGTACTGCATCTGGCCGCGCTCGCCGCGCTCGTCCTGCTGCTGCTCGAGGAAGGCGCGGTCCTCGGCGTCGCGGTCGGCAGCGGACAGGTTGCGGCGGCGCTCCAGCTCTGCGCGCTCGGCCTCGGCCTCCTCGATGGCGAGGCGTTCGCGCCGGATGCGCTTGAGCTCGCGCAGCTTCCACGCGGCGTATTCGGCGTCTGGATCGAGCCCGTCGGTGTCGTCGATGGCGTTGATGTCGGCCTCTTCGACGTCGTCGTCCCAGTCCTTCTTGCCCGCCGCCCGCTCTGCGATGCGCTGCTCGACCTGCTCCTGCACAATGGCCCTGCTCTGCTCCTGCCGCCGCGCCTCGTCCTCAGCCGCCAGCTCCTCGGCCGACTTGGCCGGCGCCGCGCCCTTGAGCCGCTCCTGCTTCTTCAGGAAGACGGGCCGCAGGAGCTTCTTGGGCGCCTCGTCCTCGCTGCTTGACTCTTCTGCCGACGACTCGTCGCTGCCGCTGCTGCTCCCACTGCTGCTGCCACTCGCGCTGCCATGCTCGCCCTCGCCCTCGCCCTCGTCAGTCTCCGTCTCAAACCCGTCCTCTAGAGCAAGTCTTTCCGCCTCCGCCTGCTGCCGTGACGCGAGCTTGGCCCGGAGCGCAGACTTGGGAAAAGACGAGGCGACGGGTGCGGGTGCGGGCTTGGGCTTCGCGAAGGCCTTCTGCTTGGGCTGCTCCTCGTCGGATTCGGATTCTTCTGCACTGGACGCGTCTGCGGCTTCGACGGCAGCAGGCTTTCCAGCGAAGTGGCGCGTGCGCACCGGTTGTGCGGTGAGTTTTTTGGATTTGGGGGGCGGCATAGCGAGAGAGGGTGAGGGTGAGGGTGTGGCAGCATCCACCCTGCCTTGTGCTGGCCTGGCCCGGCCTGTGGCTGCGACCTGATACTTCGTACCGCGGCTCAAGCAAGCGGCTTGGCACAACATGAGAGTGGCTGCACACGACCTCACTCCGAAAACAAATCATTGCGCTCAAGCTTCGTGAATGAGCCATTCTTCCTCAAAATGAATCCCTCCCCAACTGGGCAGAGACTTGATGCAAAATGGAAGAGGCAAGTAGTTCATCCTAGTCCACTCTCCTCAATTATGTCCGTGTGTGTTAAAAGGCGTCGCATGCGTTTGCGATTCAGTATAAAGCTATCTAGGTCGGCCTCCACAACTGCCTTCGCCTGAGTGACTATGGATGGCAAAGACAGGCTGACTGCACCAGTTAAGTGACCCATTGTGAAGAAGCACAATGGTTCCAGTGCAAGCACATCTCTAAAAAGCTCTTTGCCTTGATCTTCTGGGCCGTCGAAGACTACGGATACGAAGAACATGATTTGTCCGCCTGCCGGCGGTGGCTTGACAAAACCAATGCCGCTTGATGCTTTGCCTGTTGCCTTGGTCTTTCCGTTACTATCAGGCGTAAATATAGAATTGCACGCTTCGACCGCTTTACTGATGATATCAGGCGTAGGTGGAAAAACCATGAAGCCAGCCCACATATTACCTTGTTTGTGCGTGCGGAACACAAACTCTGTAACAACGCCAAAGTTCTGGCCAGCGCCGCGAAGACCCCAGAACAAGTCCCCATTTTCACTGGCTGAGCTCTTCACGATGCGCCCGTCAGCTAGTACCACGGTACATTCTAGCAGATTGTCGGCTACTAGACCATGTTTGACCGTCAACCAGCCGAAGCCGCCGCCGAGGGTGAGACCTCCAACGCCAGTGTCTGCTACAGTGCCACCGACTGCTGCGAGACCGTGTGGAGCGAGGGCCGCATCAACATCGCCCCATAAAGTTCCTCCGCCAACCCTGATAGTCTCGTTTTCGACGTCGACTTCTGTGGTACGCATGTGCGTGTTCAAGTCAATAAGCAATCCTCCATCTGTGGATGAAGCGCCGGCGGTGGAATGCCGCCACCTTTGACAGCGATGTCGAGATTGTGCTGTGAAGCATATTTGAGGGTGATTGAGATTGCTTTGTTGGATTTGGGGATTAGACACGCTCCTGCGGGCTTTTCGGCTGCCCGGGACCAGCGGCGGATGGAGGTGGTATATGGTTCTTCTTCCTCAGGAGTCGCCAGTTGCGCATCGGTATCCTTGAGCAGTTGTCGCAGTTCTGCGATATCGCTTTTGTTGACAGAACGTTTCGGAGTCATAATGATCTGATTCTGTCGATTATCGGAAGCCAGTGTTGATGTAGGTGACTGGGTGAATGCGGGAAGGTTAGGTCGAAAAAGAGTAAGCACCCGCTCTTAATACCTTAAGCCATAGTATCTTGCTCACCGATATCTCCCCAACAAACTGCCGAGAGTTCCGCTCCCGCTCTGAACGGGTACCTGTTGGTTTTATTGGATGTAAGCCTCCTAATATAGAGCGTTCCGTCAGCAAAAGAGTGACGGAATCTGATGTCAGCTGACGAATAAAGCTAATACGCAGAAAAAACGTGCAAGTTCCGTGATCAGTGCGGTACGGCCGCAGATGTCAAGGAGTCATTGACCTGCTTGTAAGGTCTGCTCACCTCGTTGTATTTCATGGCACCTTTCCCCCAGAGTATCCGGAACTTAAATGAAGGATGTCATTTCCTGCAGGGAAGGGAACAAACTTGTGTCGCAAGCTTGGCACAAATACTTCACGTGTAGGATATGGATGTTCTCAATCATCACAAGCTAAGTGGTCAATGTATCCTTGGACGACATAGTTCAGGAACTGGACCCTGCTTGCACTATATCATCTCTCGTTAGTAAACACCAAACTTACGCCGAAGTTGCCCAGTACTTATGTCGCATCTCATCAATGGAGAATACACAGCACCAGAGGCAACAACATCGAAGTAATCTCTACAAAGCCTCGTAGGCTCCTCACCAGGACCCCGTTCTGTCTGATCACGATACGTATAACGGCGGCGACCATTAAGCTTAAGACGTCACCTGTGTTCGTGACGGTGACTCTGATAGTGGTCAGATTGGCCTTGAGGTCGAGGTTTCTGTATCGAAGAATCTGAGCTTTAAGATCCGGTGTATGCTAGCGCATCACAAACATTGAACCGCACGATACAGCCCATTCGGTGCCACGCCAGGCCTCCCAAAATTGTAACAGATGGGGTGTGCGAACCTGTTCGGTCTAATGATACGGGTACAACCAGGTTTATCATGGTCTGGAAGTTCGCCAATGTGCAAGCGGCAAGGTTCATTTGTGGATTTAAGTCGTGGGCAAGAGCGGGCGGGACAAGCACAAATTCGTCAATAGCGAAGAGGGAAAGTTCGACCTGGCGGCAGACCGATGTCCTGCACGGGTAGCACGAGATACGACCAATGTGTTCAAGTGACGGACTTGGTATTAACGGCGGTTGGGGATAACATCATGGCGGAGCCTGAGTGGCTTGGGCCATGTGCGGGGAGATCCTGTCGGGAAGTGGCATATCTTCGGATGGCGTTCTGTGGCGTAGCTTGCAAGCACAACTTTCCTAGCTAAACTATCATCCGCTCTCCAAATACGATGTTGTTAGTTGGTGCTGTTGTTTCCATGCAGGGTGTCGTCCGCGCTTGTGCTCTTTGCTTCTAAGATAGTACCGAAGTCAGTTGTGGTCTTCACATGCGGAATCGTTCGCGAGAAATGCCAGTCGAAAGATGATGAAGGTTAGGACATAGCGATTCATTTGTGAATCCGTTGCGGAGTTTACGGTGAAATGTCGACGACGATTTGCGAAATGAGTTGCGCGACAGCAATTTACAGAACCGCTGGCCGTACAGGTCGAGATGAGCAAGATATGGGTGATCGGTGTACAGCACGTGTATGAAAACTTGAGTGAGGCTTAATGTCGAAATAAGTCAGGTGTACTTTCTTTCGTCGCATGTCAAGGTCCGGTATTCGAAACAAGCTGACCCTCGACGTAGTTATTACGTTGGGCGGATTACCTACCATAGATAGGTAGGCCAAGGTCTGTGGACTTCTTCTTGTCCTGTTCCACTTCAGTCGATCAGTTGATGATATTTTTCTCGCCCCGGTTTGTTGCAATATCCTTATCCAATGCCTACGGCTTCCGCAGTAGTTGGCGTAAAGGTCCTCCCCGGCCCTCTCGCTGTGAATGGCAACATGAAACAAGACTATGAGCATACCAGATGCTCATTTACCTGACCAAGGCTATGAGAGCATACCTAATGCTATCAGCCTACGCATCTGAGTGGTGTAGCAACAGAGTATGAGCTCGTTGGCGTTGCTGGTAACATTAGTAGAAACCGCGATCATTGTCGGTCGAGACCCCTAACACAGCTATAGTATCAGATGTTCTTTCACTGATGAGCCCGAAGCTTCTCTTCATCACCGACCTTAAAATCGGTGAGTCAGCGCCAATATGGTGGGACCTATACCAAAGCACGCTTTCCCGTACCCTGTTTTCTTTATCGACATCACCATTAGCATCATCAACTAATTTTCTCGACACCGCAGATCGTACCATAATTTTCATTTACTTGATTTACTTCACCTGAACTCACTTCTTTTTATGGCGAACTCACCCGTGACATCCACCACGCCGATATCATCATCGACGCAAAACCTCCGCTCGCCATGCCTGCCTCCACGGAAGCCGAGGGCCTCGCGCGCCAAATCGCTCATCTCAAGGAACAGAATATAGATCTGGAGAGCCGTGTCACCAAAGCCGAACAACTTGCGCAGGGAGCAACTAAGCGCGCTCAAGCGCGGTACACCGAAAGGATCCATGCGAACCGCCACGTCGAACGTCTTGAACAGGACCTCGCTAATGAGAAGTGGGGGCGTAACGATGATCAGATAAAGTCTCTGAGGCTAGCTGCCAGCTATCAAGACACCATCGCGCAGCTGCGAGCGGAGGTAGCGAGTCAGCAGTGCGCAAGGGCAGACGGAACGCAACTCCAGGTCCACCAGAACCAGATTACGAATCTGAACGCCTGCAATGAAGGTAATCACAATGAGAACATAAAGCTGGGGACTGAACCGGATGAGGAGAAGACATCGTCTACTGACACCATCAAACGTCTCAACGACACTATCGGAAAGCTCTCAGCCGACCTCGTAATAGCAAAGGCTAGCAAGGCCCCAGCGGTCGAAGCACCGGGAGAGAAGAAAGTCGAAGCCCGAACCGAAGAGATTACGAGTGACAAAGAGAAAAAGGCGGCCGAAAGTCTGGAGCGTCAGGAGCTCGAGCTCGCGAAACATATTCAGCGGCGAGTCGAGGCTATGCACAATCAAAAGATTGAAGAGATAAAGAACAACTTCCTGCAGAAACAGGCCTACTTAATAGCTGGTGTAGAGCAGCTCAGGAAGGTTTACCAAGACGAGAAGCAGAAGACCTCTACCTTGCAGCAGCAACTCAAAGATGCGAACAACCATATCCTGTGGTGGAAGCAGCATAATCAGCAGCAGACAGTGGGTCAAAGTACTCGAAATAGCTCAGAGAAGGCCGTCAACAAGCACGGTAGCATGACAATGATGCCGGAGCAGAGCGCCGCCCACTTGAGGGACGTTGCAAATAAGCGTAGGCGGCTAAACAGTGACGGGTAAGTCTAATAGTCGCATGCATTCGCTCCGGACTTGACTAATAATTCACCAGTGACTTCGCGGCCACATTGCACAAGTCGACCACTTTAACCGATCCGATGACGCCCTCTCGACAGTCGCGACAGGAGTTTGCTGCAGACTTCGCCAAACCTCAGCAACAGCAAAATGAAACATTAAAAGCGCACAATCAAGCACTCGTACAATCGCAACAGCGCCTAGATGTTAATGGGCGAACGCAAATGCAAGAGGATCAGCACATGCTCTTCCAGAACCAGCCCAGTAGTCACTTATTCCCAACCCATCTCCAACCATTGGAAGCTATGCGTCCAGACGGGATCAATAGCGCGCAATACGTGAGGCTAGACAACAACCAACAAAACTCACAATCGATTCTCCCATTACAACATACAGTTTTACCAACCGGAACAAACAATGGTCTCCAGATGCATCGCTCGAACGGGGCTCTTACGATGCATGGCTCTCCATTGACGCAGGTGGCTACACCGAACGCTCAGCGGCCAGCTATGGCAAACGAAAGGTTTAACTCCCCTAGTTCGAAATCAGCTCATAATGTCCGTCTTCATCAGAAAATTGATGCCGTCCGGCTGAAGATGACCCAGAGACGTGGACAACGGAGCCCACGACCTTCGTCGATGTCACTCAATGGTACACCTGACCTGCAAAAAACCCCGTGCATTAATGCCATGACGAGTATGCTAAAACTCCCTATGAATGCTCAGATGCAGCAAAACGTTGGATTAAGGGGGCATCAAGTGTATTCTACTCGACCTCAAAAAGATGTTGATACCTTTCCGGAGTTAAATCAGATTGGCCTCTTGGGCAGCGAAAAGGCGACCGGGTGGATTTCGCCGGCCCTTAGTGCTACTAAGCTCTGTCCTACTTTCGATAAGACGCCGTACCCAGATAAGAACTTTGACTCTGGCTCGATTATGGATGATGGCTTCTGTGGCGATGATTGGTACATGGAGGACATGCCACAACTTGGTTTGTCAAACACTACTCTGATGAAAGACGTGCCATCAATTCCAACGATCGGGACGACCCATTTTTCCAACATGGTTGCGCAACAATCTCAGCAGTGCATTCAACATCATTACACCAATACCTCGTTACGACATCCAGGCAACCCTTGTCAACCAAATACCGTGACGAGTGGCCAAGCACCACAACAGAGCAAATCATCGATTCCGCAACTCACGGCTAACGGCATACAAATCTACCCTAGTGTGCAACAGCCTCAGCTTGGTTCGGATAAGATGAAGTCTGTGCAGAAGCACCAAGCGCCTGCCTCAGATCGTGAAATCCCAGTGCCCAATAGCTCAGTCCCAGCTCTGCGAGCAAAGTCAACCCACCCAACTCTCGCGCCCGGTGAACCAAGGAGGATTGCGTGTACGAACGGTCATCACAATTGGTGGAATGAAAAATGCGAAGGCCAGCCCTGTACAAACTGCGAAGGCATAGACTGCTTGAGGCCGAAGTGCGCAAAGGATGCCACCGGTACCCGCGTGAAGGGAGAGCGGTGCAAGATGGTGCACGAGACAGATACACAGTACTACGACCCCTATCTTATTGCTCTGAACCAACTGCCAAAGCGAAGGGGAAAGAAGACGGATGCGAAGCCTGCACCGAGTGTACTGAGTAAGCGGAAAGCGTAAAATGTTAAATATAAACTCGGAGTCGATTAGCAGATAAGACTGAAGAGTGCATTCTTCAAATTCTTTTCGCTCTCAGCTTGAGCAGCGGACTTCATTTAAAACCGTGTAGAACTACAACTAGAGTTCAGAAACGGCGTCCTTGGTTTAAGTTCAACATCAATCTCCCTTCAAAACCAAAAAAACAATTGCGACACGTACTCATCTCCTTATACAGCAAGTACGGCATAAATGATCGCTTCGCATTTATTTAAGACAACTGGATTTAGAACTGGTGTTGAGAGAGTACCATGGCTACTCCAGTTCACTAAGAGCCAACATGGCGAATAAACGTAGACTTTAGTAGCTCTTCTCTCCATCTAATTCCACGAATTCACACAAAGTCTATTAATGGCAGCCGGGACAATTCTAACTGACAGATCCTGTTGCGGACCGATCCAACTCTACAACCACTACCATGTTATTAAGCCCACGAGAATTTATAGCACGCGTTTATCTACTTACAGATATTCGTACGGTATGAGGTAGAGTCACCCGTAGGTCCTTATGGTGTCACGGAGCCGTCGCGTTCATTTAAAAGAATAAACTTAGTAGCCGTTGACATTAGTAGCAGAAACACTTTCTTTGTTTAAATAAAAGCCTAAGAAGAAGAGAGTTATGGTGTTGTGCCCGAGTAAGAGGAGTATGACGCGTGGATTATTCCCGTAAAATAAGGAGAGTGTCTAATCAAGACCCAAGTTCGAACTTGTCCGTTCCAATCAGTATTACATCGTAAGAGTTGATTAAACCCCTCCCGGGTCCCCACTCGATGTGTCTGTCTCATTCCCAGAGCTTATAATACAGTTTTCGAGACACCTTTATCTTGCATTGCAACATACCTGTAAATGCAAGGATTCATTTGCCAGCGCCTTCTCCGCGCTTTGGTAAGTTTGTCATTATCAAAACCCTCGAGCAACACAGGGCTATGACTGTCTGAGGGACGTGAAAAAGGCTGTTGCTCCCACTCTGGGGTTATTGAGGAATTGACGTTAGGCTGAACATGACTTAACATGCGGGATTGCAAGCATGGTATCTTACTCAGGGGAAACTCGCTTCGAACTCCATACTATCCATACCCCAAATCTCAACATGGTTCACGCTCTCCCTACTCACTCTCTCCACCCTCCTAATCGGTCCCGCTCGTCTTGCATTCATTGTGTTTTCTTGCCCCCCAGGCCCCTTGTTCTTCCACTTCGGCGGAAACCACACCCCACCCAGCTTATACACGAGCTGATCTCCCATACCCACGTATCTCAGATTCATATACTCTGGCCTCCAGAATTCCGTCGCGAGGGCAAAAGTATGCATGTCATCACCCATAGAGTCAATTGTCTCCGCAAATTCAGAGTTCGGGCGTATGAGCATACGAATGGCCCATAGTTTAGGCACCATAGCGACGACCTGACGGAGGGACTCAAGGGGTGGGATTAAGCAAGAGAAAGCAAGTTGTTCGAGGTTCGGACATGACTGACAGATCTTGAAGAGGGCGTCATCGGAAATTTGCCACTTATCTGAAAGTAACAGGTGTCTCATAGTGCGATGATTCGTTTCGATGACAGCGAGATACTCGCCCCCAATGCTGCGACACTGGTGTTCGGTGATGGTAGGTGTGCCATTAGTGCTCGTGGCCCCGTTGGCCATCCCGGTGGTCGTGGTGGATGGCGTTGTGGGCGTCGCAGCAGTGCTACTAGGTTTCGAAGCCGCCTTTCCTAGCTTGTTGCTCACAAAGTACAGGCGTTCCAAGCCCTTGATCTTTCCCAACATGGTCGCGCCTTCCTTGTCCGTATTGTCTGTGCGGAGCATCTTGAGGTTGGGCGGGATAGGGTGTGTGTTGTGAACTCTCCACTCATCGTCAACGAAGACGGTCATGGGGTCGGAAGAACCCATGGAGTTCATGACGGTGACCTCGGTCTGAGTAGTCGCGTCTATAACATTGGGAATGCTGTCACCGGCGAAGCGCGTATAGAGATTGTAGACGGCTAATCGCTTCAGCGGTATGGCGTGCCTTGCGGCCACGCAGCGGCCGAATATGGTCAACAAATTGACCGACTCCTCGCCACTGCCGCGCATGCGCGGATTCCAGTGCAACTTCAGGTTCTCAAGCTTCTTGGAGCCCACCAACAGCAGTGATATGTCGTCTGGGTAGCATAGCGGATCGATGTCATAGACGACTAATGTTGTTAGATTGGGCAGGGGCGGAATGATGGTGGTAGGCCGCGGTATTCGTCTCGTTTGGCAGCGGATAGTGAGCGAAGTCAGCCCCGGCTGCTTGTTTACGAGTCCCTGATACACCGTGTGCAGTGGTGGAGTATTCAATTCCCAGCTGCGCGCATCAGCACTGTTGTGGTGGCAAGCCTTGATCCAATACCTACGCAAAGGCCGTGAGATTCTTCATCTTGTCTAACGCGGCTCGCATGACAATCTGCAGTATCATGCTGTTGTCCGGCACGCGGCCTTGCTTGTAGTCGTTTACATCGTGTTCTCGCCAGTCGCCTGTGACGCGAAATCCTTGCACGTAGTCGGCAAGAGGGCGCGACACCAGCGTGTTGAGCCCCATGGCAAACGGGCTGCCGCCGCCGTAGCCCTCAGGCTTGCCATCTGTGTAGCGGATTTCCGAGTAGGAGCGCAGCGTGACGCACTCGTACAGACGCGGGAGGGTCATGTAATAGAAGAGGCGCGAAGTGCGCGTGACACGCGCCAGGTCGCCCACATTGTCAAGCTGCCATTGCTGTCAGCGCTCCGAATGAGGTCATAGGTCGCAAGTGAGCCAGGCAAGACATGGTGCGACAAAACGTACGTGAGCGAGAATGAGCTGGATGAGGTGCAGCGGCAGCTCTTTGGCCTGCGCAGCATTGGGATGCGAGCGCGCAGGGGACGTGAACCACGAATGTATGGGCGCTGTGATGGGTCCGCGGCCTACGTGTAGGGCCGCTCTGGGAGTCGCGTCCAGGTTGGCTGGCGGGCGGGGGGACCTAGGTGTTTCTGTTTTTGCCATGGGAAGCTGCAATGCTGCGACACATGTAAGACAAGGGCAATGAGAAGAGTAAATCTATATTAGCATAGTGAACGATGTCATTGTTCGTGGGGTAGCTCCTTTCCCCAGGCATCCTTAATCTTTTTTGTCCACCCGTCGGTGCTGGCAAGGACCACCCTCCGCAGCCCTCCGCAGCCGCCCTCCGAGACGTCCGACTCCGCCGCATTAGTCCGCTAGCCGCTAAGACGCTTAGCACTGACATCGACTATCAGCCAGCTCTGAAGAACCAAGGCTGTTTCCCTTCGTACAACGCTCCTGGATACACAAAGGGAACCTCGATAGTACCTTCAAACACGCTCATAGACGGTATCGTTTCGTCGCTCAACTCCACATCTGCCAACCTATCGCTTGGTACAGGCATCACAACGCCACACTCCCAATTCCTAACATTCAAGCTTCCCATTTTGCCGCTCTTGAGCACCTTCTGGCCTCCCCAAGCCGACTCTGAGACATTTGCAGATCCAACGTATACCCAAGCAAAAGGCTTGCCATCCTTCTTGCGGCCACGCGCAAAGAGCAGTTTGTTATGTGAGAGCATGCCTCGACGGGTCGAGTCGTAGTCGCGAAGACATTCTCTTGGAAAGCTAAGCGCATTGTACTGTTGTCTGGTGAGCGAGATGATGCCGCCACAGTCAGGGCCTCCGATGCTCTTCTCCACCGTGTCGTTGGTCGGAAAGTAAATTCGGATGTGATCCCGCACGTCTGAGGGCTTGGAATTGATGGTAAATGGCTCCCCGCGCGCTGCAAGTTGAATGCGTTGAAGAAGCGTATCATTGATAGCACCGAGGGAAGAGGCCGTATAGTCAAGCTCGACCTCCTCGACATTATCCAATTGCAGGTTTCGTATAGCTTGCGCAAGACCTGGGAGACCTGTTGGTTGGTCTGGTTCAAGCTTGTGTGCGCCCACACTGCACTCGTGAGATGATGTTACAAAATTGCGATGTGGAAAACTTACATAGAGTGAACAAAGGCAAGATGGTCGGTCTGTGAAAAGTCGAACTTCTGCACGCCTTCAATCACGTTCTGCCCAACCTTCTGCTGCTCCAAAAAGTAAACAAGTTCTTGGCCAAAGCTTGTCAACTCGACCTTTCTCTCCACTTCTGCATTCACCCTTCGTGGAAGGTCTACCAAGAACACGGAATTCTCCATGACTCCGGGCTGCCAGTCATTCGCAACCTCTCCCCAGTCAATTCGTGTCATGTTGGCAGTTGGCACAGCAAACCGCAACTTGTTTTTCCCGAAGAGCAACATGAACTTGCTATGCATGCTGATAGTCATGCCGTTCATAGGCGGGAAATGTATTTTCAGATTAGGAACGCCGGTTTCCTTCATCTGGCGTATCCACCTCTGCTGGATATCTTGATCTTTGGCGTTCATGATCCATATTTGCTTGACCTTGGTAGGATCAAGCTTCTTGTACAGCCATTCTGTATCCCACATGAAGGAGCTGATGATGGCGATATTGATGCTGGACGCTTGTAGGAGTTCGTCGATAGTGATGTCGTCAGTCCGCGGATACTTCGTTGCGAATGTACGCTTGATGACTCCTCTAGGATACTGTAACTCCACTATTTCCGATGATTCATGTGCATTGTTAATGCTTAGTAGAGTCTTTGGAGATGGAATCCTCCTGAGCGGCTTTAAAGGCTGCTTTGGCGATGTGTCGCGTTTCCGTTTACCGAGCCTCGCAAGGCGTTCTTGCTCCATGATTTTGCGATCGAGTCCCAAGATGCCGAGGGAACCTGTGATAGTCATAGAATCCTTTGATTGTAATGCATCTGCGGGTGGCTGTGCCGAATGCATACTCTCACCACCCGCAGCAGTGGTATGCTTTGAGGGAGAGATGCCTTTCCCTTCAGGTTTGTCTATGCGAACAACCTGTTCGCTTTGGCGAAGAGACAGTGAGATGGCTCGCCGCAAATTTTCATCCTCGTCGTCAGTATCAGAGGTGAGATCCACAGTATCAGTATTTGCTAAACCAGGGGGTGCATTAGTTGAGCTCTGTCTGGACGACATTGCCAATGCCCGCTTAGAATCTTCATCTTCATGCGCAAAGGACATCGTGATATCCAAACAAGTAACACGGTGGGGGTATTTTTGAGGGGTGGCAGTGTGGCCGAGGATGAAGTGATGAAGCGGCGGTATTACGCGAGATGTTGGCAACGCGCTTTCACGTCGGCACGTGGGGTAGTCTTGGCATCTGCACGTGCCTGAGTCGTGAAAGAGCTGTGATCGTTAAACTGTGTAATGCACTTAGAGTAGAGGGTTTTGATGATTACTTATAACTACTTCGGTGCTGTATATTGCTTCTCGATAATCACTTTTCCTTCCACGAAGCTTATACCGATCGCCCGAGGTCAGTACGCTCGCGCAAAAATGGACGGGTGAGTACTGTATACTTCGTTGCACTAGCAGTCCTACGTTTTTAGATTTCTAAGGATTCACCGTTAATGCGCACCACTTCGGGCCACTTGGCAGACGCGAATGTACTCGCAGGATCGGAACACCTCTCGCCGAGACGGTGAGATGGTGAGGAGATTGGAGTCAACCCCAAGGAACAACTTTTCTCGTACCGCCTACGGCTGCAGAATTACAATAGGTTTGACATACCCCGAGGAAAGGAAGGGTTCGGTCAATTCTGTCCAATCTCTCGCAGGCATGCAGAGCATTTGCTACCACTCAACCGAGACACCCCGTGGTAGACAGCCGAAAACTTTCATATAAGGCATCGCTCCAGGTAATTGTTAGGTACCAGCCGGATTAGATGAAGTATGTACAGTGCCATATGGGGAAGATGTCACAGTGTAGTTGTGGTCCTTTGTCACAATCTTTAGGCGAACAAGCCCAAGCAGCATCGAGGATAATGCAGTACCGGATATGAGCAATCTAGGACCAACTATATCTGCTTCTCACAGATGCGAGAATCCTCCCTCATAGATGGTCGATTCTCAGATGCGCCACCAGGTGGATACATTAGGTGGCACTTTGCACAATGCAGCACTCATAATTGAAGGTGTTCAAAAAGCAGGATTGTACGGAGCTCTCGACAGACCAGACTTTTCAGTGGACGGCTTCGAGGCAGCTGAGATTTGGGAAATCGATTATCGGAACGACAGACTCCAGAAAGAGTTAGTCGTAGTGTTGTAGAGGCTACTACAACCAAAGTAATATGAAGCAACTGTCTCAGAATAGTAAAGCCTAGAGTACTTCGAGAACTTTCCCAAGTAATTAAGAAGATTGAAACTCACGCGAAGTACTGCAGGCGTACGTATTAGCAATCCTGTTACATTTATCTCCCAGCTCTGTCGTATGTTACGAACCTAATTGCTCGCTTCCTGTGCCAGTTGAAACTGACTAACAAATCTCCTCTCGACGGGTACGATAGCTTTACCCTCACCACCATTCATTTCCTTGTGTTCGCTTGCACCCCATCCACCTCCACCAGGCGTGTCCATGACAAACCAATCCCCCTTCTGGATCGAGAAGTCCTTCCTCCCCCCTAACCTACACCATCTATTTCCAACCTTCTTAACAATATAGTTCACGCCACTTTTCCCATCCTCACCGCCAAACATACCATACGGCCTCGTAACGCGGCGCTCGCTGACAATTGAAGCGTTCATATCTCGATAAAACTCGTAAATGCGCCGAATACCATTGCCACCATTCCATTTTCCTTGACCACCAGAACCACCACGAATACTAAACTCGCGAAGAAGAACGGGGTAGCGTTTCTCGAGAAGTTCAGGATCTGTGATGCGCGTGTTGGTCATGTGGATATGAACGCCGCTGGTGCCGTTCCATCCAGGCCCTGCGCCACTGCCACCGCAGACAGTCTCGCCGAAGCCGAAACCGGAATCGGGAACAGGGTTGCCAACGTTGTCATAGTCATTGTTGATCCCAAAGGAGAAGACGTTGCAGTCACCCTGGCTAGCGGCACAGGCTTCAAAGGCTCTGATGACAACGTCGGTGACGCGCTGTGAAGTGATAGGGTTGCCTGCACATACTGCGGCGTATGGCGATGGGTTGAGAATGCTTCCTTCAGGTATAGTGAAAGTGAGAGGCCGCAAACAGCCTTCGTTGAGCGGAATATCCTGGTTGATGAGGCAGCGGAGGACATAGAGCGTGGCGGACCTCGCAATCGCCTGCGGGGCGTTGAAACTGTGGTAGCCTTCTTCACCGGTTCCCGTGAAGTCAAAATGAGCAGATCCATCCTCCGGATGGATTGTTATTGTAAGCTTGATTGGCGTGCCATCATCCATGAAATCGAGTGCGACAAGGGGTTTACCACCGGTCTCGTTGTAAGTGCGCTTCATGAAGTCTCTTACACATGCTTCAGCGTTAGCCGTGATCGCATGCATATTGAGATGCACGGTAGCGAGACCCCGTTCAGCTATAAGATCAGCTACAAGTGCTGCACCTTTGGCATTCGCAGAGACTTGTGCCTTCAGGTCGTTGATGTTATCAGCCAGCTTGCGTGTTCCTGAGCATCCCGGATACTGAGCCGGTTCGTGAAGCAAGACCTTCGTGACAAGATCTTCATCAAAGACACCATCGCGAACGAGATACTCCGAGACAATCATGGCCCCCTCTTCGTATAGAACTACAGATCCTGCAGGCATTGACCCAGGTGCAATTCCACCAATTTCTTGGTGATGACCTCTCGAAGCCGTATAAAATATGATGTTTTCGCCAGCGGCGTCGAACACTGGAGTGACACAAGTGATATCGGGTAAATGAGTACCACCCGAGATGGGATGGTTGGCGACGATAACGTCCCCTGGCCGCAGCTGGCCTTTGTACTTTTTGTGTTGGTACATGACGGCCTGCTCCATAGAACCTAGGTGCACAGGTACGTGTGGAGCATTCGCCACAAGTCTTCCCTCAGGGCTGAAGAGTGCGCAACTGAAGTCAAGGCGCTCTTTGATATTGACTGAGACACTTGTCTTCTGCAGTGCTAGGCCCATCTGTTCCGCGATACTCATGAAACGGTGGGCCATAACGGAGAGCTCGACCGGATCGACAGTTCTTGGTACAGCATCAATTATGCTAGTCTGCCCTGTGGCTCGATCAAGCTCAATCATGACGTGGCGCTCTAGAATAGTTGCTTTCGATCGGGGTGCAACGACGATCGTTTGGGTATTGTCCAGAACGATCGCAGGTCCTTCAATTAGGTCCCCCTGATCCAGGGTCGATAGATGAAACAGTGGAGCTGTACACCATCCGCCCTCGAAGAAGACTTGCACCTGGTCAGAGATCTTCGAAGAAGACACGGCGGCAGGCGGAGTCCTTGCGAGTTGCTGTTCTAGAACGAACTCTGGTTCGACGGAAGGACTTTGAGCTGTAGCACGTACCCGTACGTTCTCCACCAGAATGTCGCGGCCAGGCATGATGAAAGAAAACTGTCGCCGGTGCTCAGCAATGAACGCATCGTCCCATGTTCCTTCATCTGGTCTAGATATCATGAAGGTAGTATCAGAACCATCGTATCTGAGGTTTAAGAAATGCTCGAATCCAATCGTCTGTCCCGCGAAACCATCTTTGGCAAGCATCTCGGCAGCATTCTTCTCCAGATTGGCCAATCGGTTGTCAAGCTGCTCCAGAGAGGAGCTTAGAAGCACAGAACATGGCTCTTGGACATCGCGGACGACATCTGCAAGAGCCATACCGTAGGCTGACAGGATGGACGAATAGCGATGAACTAAGACGCGATCGATGCCTAGGTTGGACGCTATGGATGTAGCGTGTTGACCACCTGCCCCTCCGAAGACTGCGAGATCGTGATCAGACGTGCGATGTCCCTTAGCTTCGGTGAGTGATCGAATAGGCCGGCACATGGTCTCATTAGCGACATCCAGGAAACCAAGAGCGAGCTCCTCGACAGTTTTAGTCCTTCCACCTGTGCTTTTAAGGTCTGCATTGACCTTAATGAGTAGTTCTTCAAAGGCTTTCTTAGAGCCTTCGTAATCCAGCGGCTCATTCTCATTTTTACCGAAGATCTTTGGGAAGTATTCAGCTTGCAGACGGCCGAGGACGAGGTTTGCATCCGTGACTGTGAGTGGACCTCCTTTCCTGTATGCCACTGGCCCGGGATGTGCACTGGCTGATTCAGGGCCTGCCAGGAAGAGGCCATTTCGATATGACAAGATACTTCCACCGCCTATCTAGATTAGCAAATCTCACACACCGGAACATCTTTATGTACCTACCAGCTGCGACGGTATCAATCTCAAGCTGTGGTGACTGTATTGTTACACCAGCAGTAATTGACTCGAATGTATGCTCCAAAGTCCCCGCATACCTAGACACATTAGTACCAATAACTCAATGTATGCTCCAAGTGTGACATACCTTGACACATCAGTCGAAGTGCCACCCATGTCAAACCCTATAACCGGTTTCCTGCGAAGGGGGTCGTAGCACGTTTTGCTGAATCCGACCACACCGCCTGCAGGACCAGAGAGAATGGCTTTCAGGCCACTAAAGTGTTGCCACCCCACCAGTCCGCCATCGCTCTGCATAAACTCGCAGCGGGCACCTTTCACGTCCTCCAGGCCGCCAACGAAGCCTGCACGGAACCCGTTGATATAATCGCGTGTAAGAGGGGTGAGATACGCATCTGCCGTCGCGGAGTAACCTCTTGAGATCGCTCGAATCATTGGAAAGATCTGCGAGGACACCGAGATCTGACTGAAGCCAATTTCCTTCGCCATGTCGGCTATCTGTAACTCATGATTGGGGAAGGTGTAAGAGTTGATAAGCGTGATAGCCAAAGAACGCACGCCCTTGTCAAAAAGCGCCTGCAGTCCTTGGCGGGCATGTGTGCTATCTAATAGTGGTTTCAGTTACAAAGTTCACGCGAAGGAACGTCTTACTCACCAACAGGGCGCAGAACCCGTATTGCCTCTCCACCAACGCCTTTCTGCAGCTCGTAAGAACTACGCTTCGGGTCTCGCAGCGTCGCCTTGTCCTCAGTGGAGTCATGGAGAGTAACACGTTCATCAATCTCCAATACATCATCAAATAGCGTTTCCGGTCTTCGGATATTTAGATCAAACAATTTCGGTCTCGTCTGATCTCCAATGCGAAGTAGGTCCCTGAAGCCTTTCGTGACTACCAGAGCGCATTTGGTCGAATTCCTCTCCAGTAATGCATTTGTGGCAACCGTAGTGCCCATCTTGATTGACTCAATGTTACTCGTGTCAATCTTTTGGCCACGCGGTATCGAATTACCCGTCGCCTGCTCGAGAATCCTGCGAATACCCTCGGTGGGCCTATATATCACACGGTCAACTATTGTAAGACACCAAAGAGGCTCAGGGCTGTTACGTACGCGTCCGCATAGTTGGTAGGATCATTGCTCAAAAGCTTGACCAGGATATCAGGTTTTCCAGGGACAATTCCAAGGCAATCGGTAAAGGTTCCTCCTCTGTCTATAGCTACTCGGATGCCTGCGCTTTGCGAGGTTTGCTCGAAGAAAGGCATATTTAGGAGTGCGGCCTGTCAACGGAGAGTTACGATGGTGTATGGCCGGAGGGCCGGATATCTTCAAGAGTTCAGCGGCTTCCTGATCTCCCGGAAAATACGCGTCCGATTTTCTGGGACAGTAAGAACGGTGATAAAGTCACTTGAGGAGCCATAGTTCCGACAGGTTCGGAATGTCTATCGCGTCGAGCGTAGTGAGTGGGGACGGTTGTGCAGCACGTACAGGGTCACAATACACTAAGTTACTCCCCGGTCCTCTAAGAACAAATTAGAATCTAAACTTTAAATTAGTAAGGACCTCCTACTGGACTGTACAATAATAGGGATGCGACTTGGCGTGCGAATACTCTGTACAGGGGATGACGCCCAGCTGCCGTTGTTGGTGGCCAATGCACGACACCCGCCTAGTAGTAGTTGCGCGCTCCTTCGCACCCGACAAATCCCTTGTTATCGGCCTCCAGACTCCGAACAAGCCGCCGGGGGTCAGCGGCGCATCTACCATACGTATGCTAACTGCTTTCCGTAAATGGAGCTTGCTACGTTCCGATGCCGTTCCGAACAAGCGGAATGCTGAAGCTTACTTCACGACGTCGCCATACCTAAGATCTCTAGTACCTGTTGATTCTTCACTATAATTCTCGTCAATCATGACTGGTCACATCAACTTACAACTGGGTTGGCCCTCGCCATCGCTCTTTCCAGCTTCGCAGCTCCTTGAGGGTGCTTCAAACGTCCTTACCTCGCCCAAGAAGACCGCATCGGCACTCATCTACGGACCAGATGCAGGCTACGAACCGCTTCGACGTAGCATCGCAAAGTGGCTTACGTCCGTCTACGGGCGCGGCTCCGACCTTTCGTTGGAACGGATATGTGTGAACAATGGCGCATCTGGCAACCTAGACAATGTCCTTGCCCGTTTTACTGATCCGGGCTACACGCGCAACATCTGGATGGTCGAGCCATGCTACTTTCTCGCTTGCCACATCTTCATGGACAATGGTTTTCAGGGCCTGATGAGAGGTGTGCCTGAAGATGACGAAGGACTGGACATAGAATTTCTGCGACGACGCCTTCAAGAGTCTGACAAGGATGCGATATCGCATCCGCCAACGCGGAAGACAGGAGACAGGTACAAGAAACTATACCGCCATATTATCTACTGCGTTCCGACATTCTCGAACCCAAGCGCAAAGACCATGTCACTAAGACGAAGACAAGAACTCATACGGTTAGCGAGAGATCATGATGCTCTAGTCATTACGGACGATGTATACGACGTCCTGCGTTGGCCAGCAGAACAGGATGCAAGCTTCAACCAGCTGGCCGACGTACCACCGCGCCTAGTCGACATTGACCGTACGCTCGATGGCGGACCAAGGGACGAGTGGGGCAATGCCATGAGCAACGGTTCGTTCTCGAAGATCATCGCGCCCGGCGTAAGAGTTGGGTGGGCTGAAGCGACTCCCGCTTTATCCCTCGCGCTTTCGCAAGTGGGTGCTACGAGATCTGGAGGATGTCCGGCACATGTTTCCGCCTCATTTGTCAGTGAGATGCTCGAGTCAGGGTCCCTAGAGAAGCACCTGAAAGAGAACGTTATTCCGACCTTTAGGACGAGGTACTATGCCTTACTGAAAGCAATTGACCACTACCTTGTCCCGCTGGGTATGCAGATCTCTACTGGGAAGCCATATAGTGAGCCCCTAGAGCGAACCAACGGGACTCACAATGGTCACCATGAGCCTGTCGAGCAGGCTGGGGGTTACTTCATCTGGATACTGCTTCCTGCTACTCTTGCTGGAAAAGGCGCTACACTGGCCGCCAAGGGTCTTGAGAAGTTCGATTTGAAATTCGCGTATGGGGATATGATGCAAGTACAAGGAGAACCTGCGTCAGCTGAAAGGGCAGCAAAAGGATATGGAAATGGAATCCGACTGTCATGGGCGTGGCATACGGAACAAGAAATTGTTGAGGGGATTCAAAGGCTTGCTGCATTGGTAGAAGAAACTTGCAGCGAAGAACAGCCCTAGCGGACATATAAGGTCAGATCGCACTAAGTTACTCCTCAGTCTTCTAAGAACAATTTAGATTTAGAATTATAGACTATCGAGGACCTCTTATTAGGATGAATAGAGCAGGGATGCAAAATGACGTGCAAACACCCGGTACCTATAATTGAAAACCTTTGCAAACACAACCAAATCTGCATGTGGATCTTAATAGTCTATTTCTACTCTTGATGAAGCTACAGTAGACTTAATGGAACTATACCCTTGAATATTTATTAGTTAATTTTGAAACGAACCCTGGAGATGTTTAGCCATTTTACAGCGACTTCTGACCCACTCTAAGCAAAGCAATGTCTACACGACCTTGGTATTGAAACCATTAAATCCTATTCTCCCAAGGGTGGTGTAAGTAATCCGCCAGTCACCTCGCACATCGCACCATCCTTATCCACGCCCTTCTCCAGGAAAAAGTTTAGCACCATCTCAGCAGCCGCTACCGAATCATCATCCGCGTTGATAGCTTTCATCGCCTCCGTTAACTTTTCCGGTTCCCATGTTGGGAAGAAAAACTTGACCGTCTCGCTGTTTACAAATCTGTCGAATTCAAAATGGCCCTGATACGTGAGGACGCGGCCAGGTTCGTACACGCCCTGCACCGCGCAATGCTGTGTGCTTCCCAACGTCATCCACGAGTGTGGTAGGGAGTCTGGAGTGGGAATGACTACATGATCGTGGTGCACAAATTGGAGCCGTATTTTCTTGCGTAGCTGATGGTTTCTTCCAAATATCTCGAGGAACCGGTTGTGCAGTGTGATTTCTTTAACGCCAATCTCCCACCCATTTGGATCAACCCCGACCCTCACACCAAAACCTTTCAGTAAGCTCTGGCATACCACCTGATGCCCAAAACAGCTGCCAAATATCTTGACCTGTGGGTGGTTTTGGTATACATTAAGAATAAAGTCGTCAAGTCTCTGTATCCATTCCAGGTTATCGTATGCCGAATGTGCCGAGCCGCTGATTATTATTGCGTCGAATTCTGCTAAAGACGTGGGGTATTCCCCTTTCATAACATCATAATCGGATGAGTTGATTGTTGTGCTTGGTAGCTTCTGAGCAGCCGCTGCTGAAAGGAGTTGGTGGAATATCTGGCCGTAGGTGGGGGCCTTCTGGGAGTAGACGTTCGGTACTGGAATGTCGGCATTGAGCATGCAAATGCGAATGGTTTGGACCATGATCGCAACAGAGCCTTTGGAACCGAATTTACAAGTGATGGAACAGGTTCCTGATATGATATGTACAACTTCAATGTGTTGGTTGTCATTACCCAATCTGGGCCCGCACGTGACAGCCGTCGATAAGCGACATCAGTTATCATATCGTTTCACATTTCGCCACGCTATTACTCTATGACAACACCCATGGAAGCACTGTGCGACTTCGAGGTCAAGCATGTCGGCTGCCTCTGGCCACAGATCTCCCGTGTCCTTGAGAGATTGGAATGACGAACCGGAAGCTCCGGACGGGAACAGCAGAGCGCGCAAGGACTATTTTCAGTGAGAGAACGCGCTACCCTGGTGTTCTTCACGCTCACTACTGGAACACGGCCGTCGCACATCACATTGCATATATCGCCGGACTTCCTGGCCCGCCCAAAAGGCGAGGTATCTAGAACGCGCTATCGGTGTGGGTCTGCCGGTTCGCTTGTTGACGGACTCTCGTGTCCGACAAGCCGCAGTCTGTTTGCAGCCTGCACGCGCACGAGAAGCGGTTGATCGTTACCGTCCCCAGATCCTGGAGAATTACGTCCGTTTCGAGGCAAGCAACAAGCGTTAGTCTTATCGACCCGGGGCGCTGGCGCGGCCAGAGTGTTCTCCACACTTCATTCTATCACGACTTAGCTGGAGATAGCGATCAGTTGACAAGATACCCCTAGTCGGCAAGATACGCCTCCAGATAGATACGACTCTCTAGGCTCTTGGATTTAAGTTTGTATAAATCGCAAGTGGACTCAGCATTCCGAACCGCCCACCCAAACGCTGCCCGCAATCACGCTGTGCATTCCTGCCACTACCACCATGGCCGATAACAAACAAGTCCTGTCTTCTGCTGACATGGAGGACACCCATTCTGTCAAGATGGGAGAAGTCTCAGCCGACTTAGACGTTGCTGCGACGTACGCTCACCATCTGACCGGCGAGAACGCATACACCAGGAAAGAAGCGAATCGCCTTCGCTGGAAGATTGATATTCGCCTCGTGCCATTGTTGTGGTGTATGTACTTGATACAACAAGATATTGACCACGCTCCAAACTGACTACTTGTGTAGTCAATATCACGCTGGGCGCCATGGACAAAGTTACTACTGCTACAGCTGCTCTGTACGGGTTCAGGGCTGATACCGGATTGACCGGAGACAGGTATAGCTGGGTGGGAAGCGCTTTCTACGTGAGTCACTGGACGCTTAGTTCTCATAGCATTGTGATCTGTACTGACCATACAACCAGTTTGGTTACCTGTTCTGGTGCCTTCCCAGTGGAAGTCTCCTACAGCGGTTCCCGGTCGCGAAGCTCATGTTTTTCGCCCAGCTCCTATGGGGAGCCGTTCTCATTGGAACGGGATTTGCCAACAACTTCCCGACCCTCGTCGCGCTACGCGTCTTGCTCGGAGCTCTCGAGGCTCCTATCGTGCCGGGAAATTTTCTCATCATCAGCATGTGGTACCCGCGACGTGAACAGCCTCTTCGCACTGGTCTTATGTATACTGGTCTCAGTGTCTGCTTCACAGGTCCTATCGGATGGGGCATCGGATTCCTCTCGGGCGACCACCAGTGGCGCGCCATGTTCTGGATAACGGGCGGTATGACCATCGTGTGGGCATGCGTGATTGGCCTCCTCCTGCCCGATAACCCGGTCAAGGCGAAGTTCGTCACCGAACGCCAGAAAGCCATTGTCATTGATAAGATTCGAGGAGATCAGACTGGCGTGGAAAATAAGACCTTCAAGAAAGACCAGATGATCGAAGCCTTCCTGGACCCGAAGACATGGCTTATGTTCTTCTTCCAGATCTGGATCAGTATCCCTAACGGCGGTCTCACGAACTTCACGCCTCTCATCATCAAAGGCCTTGGATACACCTCCCAACGTTCAACACTCCTCACCATGCCAACCGGTATCATGCAAACCGTGGCCTCGTACTTGTGTAACGGTGGCGTGTTTCTGACCCTGAAATATTTACCTGGAAAGCAATGCCGCACAGCCTGGACTTTGCTTGGTATTATCGTTGGCATGATCTCAGCGATCTTTCTTTACACACTCCCGCTCGACAATTACAACGGACGACTCGCCGCTCTCTACTGCTCGTACTTCTACCTCGGACCTTATATCGTTGCCCTCGGCATTAACACTGCCAACACCGCCGGTCACACAAAGAAAGTGACTGTCAATGCACTGATTTTCATTGCATACTGTGTTAGCAACATCATCGCACCGCAATTTTTCAAGGCTAAACAGGCGCCGCTGTATCCGCTTGGCATGGGCGCGATACTGGGCTCCTATGTCTTGTCGATTATTACGATCGTGTTGTATGCTGCGTACTGCTGGAACGAAAATCGTAAGCGCGACCGCATCGATGCTGCGGCGGGTGCAAAAGTGCACAACGACACAGATTTCAAAGATTTGACAGATAAGCAGAATATTCACTTCAGATATGTTTGGTAAAGGCGTTTTTTGACCGATTTGCCTTGGGGGATATTGGAGCATGGTATAGTACTTGTAGCTTAGTGTGCAATTTTAAGATCAATTATCGCGTCTACATGAATTCACAAAAAAAGCGCCAATAACATGTTACACCTAGTTTAGTAGTTCGGCGGAAAATTATTTCCTGCAAAATCTGCGAGCACAAACGCTTCCTGCCAAAGTACTTTTACCTTCACACTCCAAGCTTCAAACCAGAGACGCCCGGAGAAATGCATCTCTCTAATGCCAGTCCATAACACTGTATCTACGAGTATTCGCACGCCAAGTTATATCCCTATTATTATTCAGTCTAGTAGGAGGTCCTTAACAGTTTAAGATCTAAATTCTAATTTGTTCTTAGAGGGCCAGGGAGTAACTTAGTGCACTATAACTCTGTAAGTCCTTACAACATGGCAAGTTACATAGTAGTATACTAGTCACCCCTAGAGTACTCTATAGAGCCTTAAGATCTCTTTTAAGATATGATTATATATCTATAAAGTACCCTAGAGTACTATAAAGTTACTTTAACTTTTCGTCGTAGCTGACAACCTGCGGCAAGTTTATGACTGACTCCTGTGCAGAGACTCCATCTCAGTCACAACAGGGCCGGAGCACGGACATGCGTAGTAACGTGAACAATCCGGGGGTGCATGTGTGCCAGTTCCTTTTTCATTATTAAAATGACAGGCAACCATATGATCAGTCTGCAGGGGGAGAGCATGTTTCCATTCCATCCGAGTATAAGGCGTGCCTTCTCCGCAAAAGTAAAAGCGGGGAACCCACGTGACCCCTTATTGAGACGAAAGCTTATCTCCCGCAGACAAGCTCAGCTGACGGACATCCGGGCCTTCGGACAGCTGAGTGCGAAAGTGCGACGACCGCCGACTCACAGCCACCTATCGGTAAGCCTATCGGTAGCGGACCCTGCGTCAGAGTGGTGAATAAGGGACAGCTACGCGTTGCGCGCGTCGAGCTGGCTACTCAAGAGCAGTCGGTTTGGTGGGGCATTTTTTGCGAGTGGGAATAAATGGTGGATAGCGCGCTGTTGTAAATGGGCATTGCACGTAGAGGTTCTCCAAGTCGCAACAATACAATCAACCCACTTCCACAAGATGCCGAAACTTGATATTTCTGTGCAAGACGAGCAGAAGGCTTTCGAGGCCGACGTCGCTGCAATTGAAAAGCAATGGAGCTCTCCGAGACAATCGCATCTCAAGCGGTACGCACCAAAACCCTCCTGCAACCCATATCGTAGCAAAACACGTAAATCTGACTCCATGACACAGACCCTACTCGCCCCAGACTATCGCCGCCCTCCGAACATCCATTCCGGCGCCTTCAAGTGCTTCGTCTATTCAAGCAGTCAAGTTGTGGAATCAGCTCCATAAACACAATAAAGATGGCACCTGCGAACTAACATTCGGTACCACCGACCCCGTTGCAGTGTCGCAAATGGCCAAGCACCAGCAAACTGTCTACGTCTCCGGCGCCCTTTGCGGTTTCTCTGAAGTCGCCTTGCCGGGTATGGACCATGCAGACTATCCGTGGGACACGGTGCCGAAAGTCGTGTCCAAGATATTCAAGAGCCAGCTTTGGCACGATCAGCGGCAACGGCAGTACAGACTGCGCCATCCGGTGAATGAGCGCGAGGGACTCGAGAACTGGGACTACCTCGCGCCCATTATCGCAGACGGAGATATGGGTTTTGGTAGCTTGACGAGCACGATGAAGATGGCCAGGGAGTTTGTTGACGCCGGCGTTGCCATGGTGCACATTGATGATCTGGCTATTGGGATGAAGAAGTTCACCGTCGGACAAGGTCGAACTATCGTGCCTACGCAAGAGTATCTCGATCGACTGACAGCTGTCCGGATGCAATTCGACATTATGGGTGCGGAAACGCTGTTGTTGTGTCGCTGTGATACCGATCACAGCGAGTTCATTACTAGCGTGGTCGACGAAAGGGATCATGAGTATGTTCAGGGTGCTACCAAGAAAGTCGAGCCGCTGCAGAAGTGTTTGCAGGCAGCGCAGGCTGAGGGCAAGGACCTCAAGGCTGCAAGGAACGACTGGAAGGCCAAAGCTGGCATTGCGACATTCGATGAAGCTGTTGAGGCTGTTGCCTCCAAGGAGGAATTGAAAGCGTACAAGGCCGAGCTGTCGAAGCAGAAGTTCACTTCCCTGTCCGCCCGCCGCGAAATTGCTAGCAAAACTGTCAAGCAAGAGGTCTTCTTCGACTGGGAGCTTCCACGCTCAGCAATGGGTCAATACATGTTCGCAAGCAAGGTAAAGGGCATCGTCGAACGAGCACTGGCCGCAGCACCACTTGGTGACGTGACTTGGGCACGCATGGACTCTCCTAACTGGGACGACATCGTCGAATTCCACTCTGAAGTGCGCAAAGTGTACCCAGATCGTCTCTTCGCGTTCGGCTACACTGGCGATTACAATTACGCAAAAGCCGGCTTCACGGATGAACAGGTAAAGACGCTGCATCTTGATTTGGCTAAGCTTGGTATTGTGTGGCAAGTCCAGCCAATTTGGAGCTTGCAGGGGCTCAACATGGTGACGGAGGAGTTTGCTCAGATGTGGCAAGAGAAGGGAATTGCTGGGTATTTGAAGTCGGTCCAGGGTCCGGCTCTGAGCAAAGAGCCGATGACTGATGGTTTCGAGAAGCTCAGCTATTGCGGTGGCTACTTGGCGGATGCTTTCTTCGAGACTGTTGCTGGGGAGTCAATTGTAGAGAAGGGCAAAGCGGCTAACTTCCAGAGGCATTGATGTTTATGAGAGGTCGTCTGTAGATTGATGAAACCCATAGATTTGTTTTCAATTAGACAACTACTAGCATTGAGTTATTCTTCCTTACTTTATTGGAATCATGACACAGTAAAAATGCGAACGTACAATGCATCCCACGAGCAAGTCTTTAGCTGTCACAAAACCCAAATTCGTAGACCCCGAATATTGAATTACTAACAAACTTGATCAAGGCTCTAGCCCCGTCAGAACAGCCAGAAATAAGATACTGAGATACCTCAAAAGTCCCCCTGTATATCTTTAAGGGTTACTACTCCATATTTCAAAAGGATCTAAAGCTATGCAGGCATACATATATGTGATAGTACCACAGCGAAGCTTTAATTGATAATACTTCCGGCTATTGCTGGACCAACGATTTTCTTTCATATTACATCCAGCTATCGAAATCGAAAACGCCAGGAAACGAAAGCAGACCGTCCACATCCAGATTTCCCATACCTGCGTTTCCATTGCCGTATTCGAATGGATGCTGCACCGAAAAAGGCAATTGGAAATTTGCACTTGCTGATGACATCTGTACATTGGGCTGAGCCGTAGATTCGACGTTGGGCCCGAGGAGACCAGCCACTGATGGAGTTTGACAGAACTGAGCAGCATCTATGGAGCGTGGAAAGTCCTCTGATATCATCTCTTCGATCATACGTAGCACTGATCGATGCACAACTAGGGACCTCACTTGCGCTAGGTGGGCCCTGATAGCAGTGACTGTCTTCTCCGAAAGGCGGATGGGCGGCTTGTTCGGGCGATCCACGAGCGGTATCTCGCGCGCTAGAAGTTCAAACACGTCTCGCAAGCAGTCAGCCTTGGCCCAGCGATCCGCCATGATAGCGAGAATGTTCGAGCATGCGCGCAGTGCGTCTGACACGTCTAGAGAATCGTAGTTCTCAGTTCGATGCTCGGGTGGTGTGGCCCAGAAGCAGTAGAGAAGCGTGATTCCAGACTGAAACTGTACAAGCAGCTGTATTGGTTAGTTACAGTAGCGACCATGACAGGAATATACTCACAGCGAGCCAAGGTTGAGCGATTTGGCGGTCTATTTGCGTCCTCCTGAACATTAGACATGCTTGACTACTAGCCTGAACTGACCAATCTCCCGCTGGTCCCACAACATTGCTTTTTGTGGGCCGGTAAAGTTGCAACAAAGTATAATGGTAGATCATGGCTAACCATCTTTGTGAAGTATAGCCTTTAGATTGCGGGTCAGAGAATTTTTGCACCCTTGATTTGTAGTTTTCAAGCTCTGCCATGATTCTGATACGCCAGTCAGGAGCGTTCTCAAAATGTGGGCTATAATCCCATCGAAGTGTCACGGCGCTGATTTCAGACTGTATGCGGCGGCATTGAAGTATGTGCAGCGCTGAGGACATGCACGTATAGCTGGGTGAGTCTGCCAGGTCACAATCGGCGGGTGTGACAGCAGCAGCTTGAAAGAGATCTCGATCCTCGATATTGGCGAACGGTCTGACTGTGATCATGGTATCCGAGATAGAGGGAGGTAGATCAAACGTAGTCGTTACCAAGCGATCGAGTAAGTAGGCACACCAGAAACAGCGGCGTCTGATTTGGATGTGGATGCGTTTATTGGGGTCTAATGGCTGCGGCTCGGTTTCGCCAAGGTGTAGTTGTTGCTGGACACATTGTCGTACGGTGGTAGATGCGAGAGATATTATACGCTCTGTCGAGCTTTGGTGTAATGCATGCACAGACAAAAGAAGGTAGGCCTGTACATGGAGAACCCTGTCAGGTTGTTGTAGAACTGATGGCAGCAGCGAGATGCCATTGCTATAGAACGATCGTGCATCGAATGTGGCCGCATGGGGTCGACGCAAGAGGAGCAGGGCAGTTGCGTATACAATGTTGATGAAGAAGCCCTGCCATGCTCGTCCGGCCAAGTCACAGGGAAGACAATTCTTCCACTCGGAGTGCCACGTTAGAAAGGTATCCCAATGAAAGAAGGGGTACTGTGCCTGAGCGCGTTCGCGATACGCCTCAATTAGCAGCTCCTCTAGGTCGAGAGGTAAGCTTACGATTAGCGAATGAGCTGCGTAGTGCGTCTCGTCCGCGATCGCTTGGTAGGTAGCTGGTGATGCTTGGGGTGCCGAAGTGGTTTGAGTTGATCGTTGGGCTGATGGTGAGGTGATCAACCCAAAGATGAGATGGTTCAAGTCGGACTCCTCGTCGTTACCAGAGGCTAGTGCGTAGCCGGGCGATGAGCCAGAGAGTGCAGACGGTCGGCGCTGTATGCTGGGTCTTTGTGCCATTGGGCTGGAGATTGCTGCTGATGCAACACCATTGGAGGTCCCATTACTTGCTGGTGAAATATGATCGTGATGGTGTTGATCCGGTCTATAGCTTCTCCTGCCCAAGTGATCGAGGCTTTGCTGTGGATCCAACGACTCCAGTTCGGCAATGCGCTCTTCGAGGACGCGCACGTATTCGCTTTCAATGTGCGGTCGCGGCGCTGGTTGAGTAGGCACACATTCTTCACCTCCCTTTACGCAGTTTGAACATGGCCTGTTGTCCTCACACTTTTGTTTCCTGGAGCGACACCGCTGGCATGCTAGCGTGCGTTGTTTCTTGGCTGGAGGCTCCTGAGAGGGGCTGGGTCGTTCATCATCCATTGGATCGCCTCGGTCACCAGCCAAGTCATGCTTATAGCGGATTATGAGCTCGGAAAGAAGGCCAGTCGGATCTGCACCAGCATGCTTTCAGATGACTGTCGATAAATGAGGTCGTGTTGCCGACAGCCGGAGTGGAGCAGAGATAACGCAGCCGCGCCTTCCCGGTTCCGGCGCTAACACATGTCATGTGACAGCGCGTCACTTTACATTCCGCGACGCGCTGCGTGACGACGCCACTAGCCAGGCTATCTCACTACTATTATTCCCATCCCATCCGTCATGGACACATCAGACCGGGCTGCCTGCTCTAGCTGCCATCGTCAGCCGGGCCCTCGTGCGGCTGCTTTTCTGCGTTGCAGCGGGTGCGGAGCACGGTACTACTGTTCAACACAATGTCAACGGAATGCGTGGAGAAGAGGACACAAACAACAATGCAGCATCATTAGGCTTGCGAACAACGCTCTAGCAACCGCTGCTATGCATGCTAGTGAGACTGTGGTAGCCGTTCGTCTCGCGTGCACCAAAGATTCTGGTGGCTTCTGGAACGTCGACATCCCCGCGAACCACGCCATGTTCGACGGCCCGCTGCTCGAAGTCCCTGCCATCATGGGCATCCCGCTCGTCATCCATCGTGTTGGCACGCAATCCAACAACCGCACTGACCTCGACTGCCGCATTGCCACCCTTCTCAACGTTAGATACGAAGACGGCCTTGCACCACCTGAGTGGCAGAGCCACGTCGGCACATGCATCGTTGCACGTAAAGACAAGAAGCCACTAAGTGAAGAACATCTAGAGGCTGTGTGGATGTACCTGGATAGATTGATGGACACATATGGAGAAGAAGGGCCCAAGGCGGCACAGAAGGAGATATCCAGAGATTTCTTCGAGGAGTGGTTCGAAGACTATAAAGATACTGAGGCCGAAAACGGGCGTGCAAACTGGAAAAATATCGGCAGTATCATGGGCACTTAGGTACAAGGGACCGTTTTGTGGTCGCTCACTCACCTCTGTTAAGATCTTCATGCATACTCATAAATTGTGCTTTACGTCTTCTACTGTGGTCGCCGCTCGGCCTGAACGTGGGATGCATGCTCTTGCGCCGTCGATATAGCCGGAAGTAATATTTAACGCTACTATAGTCCTCAACCATAAACTTTATGCTTCAACTTAATATTCTTATATATATGCCTAAATAGCTTTAGTACTTTAAGAATATTAAAATATTACTATAAAAGTTACTAAAGATAAACAGAGATAATTATAATTGGTGGTTGTTACTTCCGGCTATCTCGACGGCGCTAGAGGCTCTCCTTCGCATCAGTAAGCCTTCTCCCCTCTGCCCATACTGTAATCTCATCATAACTCCGACAAATATGCACTGCCCCAGTACCATCCGTACCCGGAACGCCCTCAAACATTGGCGCTTGCGATTGGCCCTCAAGCGTTGTGTCACCACAACACATCAAGGCGTTGCGCAAGTAGTTGAAACAGTGGTCGTTGTGGCCGATTTCACCTTCATCTAGCGTGAAATCTTTGTTGCGAATCTTCATGACGAGCTTGTCGATATAGCTTGACATGTGCATCAGGCAGTGTAGTTCGTGGAATACCGCGATGGCATATGCGTCTTTGTCTGGATTTGCGGGGAAATGCATGGGTGGTGGAAGGATATACGAGGACGAGGAGTAATCTGGAACGTCTAGAAATCCGCCGCCGCCTGTGCATGTATTAGAAAACCGGATCAAGATGATGGATAAGGAAAGGAACGACGTACGAGGCATAAGATCTCGCCATTGCTGTTTTGTCGAATTGATGGACGTCATGGTCTTGTGATCCGATGAGTATCGTTCGTCGTCGCGAAAGATTTTCTGCTCCGTCGAAACTTCAGCATCGTCAGTATGGTCCGAATCAGCCGCAAATCTTCCCTAGCCGGCATGGTTGTCGAAAAGCTTACAGCGAGGCACGAGTTTGTTGAGGTCTTCTCCCAGCTGCAATGAGCTTGGTTGTTTATGGAGGATCGATATTTCGCAGACAAGGATGGCGAATAAGAGGAAGAAAGTGAGTGGCCATCGGAGGAATTGGAACTTCTCGACAACCTTGCACCACACCAACCGGTCTGGTGCCGGGTAGGTATGTTGTCGCTCGAGCGTCTCGTCTTGAAAGCCTTCGCTGCTGACTTTCGCATATTTGAAAGACGGCATATTGCTAAGCCAAGAAGTTACATGCGTGTTGAAGGCCGATGAACTGCTTAGACTGACAGTTTCACCCTATTAGAGTCGTTGCTAATTTGCGCTTGGTTTGATAACTACAGCACATCAAATGAACCCACCAAGAGACACAGATTCGATGAGATGTGACAGTGGGATGAAAGTTGAGCAGATGTGTGGTGATGGGACCAGTAGTGTTCATCCCCCGCGCCAAGCCTTCTTCTTTCACCGGTGACGCTATTCAGAACCCAATCGGGTAATCTCAGTATCATCCTTGTTCAAGGGTTAAAAAGAGAGAATCGCTTTATATATTCGTCAGTCTTATATGAGATACAACTTCTAGGACGTCTTACGTGCAGTATGTTTTGGACGTGGTTGCAGCATTTGAGGTAAGCTTGTAGGTAAGGAGTGGCGTCCGAGAGATGCTGCGGGGTTTAGCAAGATATCGACGCAGTCGAGCAGAGCTTGTCTTCCACTCTAGTATAGGCTTGCTTCGATATCTTTCGCCGGGATGGAAACATTGTTTTGTTGCCGGTTGCATTCGCGAGGGTGCGTTGGAGCTTGATTGTGGTGACTTCTTATGGTACATTCTCCGCAAAACCTTCACGTCGGTCGACCATATCTGCAGGCATAGCTTTGCGATTCCCATTCGGCGCATCTTGGGTGTATTCCTGCTTCTTCTTTGCCCCAACAGCTTTCCGATGTGCGCGACTCTTGATGTGTAAGCTCCAGTCATTTTCCGTGACCGCAACCGTGCCACATGTCTCGCATACTTTCTTTTGCCAAAGATCTGGCCGCTGTCCAAGGTCATATGCACGCTTTGGGGTGAGCATCTCCGCTGCAACCGAAGAGAGCGTTGAGGGCACAGGAAGGGGCCGGCCGGAGAGAAAACGCTCGGTGATGGTTGCCGCGGGCTGTAGAACTTGCTCGTCCCATTCCGAGAGATCAGAGCCGTTGAGCAGGAAGACGTTGCTCTGTTGACCTGCGCTCATAAGCGCATTCAGAAGCTTGATGCGGATCCACTTGAGTTGGCGGTTTGCGTACTGTCTTGTCGCTGCTTGTGTTTTCTCGACAGCAGCTGTCATCAGGGTCGCAAGCTCCGACCGAACCTGCGATACCTGAGCAAGCGCATGTTGATAGTCACGAAACTCTTTATATCCTATAGAAACCCAGATTCCACGAGATTGGTCCATTTTGATACCTTTACGAGACTCGTAGTCCTTCCGGAAGGTGCAAAGTTGTTGCACTTCGGACAGCAGTCCTGTATTCAACATTTTGCCTACACGTTCATCAAGACGCGGATACAGCACATCTTTCTCAGCGTGAACCCAGAACAACAGAGTCGGGAACCGAAGACCGGAACAAGCGCTGGCTGGCCCATCGTGTGATACGCGAGATGAATCATCTCGTCGTACGCGTTGTTCTTCATAGACTTGCGAAGCTGGTTTTCCTGTCCTCAGATAGATCTCGAGCGAGCGTTGAATTTTCCGACGTTCGTTGGGATGCCAGCGGTCCGCCATGACTGGATCGACTTCCTTCAACTTCGCGAGAATGATGTCCGTAGATGCTTCTAATATGGGCAAACGCTCACTGTCCTCATTCAGGTTCAAAGCGGGTTCATCTGCTAGCGTGTCTTGGAACAAAAGCGATTGCGTGTAGTAGTGAGTTCCGCCAACAAGAATGGGCAGCTTGCCTCGCCTTCGGATCTCGTCAATCTTCTCAAGTCAGCCATCAATGGTATAGTTTCGTAGATACTTATAGTCATACCACATCCAATGCCTCCTTTACAAACTTCCCGACAGTCCAAGTCTCTTCCTCAAGTCCAATGCAGCCTAAGAGATGATGTGGAACACCTCCCATGTCCTCTGGCGCGATTTTGTTCGTAATGATTGGCAGACCTTGATAGAGCTGCATCGCATCGCCATTGATAATTTCTCCATTAAAGTTGCGCGCTATGTCAACCGCCAGCTATGTCCTGTGGTCAGTTTTGTTTCGCCTGACACGACGTTTCGAGTCGTACATCTGATTTGCCGGTCCCTGTCGCGCCCACAATTGCGATCAGGGGCTTTGCTGTCGCCTGCGCCATTCTGGTCGTACCGAAGGATCGGATGTATCGAATCATGCATCTGATTAATATCCAAAGGGATGTGAAGCTACTTAGGCACAGTCGCCAAAAAATGCTAGCTAGTAAATGTTCCAGATGTCACCTGCAAGCGGGGCACCTTTCAAGGTACCCACAATTACACTAGCGCGTTATGCACGTGCAGGTCCAGACGTCTCTATCCTCCCTTCTACACGCAGTTCTCATTTGATCCTAGTAATTGAGCATTCTACGTGCAGACCGACAGGCTCCACTGCGAGTTATGTCGAGAGAAGATAGACGTTCATCTCCCCCAAACGGCAGGTTACCAGAGGAGAAAACCGCGACAGATCAGGAGCTTGGGACGTGTTCATGTTCGTGGTTGGCTAAAAGAGCATTCAGCCTATCCTAGGGATAACGCTGGACGCCCAGCCGAAGGTCTTCTATTGGGCCGAAGAAGCAGTAAACTCAGCCACTGGGTATAGACAGGCAAGGTGAAAGAACCGAGACCTCTCTCATAGTTGATTGTCGGTTCAGACGACCGATCCTAAGCAGTAACGTAGTCACTAACATCTCCGCACTCATAGCACACTTAAAGTCTGGCGATAGCTCATTAAAAAGAATGCTCATTGGTCATCGACGTGTCATCGTGTTGATGATCGAAGGTGTCGACAACGCCGCTAAATTCTGGGATTCCCGTGTTGAAATACGAAAATGGGGTATCATCGTTGAGAACCTCCCGAACGCCTGTTGAAAACCCGACATATCGCCTTGTTGAAGCAGCTCGCGTTATGCCTACTCTTGACAAGGGCAGCCGCCTTATGCCTTCTTCTCAGCTCCATACCCCCCCTTGCCCTCAAGACTCTCGTACGTCTTGCCCTCGGACCTATGTGGATTCCTCGGGCCCCTTTCATTGAGATCCTCTTGCAGCCACTTGAGCACCAGCTCGCCAAGCTGACTATTTCCAGTATACAGTCTTGAGCCCTGCTCGACCCGAACATCCATTTCTTCCACACTGCCCCACTTCTTCACCCTGCCCAGACTCATATGCACAAGATGCGTCGGCCATGTTGCGAGATTATCCAGAATGTGCGTGGCATACACGATGGTGCAGGGCCTAGTCTCCGTCTCCTTCTTCAAGAAGTTCAAAAAGTTGCTACGCGAAAACAAGTCCAGGTCTACGGTGATCTCATCCAGCAGCAATATGGTCCACGGCCTCAGCAACCCCATAGCTAGCTGCACTCTTCTTCTCTCGCCATCTGACACGGCGTGCATGCGCCAGCTCAGATCAATGTCTAATATGCGCACTAGCTCATCGCGACGCTCATGATAGTAGTCGCCGCCGACAGAGGAGAGGAGGGTGGGCACGTCGATGTCGGTGCGTACGATGGGATTGAGGACCCATTCGAGGCCGAGGTAGGTCACGCCTTCGAGGCCCATTTTGAAGGGGTCGACGCCGGCGATGGAGACGGTGCCGGATGGGGCCATGCGCTTGCCAGAGAGCAGGCGCAGGAGCGTTGTTTTTCCCGCGCCATTGGCTGCGTCACGTTAGTTGCACTGCTTTTCACGAGCCTGTTTGGCGTGATTGACCTCCAATGAGTAGTGTTCTGCTGCCCGGTGGCAGGTTCAAGAAGACGTCCTTCAGTCCACTTGACCCGTCGGGGAAGGCGTAACTAAGCTTCTTCACGTCGATTGAGGGCGCAAGGCCTTTGTCCACGACTTGTTCCGCCATGCTGAATTTGTCCTCTGTCGAGCGAGATGGCGAGATTGGCTGTCAGGCCTTTGTGCGGGGGGGGTAAACTACATTTTGTAGCTTGTCATGGTCGAGTCATTTTGGTGGGCCAAGTTGACGCAGTCTGACGCCATCTCGGAAGCTAGCCTGAAGTAGGAAGGCAGCATCATGAGATTAGGACCTTCTTCGGCACTCCTTTCAACCCCAACCTTGTTCTTAATTTCCTACAGTGCTGTTAAAGACTGTACAGGAAAACATAAAACTTTTCGGTCAATAGGAGTAAGACTTGTAACTGAAGGGAGACAATTCACGCAATAGGCACTTTTTAGATGAGCCACGACTGGGTTTTTGAGCGACACGCAAACGTTGCATAGTGATATGTTCTCCATTTGGAAATTTCTGGCTGTTGATGTATGCGGGTAACGTGGGAAACTAATCACAGTTTTCACGACCGCTACAAGTCTGCATCATGGTGCCCATAATTCTGAGTAGAAACTATGAACAATGGTGTGATATGTATATGTACATAGATTCGGCATATGTGGTATCTTGCAAATGCTGTTGTCCCTTGACCTAAATAATTCTTCATCCAGCGCCCGTATGTGTTTTGCTATGCATAGCGAATTGGCTTGGCTCGCTCGAGATATGTACAGCTACTTCGGATCTAACATGTGTTTGAACTTCTCGATCTATACACCTGTCAGCTTTGTCGTCTCGATACTCAGGGAATTCGCCCTTGACTTACCTTGGTACTGAGATACTTCTCCACTTCCTCACTGTTAATCCCCTTGGCACCCCCCGTCTTCCACGCAAGTGGCACCATAGCCACCCTCTCTCTCACCACTACCTCCCTCTCTGGCCCCTCTACGGCTCTTACTTTATCCGGATTATTGGTTAACAGCCTAATCCCCCTTTCTCCCTCTAGGCCCAGATCCATAAGCATAGCGGTTGCGAGTCCGTAACTTCGCGCGTCTGCTGGATGTCTTAACAAGATGTTCGCTTCGTATGTGTCATTGCCCAAATCTTGTAAATTGTACGCCTTGAGTTTCTCGCCGAGTCCAATTCCTCGTCCTTCTTGTCGGAGGTATATGATTGCGCCGCCGGAAGGGGAAAAGGAGGGATCTGCCATCAACCGAGCTGCCTCGTCCAATTGCTCTCCGCAGTCGCAGCGCGCGGACCATACAGTTTCGCCGGTGTAGCATTCCGAATGTATTCGCACGAGGGGTAAATCTGATGCGGAGACTGTTTGCACATCGCCATTCTCCGAAGAGGCCGACGACGGAGAAAGGAGGCCATTGCTCCTGTCAACGTGTGCGCCTTCGTTTTCCGGCTTTCTTTCCGTGGGTACGCCTTCTGCTCTCTTGAGCTGCTCGACCCGCGAGCTGGTGCGTCCTGGGTATAGACGTCCTAGGTACGCGCCCCTCGTCATACGGTCCAGTTCTGTTTCTCCCGGTCTTGCAGCATCTAGCGACCTCGACCGTATTTGATTCCCGAAAACAATAGCCAGATGCTCTTTCGTGTCTACGCTGTTCCGGTACACATGCAGCCACATCTCATGTCCGGTCGTGGTCGGTATCCGCGCACGGACCTCGCATTCTACATCTGGCAACTTTTGTAGCAGTTCGGGTCGCGGCGAGTCAGCGTGTAGCGAGGTATCTACCGGTATCGAGCGAGGCGGTCGGGGGTGCGACGGCGTGGAAAGTCCCGGCGTCGCTGGAGGTGTAAAGGCCGGCGAGATTATCGAAGGCGGCGGGTCGCGGCTCGCAGTTCTTGCAAGGTGGTCATGCCTCTCGAAGTCTTGCTCCGGCGTCTGGAAATCGAAACCATCCCGTCCTGGACTTGTAGGGTGCGGTGAGTAAAGAGGCGAAAGGGCTGGGGAAGCGTGTGCGGGGAGTTCTGGCATGGCTGCTGGAGACTGGGTAGAAATATGGAGCGGCGGAAAGGAAAGAGAACGTAAAAGAACACCTAGGACGCTATGCACATCATGTAGAGGGAACAATGGGAGTTGTGATGTCGTGCTTAGTATACTATAGGACCGGACGGTCACCGAAGTGGGGTTGGCCAATTCATGTTCCCGAAGCCGAAAGCCGCAGTCGATTAGTTTCGAGCGCTGCGGAACCAAGCCGATATTTGACCGCATTTATAAAATAAGCAGTGTATCTCAGTCAGCAGATCTTTGCGCGTGAGCCCGCGAATAAGCTGATCTCGCTGAACTTTATAGTGCACTTTAAGGGCGGGTTTTTTTTTAATGATTTACTTTGTTTCTGCCTCGGTGTTCCAGGCTGCCTCATGCAACCACGGTAATGTGATGAAACAGTATCTCAACCACGGTAATGCGATGAGACCAGATCTCGACCAGGAAACTGGCCTCCAGAGCGGTCGATATCATCTCAGTCAGCAAGAACGGAACAGTGCACGAAGACGCAGGCATTATGTATTGGTCATGGTTTGTTGTGCACATTTTAGTCGTATCCTAAACAACAGTGCGCTGACACCCGCGCGGTCATCTCGAAGCACGTCTGAGGACGCCGTCTCCGTTGGCCGAATGCGTGTTGTGTGTGAGAGCGTTGTAGTGCAACATTCAATCAGGAACTGCTGCGCTACGTGGCGTCAGAATCCCAAAACCTTCAGTCCACTCTGCGCTCTCGGCCCCAGACCTCATCAGCGTTCTTCTTCCCTTTCGTCTCTGGCACATATAGAGAAATGAAGGCGAAGAAGAAAGCGGACAGCGCCGCGAAAATGAAGTAGACTTTCCCATGCAGTTTTGCGCTTGCCAGTGGGAAAAACTGCGCAACAATAAAGGTCGCGATCCAATTGGCGCCAAGGGCGATACTCTGCGTCGCATCAACAGCGTCTGGGCCCACGAGCTCGCTCGCCAGTATGAAGGGCACGGGACCGAGACCAACAGCGAAGCTCGACACGAAGAGCAGGACTGCAATCGCAGAGAGAACAGGGACTGACTTGATGATACCGATGGCAAGCAGCAGCGAGCTAATGCTCATGCCCGCAAGGGAGCTGAGGAGACACGTCTTGCGGCCCAGTTTATCAGCGAGAGGTGCGCATCCTGCCGTCACGACGATGTTGAGCGCAGAAACGGCGAGATTAAGCAGAGCAGAATTGGACTCGAGCAGGCCGGCCAGGAGAGACACGCCGTACATGACAATGCTGTTGATGCCGCTGAATTGCTGGGCGAGCATGACCATGATGACGGCGATGGCAGCTTTCTGGTAGTCGGAGTGGCGGAAGACTTGCAGGATGCTCAGCGTCTCCTCCTTGCTAGACGGTGCCGGCCTTGGTTCAGACGAGCCGTCTTCGTTGTTCAAAAGCGCCTGCTCCTCCTCTGTCTTGATGTTAGCAGCCGTGCTCTGTAAAGCTTAAATCAGACTCATGAGAGCTCTCGAGGGTCTTACCCGTGACGTCACCGGAGCCTGCCACTCGCCAGTCGTTCAGCTCAGCATCGATGTCCGCTTCGTCGCCTCTAATCTTGCGCAGGGTCTTTTTCGCCAGTGACACGTTTCCCTGCTCGGCCAGGTACTTTGGGCTCTCGACGGATAGTAGCAGTCCCGCCGCCTGCACAAGGCCAATGACACCTCCAATGGCGAGGATGATCCTCCAGTACGAGTCGTGGCTCAGAAAGTAGCCGAGCAGCTGTGTAATCAAGATGCCCACATTGCACATGATCTGGGTAAAGGCGCCGAAGAAGCCCTTCTCAGCCGGCGGCGCGATCTCGGAGATGTAGAGGGGTACAATGACCACCGAGGCGCCTGCACCCGCGCCAGACAACAGCCGGCCAAACGCCATGACGCCGATGTTTGGGCTGAGGGCTTCGAAGACGGGGCCGATTGCGAAGAAGACGGTGGTAATCTGCATGGTCCTGAGCCTTCCATATCGTCCTGCCAGCGGACCTGCCGAAAGGGCTCCTATCAGGCCGCCGAGCGTGTACATGGAGCCCACGACGCCCCATTCGGTAGGGCTCATCTCGATGCATTGTGGGAGGTTCGGGCCGGCCGTCGTGGACTTGATCGACTTCTTCTTGCAGCGGATGACATCTTCGGGTGCGTTGAGCTCCGACTGTTGCTGTTAGCTGCGCGTGCGCGTGTGAGGGTGGGTGAGCGCTGGAGGCATACCAGGTGGAAGCCGAACAGCAGCGGCCCGAGGGTTGCGACAAGCAAGATGTAGACAAAGTAGCCCGTGAGGTCGCGGAACCAGGAGCGAGGATTCATGGTGGCGGACTGCGGTGTGGGAGCCGTCGAGGAGCGTTCAGCGCTGCATCGTCATCCCGCGTGTCAGCCAAACGCGCTTGGGCCGGCCGGGCGTGACATGCTCCAGGTCCACCACCAGCCACTGTGCTCGTGTGCAGCGCAGGCGTGCATAGCCTGTCGGCAGAGAGCTGTGGACGCACGGCCAGGCCAGGCGTCTGTCTGCTGCATCTTCGCGCGACGATAGCCTCGCCAAGACGGTGCAGCTCACTACCTAGGTATTGTTGTTGATGTTTGAAGCCACGCTTCGGGTAGCGGGCCATGGTTGGTCCAAGATGCGGCTCTGCGGCGGGCCACCACAGCTGAACTCGCGCATCAAGATAGCCTGAGATAGTCTCACAACTCCCTTCTTTCCCTGTCAATCTTGACCCGACCTCCGCCGGCCGCCTCCCAGCTTGCCTGCAGACCGTCACGACCACAGCCCGCCAGCTTCGTGCCCGCATATCGGCCTTGCGCGCAGGCCCAGGCGCATTGCATCCTCTTGACCGTCGCCGGCGGCGCCATCTGCCGACTGTGGAGAACAGCTAAACGAGCCGCCAGACAATGGCCTAATTAGTAAATCGCATTGAACATGAGCCAGCCCTCGAATCCCCCATCTTCGGGTGGCCCGCCATCAGCAGCTGCATCCGCCCGTGCCGCTCTGCGAAATAGCGTTGTTGCGGCTTTCAACGGTCGGTATTCCTTTTGCTACCGCTTCACCATTCTCATGTCTCTTTACGTGAATGTCGTGTCTAGTCCTCCCTTCTCCCCACCTTATCCTATTGTTAACCCCGGGCCCTCCTGCGTCTGCATATGCGTCTGCGCCTCCGCCTGCGTCTGCATCTGCTGATCATGACTGCCTGTTTCGCTTGATCGTTGTTCCGTCGTCTCGTCAGCCTCGCAGGAGGTGGCAGCCCTGAACACCGAGACATCGGCCCGGCTTCCCTTTCTGCGTCTGATGCTGCCAGCACTTTTCCTTCCTCTTGTTCCTTCTTCTCGCGTATTCTTTTCACGCATTTGACGACTTGGTGTAAATACTGAATCCATTCGTGTTTGGACAGATCCGGCCGACAGTACCAAGGCCATGTTCACCGGCTACAATACGAAAAAGCGGGTAAACGAGCGCTACAAGATTGTTGGCTTCATCAGCAGCGGTACCTATGGACGTGTCTATAAAGCTGAAGGCAAGAATGGCTTCACCGGGGAATTCGCAATCAAAAAGTAAGCGAGTCCACGTATTGCTATACGGCATGCTGATAGAATCAGGTTCAAGCCAGACAAAGAAGGTGAACTCCAATATTCGGGCATCTCACAATCGGCTATACGGGAGATGGCTCTCTGTACCGAGCTCGCACACCCAAATGTAGTGCACACCGTGGAGATAATCCTTGAAGACAAGTGCATCTTTATCGTATTCGAATACGCTGAGCATGACCTCCTTCAGATTATTCATCACCATAACCAGCCGCAAAGACAGGCAATACCTGCGCGAACCATCAAGTCCATTCTCTACCAGCTTCTGCAAGGGCTCGTCTACCTCCACAGAAACTGGGTCATGCACCGCGACTTGAAGCCTGCCAACATCATGGTCACCAGCGCGGGCAAGGTGAAGATTGGCGATCTGGGCCTCGCTCGACTGTTCTACAAGCCACTTCAGTCACTGTTTTCTGGTGACAAGGTCGTCGTTACCATCTGGTATCGAGCGCCTGAACTCCTGCTCGGCAGCCGCCACTACACGCCAGCAGTCGATCTCTGGGCCGTTGGATGCATCTTCGCCGAGCTACTGTCACTCCGGCCGATCTTTAAAGGAGAGGAAGCCAAGATGGACAGCAAGAAGACGGTGCCATTTCAACGCAATCAAATGCAGAAAATCGTCGAGATCATGGGCATGCCAAGCAAGGACCGTTGGCCGCTGCTGACTGCCATGCCAGAGTACCCTCAGCTAACTTCTCTGATTGCGGGAAACGCCGCACGATTCCCGCGCCCACAAGGCAGCGATGGACTTGAAAGGTGGTATCACCAGACGCTCAATAACAACCAGTATCCCGTTGGTAACGGACCAGAGACTCCTGGTCCCGAGGGACTCTCTTTGCTCAAGCAACTGCTCGAGTATGATCCCCAGAAACGACTCACTGCGGAGAAAGCGCTCCTGCATCCTTATTTTACCGTGCACGGCAAGCCATCGGAGAGTTGCTTTGAAGAGTCCAAAATCAAATATCCCGTGCGAAGAGTTAGTCAAGAGGATAACGACATCCGCACGTCCAGTCTACCGGGCACCAAGAGGAGTGGACTGCCGGACGATTCGCTGATTGGACGGCCTGCAAAGCGTTTGAAGGAAGGTTGAGCAGAATATACGCAACGTTGTTGTGTATGTTCTGAAACGTAGGAATGGCTAATTGTGCGGACATCAATGCAGCGTCCCGTCTGTACATAGTCTCACGGTTTCTGCGACAAGAAGCCCCTGGTCTCCGGCATGACATTACCTGAGTAAGAACCGCGAACAGCACCCTTGGCAGGTGCAGGGGCCGTGTGCGAAATTGCGCCTCGCACGAGTGTGGCCCAGAGGGTCGTCATGTTACTCGCGCCTTGTAACGTCGGGTGCCGCAAACGACAATTGGCTTGTGCCAACATGTCAAAACGAGGGGACCGAGGAAGGATTTCCCAGTCGAGAGCCTCAAAGGAGGTGACCTTTTGGGTCTGAAGGCATTATATTTAAAAAGCCTGTGAGGCTTGTAGTGGATCGTAGCGGAAGTAGGATATAGTGCGGAGTCAGGGATGTCGGGGCAGAGAGAGACTGAATCACAGCGCAGTCCGCACGTGGCTAGGATTCATGTCACTGGAGACGGCGCCAGAGGCGGGTACGATGTCTTTAACCCACGATCGTGACCTGGAACATGTACTGAGCTTGCTCTGATTACATTTACGCCGTGATCAAGTTGAGTCCGGTGGGAGGAAGGTGGAAAAATGCGATCAGTAACAGTTGCATTTGGACGTCCGTCTAGACCTATGAGTGGCGATGCGCTTGTGTTCCTTCCATGCTTCACATGCTTCTTTCGTGTTCCTGTAGTATATATACGCACCACAGCTAGCGCAGTGTGCTTCACGAGGCCACTCTAGGGAAGCCGCATAGCGTGAACAAGCTCTCGCATACTCGCTAACAGCATATTGCAGGTAAGTGCTTAGTGACACGCTCGATCGAGTCCGCAGACGGGAAGTGGCATAGCAGGCAGCCGGCTAATCACAGAGCAGTATTGGTTGTCTGGTAACCATGCACCTGGAAGAGCACATCAAGTCTGTCCAACTGCCCAGGGCTCCCAATGGACCGTGTACAGGCGGCCATGGGAGTCTACCGCCATAGTCACTTGTCGACCGCACCGCTCCATGTCCGCCATGTCCGCCTACCTTTCGCGGTGATTGGGCCGCATCGACCTTTGCGTTTGTTTGCGGGGCAGACAGTGAAGGAAAGCACGCCCCGACAACACCACGCCATGATCATACCCCAGCACACGGGCCCCCTCTCACTTATAAACCCCCGCTTCCTCTCCTTCTCGTCATCTCTCGTTCTATCACTGCCGCCCTTTACTCCACCCGTCATTCATTTGCCTCACCCCCGTGCACGACATCAAGATCAACTGCACCCGCTCACCTACCACCTCAGCTCACAACATCGACGCCCTATCTCCCCCACACCGGTCGCTACTTCCTCTCCAGTAGCTATATAAACATGAAGATCCTTGCTTCACTCGTCGCTCTTACGGCCGCCACTGCAGTCGCTGCGCCAGCTCACCATGTCGAGCCTCGCGACCTTGTCGACGACGCCGCTCCGCACCAGGACGACCCCAACTTCATTAGCGCCGTCATGAGAGCCCATTGGTACTGGCGCCGTCTCCACTGTGCGCAGGACCTGGTCTGGGATGAGAATCTTGCCAACGCCGCTCGAGCGGATATCGAACAGTGCACCCACGAGCCCAAGCACGTGAGTTGGTCAGCCCCCTTGGTACAAGAGCCATTCACTGACACATCTAGCACCGCTCTGGTAGCAATCTGTCCTCCGTGAAGCCGGCTCCCGGAGGCTACGATGAGTGGATCGAGTTCGCCCGCACTGCCTCGCATGGCTGGCATGAGGAGGAGACAAAGTATCCGTACGACAACCCTCACTACGACGCTGCGTGGGGCCACTTTTCTCAGATGGTGTGGCGCAACACTACCCGCATGGGCTGCGCTCTTGGCCACTGCAGCGATGAGGTGTTGTACCCTGGCCGCTTCTACTGCTGTAAGTGATATCGAACGGTCCATCACAACAACGCGTTGACAGACATAGACTATGAGTTCTTCGGCAATAATATTGCTGCCGGACAATTCGCGGCGCAGGTTTGGGCCCCAGTCTGCGGTGACCCAAGCGTGGGCGAGGCCACAGAGCGCGAGGACGTCCACTTCAACTGGGCAGTAGCCAGGTAGACTTGCACCACGAAGGCGCACAGGCCATCACAAGGCGTCTTGACGCCATACATTACTCGTACTGGCTGCTATATCGGCCGAACAACCACTACCAGCAGCAGGCCCGCTTTGAGCATGATTCGTCGATATGGCATAACGATTGTTTGCTTTGCTGTTTGGATCTTGACATGGATGGCATATCTTGGCTTCCTTGTCCTGGTTACTTGAAAATGGTACTCTAACTTGCTTGACTCGGCTATTGCTTCGAACAGTCTTGGTATGGCCTCTTGCGTTGCCATAACCGACAGTATGGAGATGCCTAATGTACGCTTGAGGGCTACAAAGTGGCGATAGTATCATTAAAGATTCATGAATAAACGAGCTGTCTGTACCTAAGAATGTATTCATTCTTCTGGCCCGACTTCCCAACAAAATTTCGAAGCATTCGTTCGGCTGTGGTGGGGTGCTATGCCTATATGCTGAGTATGGCTGATTAGCGGAGAGTAATGTCAGGACAGCGCGTGTATAAGCAAGTTATTCATGGGCAAGAGTGAAGATGCAATGACTGAGACGAGGATAAAGGGATATCAACAATCAGCTGAAAGAGGGTAGGTGAGTTCAGTACTTGTTCTTAATTCTTTCAGTCTCTGGGGTTGCTATGGCTCTGCCGCCCCGGCTACGACCCGGGTTTCTCAAATCGCTTCTCGTGCTACGGGTGTCATGAAGCTCACCGCATTTGGTAGTCATCTAGCGCCATGCCCTTTGCGATCTTCTTGATCAGTGCCTTCTTCAAAAACTGTTCTCTAGCAAGACTCCTAGTTTGCTAGCAGCAGATTAGCAACCAGCTCACTTGATGTGCTCGGCTTGAGAGCACACTTACCTTGACGAACACATCCGCACTAACCCGCCCCTTGTCCAGCGCTCTACCCAATATAAACAGCGCATCCGCGATGCCCTTCTCTTCCGCAGCAAGCGTGTACAGCTGTCCCCCCACCACTGTTGGCGCGACTAACACATCATCCACGTCTGGCGCTTTTCGTCTCCGCGCATCTTCCATGACTCGATCTGCTTCGACCATGGCACCTTTCAATTTTTGCTCGTTTGACGCAAGCGCGGCATCGAGCTGCTGTAGGTCGCCAAGCTCGGCTTGCAGCCGCGCGTATGCATTTTGCAAAGCGGCTTGCTGTGCGCGGAGAGGCGCCACTGCAGCCGTGTTCGAGGACACGGTTTGCCGTATCTGCGAAACGAGGGTCTGACTGAGTGCTCTCAGGAGCGCGTCCTTTTCGGGATTTGGTGGAACGGGTGGGACCGGTATCGAGGCTTGATTCCCCGTTTGTGAAGGCAGAGTGACTTCAAGCGAGTCGTCGAGGAGATCCACTGGTGGTTTGGGAGCCTGCGTAGCTTGTTGCGGTGGCGGTGGCCATTGTTGTTGGTACTGGAGGTGTTGTGGTGGTGGGTAGCTTTGCGGAAGTGGCTGATGGTACTGCGGTTGATTGGGCGGTGTGCGGCCGTAATGCTGTTGTGGAGGTGCTGGCGGCCCTTGATATTGCTGTGCTTGCGGGACATTGCCTGGTGGTTGAAGGGGCGGCGCTTGCCGTGAATAGCGAGGTGCCATACGTTGATCATCAGGAGTAATGGGACTGACGGGGCTTCCAAGCTCATAAGAGGTAGGCTGATATCCTTGCGCTTGAACCTGTGCCCGAGGCGGTTTCGACACAGGAGTGGCTGGATTCATGTCATAGTTTGTTTGTCGAGGCAGGGCACCCTGCGGCGCAAGAGGGGCTTGTTGCTGCCAGTTTGGCGATGCTCCATAACTGTCTCTTTGAGGCTGTTGGGGCGGATGAGGAGGTAGAGGAGGCGCTTGCGAGTATCGGTCGTGTTGCGATTGTGAGGTTGGTCGATTCTGCTCGTACGGCTTCGGCGGCTTCGGCGGCGGAGCGGGAGGTTGAGTGGAAGGACCTGGTGCAGGTGATGCAGTTGGAGTTCCGTGCAATGTCCGTCGCCATTCTGCTGGGGGTGGGGGCACTGGCGGAGGTGCTTGTTGCGCAGGCGCATTGTACTGCGAATGCTGCTGCTGCTGCTTCGATCGCACGGGCGGTTCCTTTGCAAAGACGCCTTGCAGTACCGCCAGAAAGTCGAACAGTGTAGACTTCTACGCGAAAGTAAGCCATGACGTCCATTTACACGTCCTACTGGGCAATATCCCGCGAAGGCCCATGCGTTACTCACATCCCAATACTTCCCCCATTGCGCGAGATATGGGTGGTATATCCTGCCATCTCCGCTCACGTGCTGGCCAGGCCTTACAATCATGTCCTGCGACGGCGTAACGTACACGACAGGCGGTTCTCGAGGGTAGGCGTAAGGCACCCATATTGCTACGGGAAAGCCGTATGTCTGGCCACGGAAAGTCACCGGCAGCGTCCCAGCAAGGAGTAGTAGAAGCGCTGAAGCTCCATTTTCGTACGCTGATACTGTGAGTATACATGCGCAAAGCACAGAGGCGTAGAATGCGGCTGCACGCACTGTAGATTTCCGTCCGAGTGGAAAGAGAAGGGTAATGGGACAGTGCCTCGGCGGCGTCGTGGTAGGTGCGATTCACGTCTGCGTATTCCTACGGGGCGAGTCAGAAGATGCAGGCTGCGTAGATTCAAGGCACACAATACACTGGTGAGGACGCTGTACAGCCAGTTGAGAACTTTCTCAGGCACGCCGGCCATGCTGCACGTCGAAGTCGAAGTTGGCGGGGAAGCTCCGAACACGATGGTATCAGATCCACGCCCCTCCCTCCTCACCTTGGCAACCTGCGCGCGGGTGTACCGTGGAAATCATTGATTGTTTTACGGGCAGTAGTTACAGTCATTAGCTGACATTCACAGGGGAAGAGCAAGCGCGGGTAGGTGGAATATTTCATATCATTACATTTATGATGCTCTTTGCAAATCCGGGCCAAGAGCTATAGAATATAGTACAGCGAATGCTAATCATCAATCATGACACTTCAATGAGTGTGGTGTGAAATGCGGCGCCAATACAAAAGTGCGCTGCCGTATTATACACATTCTTTCCTGGGTATTCGTTCCGTTACATAGCTCAGTGCTGGCTCCATTCGATCGTGTTGAGGTCAACACCCTCTTGCACCAGTTCCCAGAGCGGGCTGAGCTCGCGGAGGAATGTCACGCGCTCCTTGACAGCTTTGAGGACGTAGTCGATCTCCGCATCTGTAGTGAATCGACCAATACCAAATCGGATACTGCTGTGTGCGCTCTCGTCGCTACTACCAAGCGCTCGAAGGACGTAGCTTGGTTCCAGAGACGCCGAGGTACAGGCACTGCCAGAAGAGAGAGCAATGTCTTTCAAGGCCATGAGGAGAGATTCTCCTTCGACATAGGCGAAAGATACGTTTACACATCCTGGGTAATGTCGTTCTCGATCGCCGTTCAGTGTGGTGTGCTCCAGAGACAGGAGCCCTTCGAGAAGACGATTCGACAGCGCGCCGATGCGCTTCGAGTCATACTGCATCTAGTTAGCCGGGTTCGAAGAGATGCATCGTCAATACCAAGCAGCGAAGACAAGTACTCATAACCCCTGCACATTTGTCAACATGGCGCGTCGACGACCAGAGGCCGCCTAACGCTCTGAAAGCCATGCATGTATAAAGCAAATAATCATAGTGAAAGCGAAATAGTAAAAGATGGATGCACTCACGCTCATCTCCTCCTTGCAGATCCGTGCGGCTTCACCCATTCCAATGGCCAGCGGAGGCGCGAGGGTACCACTCCGCAGTCCTCGCTCTTGACCGCCACCGCTGATGATGGGGTCGAGCCTGACCCTAGGCCGTCGTCGCACATAGCAGGCGCCGATGCCCTTTGGGCCGTAGATCTTGTGGCCGGATATCGACATGAGATCCACGTTCATTTTGTTGACGTCGAGGGGAATCTTGCCGACTGCCTGGGCTGCGTCGGTGTGGAAGAAGACCTTCTTGGATCGACAGAGCCTGCCGATCTCCTCTACTGGTTGCACGACGCCGATCTCGTTGTTGACGGTCATGATGCTGACGAGGGCGGTGTCTGGCCGGATGGCAGCCTCGAGCTGGGCCATGTCGACGAGACCGTTGGTCTGGACGGGCAGATAGGTGATGGAAAAGCCCTCGTCCTGCAAGTGCCTGCAGCTGTCGAGGACGCATTTGTGCTCTGTCTGGCATGTGATGATGTGCTTCTTCTTGCCGGAGCGGCCGAAGAAGCGGGCGACGCCCTTGATGCTCATGTTGTTGCTCTCGGTGGCGCCGCTGGTGAAGATGATCTCCTTGGGGTCAGCGCCAATGAGGTCTGCAATGTGTGCTCGGGCGTCCTCGATGCCCTTATCCGTCTCCCAGCCGTAGGCGTGGGTCCGCGAATGCGGGTTGCCGTACAGGCCGGTCATGAAGGGCATCATGGCGTCGACGACGCGCGGGTCCATGGGGGTCGTCGCCTGCATGTCCAGGTAGATGGGCCGCGAGCCTTGGTCCATGACGGTGGCTTGCTTCAAGATGCCTGGCCGAGTCAGCACCAGGAGAGGCGGGGACGGGGCGAGGAGGGGAGGAGCTTACCAGCGGTCGGACTCATCATGGCATCGGCGCTCATGCCAGTGGTGGGCATGGTGGCATCCTGGGCGCGCTCTCCGGTCTGCTGCAGGAAGGCCTTCTGCTCGGCCTTGATGGTCGTGTCGACGTTGACCGACGCGTGCGAGGGCTTCGTCTCCGAGACATAATTGCAGCGGCCGCCGTGGTGGCCAAGGCTCGCTGCAGCGACACGGGGCGAGCAGCGCGAGAAGGGGGCAGCTGGGCAGCGGCGAGATGCACTGCGGAGGGCCTGCCTCGCGGTGGAATGTGCAAGAGTCGACATGATGGAAGTGCAGCTGGTTGCGGTGCAGACACAGAGTCTTGCCTCTGCCTCGTCTCGCCTCACCGCGCAGCCTTCGACGGCCACTTGGGGCTGACTCAGCACGGTGGCCTTGGCGCAGTCCGTCGTCCGCACGCAGCACGAGAGTGGTCAGGCCAATGCCGCTGCTGTTGCTGCGTCCGGCTCTCTCGGACCCGCTGGTTTCTGACGTGCACTTGCCATTCAGACTGTTTGGCACTATCTTATGAATCTGCTATTTGCACAAGGTCGCTGCTGCAGTCAATCGGAGCGCCGCAAGAGCCGGACCGTCTGCCACAGCGCACGAGGCGTCTAAGCCACGGGCTGCACGTCATAGCCAGACGGAGACGCTCAAGACTCCAAACCGCCCGAGCCACGCCCGCCAAACGCAGCCAACGAGCCGCGCACCCGTCCGCCCTCTCTGTCGCTGCCGCTGCGTCTCTCTTCCTTGCAAGCATACATAGCCGGCGGGCTGCCTGTGCCCTTATTGTGCATCAATTTCCAGCAGAGCTACCGCACACCACCCCGCCCCCGCCATGAGTTGGAAAGGCCTGACAAAGGGCGTCACCCGGGTACCGCTCCAGCTTCCTCATGCGCTCGACACTTGGCTAACAAGCGTCTCCTAGGCGCCGCAAACCATCAAGCAGAGGTTCAACATTGTGCGTCTCCCGCCAGGCCCGCCCGAGCATTTTGCTGCCACGCGCCGCCTTCCGCACACGCTGGGCCTGCGCTAACGTACACGATGCCTAGGGCGAGATCACAAAGGATGCCATCTACATCGATGCCGAGCGCCGCTTCGAGGAGCTGGAGAAGGAGACGAAGCGCCTGCACGAGGAGTCGAAGAAGTATGCGCCTGCTCCGAGCATGCTTGTGCGTGGCACCACTGGCTTACATGTGACAGGTACTTCGAGGCCATCAACGGTGCGTATCCTCGACGCATCCCTCCGCGCATGCCCGCCTAACCCACCCCCCCAGGCATGCTCTCCCACCAGATCGAGTTCTCCAAAGCCATCGCCGAAATCTACAAGCCCATCTCCGGCCGCATGTCCGACCCGGACTCGTTTCTCGACGAGGGCAACACGGCCGGCATCGAGGCCTGCGACCAGTACGAGACGGTGGTGCGCGAGCTGCAAGAGACGCTCAAGCCCGAACTCGAGATGATCGAGTCGCGCGTCATTCGCCCGGCTGACGAGCTGCTGGCAATCATCAAGGCCGTGCGCAAAATCGCCGGCAAGCGCGACCACAAGCAGCTCGACTACGACCGCCACCGCGCCACCCTCAAGAAGCTGCAGGACAAAAAGGACAAGACGCTCAAGGACGAAAAGGCCTTGTATCGTGCCGAGAGCGATGTCGAGCAGGCCACCCAGGACTACAACTACTTCAACGACCTGCTCAAGGAGGAGCTGCCCAAACTCTTCGCCCTGGAGAGAGAGTTCATCAAGCCGCTCTTCCAGTCCTTCTACTACATGCAGCTCAACGTCTTCTACACCCTCCACGAGCGCATGCAGAGACTCGACATTGGCTACTTTGACCTGACCCTAGACATTGAGGCAGCCTACGAGAAGAAGCGCGGAGATACCCAGGAGCAAGCAGAGAAGATATCCATTGTAAAGTTCAAGACGACCGGCGGTCGCATGCCGGGTGCACGTCCAGGACAGTCAAAATATGCATCCAAAGCACTAGAAGCGAAAGCAAGCCGTACCTCCATAACAGAAGACACAGAAACACCCCCGCCGCCCTACAGTCCAGGACCCGCTGGAGCTATAGGAGACGTCAAGTCGCCCGCATTATCAGCAGGTTCGTGGGGCTCGGTTGCAAAGTCCAAAGGTGCCGCACCTCCTCCCCCAAAACCGAAGCCGTCAAGATTGAGCGGTGTACCCGCGGCCGAGACTGTCACGGCGCTATACGACTACGAGGCTCAGGCAGAGGGTGACCTTAGCTTCCTGACTGGCGATGTCATTGAGATTGTTTCACGGACCCAGAACGATAACGAGTGGTGGATCGGAAAGGTCAGAGGGAAGCAGGGGCAATTCCCAGGTATGTACAAACGTAGTTTTACGCCCAGACAAAACGTTGACGCTTTTGCAGGAAATTACGTCAAGCTGAACCAATAGTCGAGGCTCATTCTGCCGTCAGGTCTTGCACGGCCACGAGGCATCACTTACTGATACGTGTTGTTTAATGTGCTATTGTTCCATTAAGAAGTGCATTCAGCCTAGAGTTTTGCGCTAGATCTGAGTGGTAAACCCCTTACTGCCACTCCCCTGTTTTGTCTAGTAAAGTTCGAATTGCACATATTGGTAGCTCAAATTCTACCTCTCCTCTTATTCCTGCTATTCTTCAGCCACATTTCAATCAGCCACATGTTGCATCTTTAGCGTAAATCGAGCGGAGGTCTCCCCGTCGCGCCCCGCATGACGCTGATCGGATAGATGGAGCTACTTGGGGCGCTTAGTGGCCTCAAGACGTCTTTACGTCTCTTTGAAACATTGCCACAATTCTCTTCCATCTAGTCGAATTATATCTTTGCCCATTCCAAAAACACATCGCCACCCTAGCTGGTTGATCATGCCCTATGAATCAGTAATTACGTTTACACTCGATACGATATGTCCTTGGTATGTCGAACCTTCACTTATTTCGTGCTGTCTTTGTTAACATGCTGGGCGCAATGCAGGACGTACTTAGGTTTCCTTCGGCTCACCAAGGCGCTCGACGCTTATCGCTCGTCAACATCAAGCTCGCCTGCAACATTCACCCTTAAAATCGCCCCTTACCAACTCTATCCCGACTTCAGTCAGGAAGGCGAAGACAAGTATTCCTGGTACAAGAAAGAAAAGTACAATGACAATGACGACCGGATGAAAGCCTACACTGAGTATATGGGAAATCTGGGTACAGCAGAAGGTATCCATTTTGACTTTGGAGGCGGCGAGATTGCGAATACACTACACGCACACCGCATTCTGCAATACCTCCAAAGCAAATCGCCCCATCTCGCCCTCGCCGCTTTATCATCACTATATGAGCAGTACTTTACGCAACGTGCACATCCTTCGTCACGCGAAACCCTGCTCAGGGCGTGTATAGCGGTTGGTCTTGGCGAAGAGGAGGCGGGAAAGCTAGTCGACGACGAAAATGAGGCCATGATGGAGACGAGGATGGAGATTCGTGAGCAGGTGGGGAATGGGGTGGACAGCGTACCCTATGTTGTGTTTGAGGGGAAGAAGAGGGATTTCACGCTTGTTGGAGCGAAGGAGGTAGGAGAGTATAGAAGGGTTTTGGAACAGGTTGCCAGAGAGTGTTCGTGATATGCGACTTGGTTGAGTGCAAAGCCGCGGTTCTGGTATTGAGAAATACAGTAGTACCTATCCTTACGCTATTCAGTACCTACCTTTCCTTCCAGGCCACGACAGCTGAAGAGATTGTCTAACACTATCGAGCTCCTGGTGAGGTTGCGCAGATACTGAGAATAGACTAATGGTCGTTTTCACTGGTTCATGAATGAGAACAGGCACCTGTCGTTTTATGCAGCCTGGTAGACGTGTTCGACCAGCTGTCGTAGAGCACCAGGTCATTTTAAGCATGACCACATACCCGGGCAATGGATACAGGTGGAAAGTGATGTTGAGAAGGAATACGAAGGGTATTAATGTATTACGTTTTCATGGGGTATCAAACTAAGTTAGGTACATCTACTACGAAAAATGTTTCACAAAACTCCAAAGAGGTAATTGTCCTTAAGCGTACCGCGGGCCCACACCCTTCTCGTTACTCGGACCGGCAGCCGGCCCTGGAACAGCAGAAGATCCTGCACGGTATTGTCCAGGCGCCATCTGTTCGTGTTGACCCGGTGTTCTTTGTGGATACATTGTCGCCAGAGGATATGCCTGTTGCGGTGGCAGCTGATAGTACATGCCCTGTCCCATAGTCGGCCTCATGTACGCTTGTCCTGGAGGTGGAACCACGGCCCCATTATTGATCATTGTCTGTACAATCCCGGTAGCGATCTTCTCGGCGTCCTTGTTGACTTTGCTGCGATTGTGGTGATGCGTGTCCACACATGCCCAGACGAACAGGGCGAAATGGAGCACTAGTCCAAAGAATTGGCAGACGACCCCCGTGAGTTCGACGTTGGCGCGGTGAGGCTTCTCGCGCCATAATTGATTGACATACGCATCTTGCTCAGCGCAGTCCTTGAAGCCGTACTCGTAATAGCTGTACGTTGTTCTGTTACAATCCCTCGGAGATGAGATGTAACTATCATCCTGCTCCCACACCCACGTTCCATTATCCGCCAACTCGTAATTCCCGCGGCTCGAATAAAACCATAGGTCGCCATAGTTGCCAAAGCTCAGCAGATCAGACAAGGATATCATGGCAAATAGCACAGTGACAATGAAGCCGAGCCATAACAGAAGGTCCAAAGCCACACGCGCTCCAGGGTGCACCGGTTTCTTGCGGGCAACGAATACGATGACACAGACCGCACACCATAGGATGGATATGGAAAAGGTAATGAACGTAGGCCACAATGACCAGAAGGAATCGTCGCCATAAATAAAGCCACTGCGCGGGGCCGTCGAGATTGTCCAAGCGATGCAGCCAATGCCGATCAAGCCCGTTATGATGAGGACGGTCTGGAGGGCAGTTTTGAATTTCCAATATCGATCGCCTGCATTGAGCTTGTCGTTGAAGCTAACCGGTTCGTCGGTCGTGGGAGGCTGGGTCCAGGGATGCGAGTTCGTCCCCGGAGGAACAGTGGACGTTGCGCGAGTCGCTGGAGCCGTGTTGATGGCATCTTGGGGCGCAGCGTTCGCAGTGAGAGGTCTTGGATTGGAGTTTGAAGCCTCTGTTGTTGGTGCCTGAGAAGACGTGCCGGTCGTGTGTGGCGCCTGTGACGTAGCGTGAAATTGCGGTTCGGACATTATATACCTATGGTATGTATTATATGATAAAACAAAACGAGTGTATTAGAGAACGAGAGGATGCGCAATTCAAACGCGCGAGTAGGCAAACCAGACTGTCAAAAATAAAAAAAAACAAAGGGGCAGAATGGCAAAATATCAAACTCCTGTTAATGGCACGCGCTGGCTGCCTAAATTATTTCTCGTATTCCAAGGATCCTTAATTTAGATCCATGTTGCATCGGATGAACAATTGTCCGGGTTTAGCTCTCGACTTCGACATCTGGAACGGCCCCTCTACAAAGGCCGAGTCATGGGCTTGTTCAGACCTCACCAACATTTTTCTTGATATTTTCAGGCTAGCATCAGTCCATCTTCGCCACTTCTCTCTTTATAAGCTGTCCGACAAATTCCAGCGAAAAGACCATCTGCACACTAAGCTTTGCCCCTGGTGTACAGCCAACCGCTCGGACTCAGAGACGTCAAAGCCGTACACGGTCGAGTATTGTTCTGCGGCGTAAAGGTTGAGTTGCTGCAGTGCTCTGCTGTAATATGGGACTCTCTCTTAACAAACTATACATTATAGGACGAAGACTATTCGTCGTCTACACGTTCGTTTAGGTTTCCATGTCCTACGATGCCGGTGTTTCAATGTTGAATATCCGCAACGCTGTATCGTCGCTCGCTACCGCGATCTGCTGTTGACATTCAGTTTTCCCAGGCCTCCAAGCCATCTGGTTGATCGCCTTTGCTGGTGATAATTCCGACTTGATCATGACAACATCTACCTTGTCCAGCGCATCTAGGGAGGTGGTTCCGATACTAATGTCTCCATTCTCAGTTCCAAAGGAGAACATGATCTTGTCGTCGAACAGATTGCCGTTGCATACCGCTGCCGTGACAGCCGCACTGGCCGTCACCGTAGCTTTCAGTTGCACATCGGTGTCTATGACTTGCCATACTCTGACCGATTTATCTCGACTGGCTGTAATGAAGGTTGGCTGCTGAAGGGGCGTCCATGCAGCACTCAAGATCATCCTTGCATGACCTCTCGGATTGGCAAATTTAAGGACGTACATCGAAGGCTCGTTGCTTCGCTCCCAAATGACCCATTGCCTGTCTCGTCCAACGCTTAGCAAGTACTTATCATCCGGCGAGAACTGTAGTGCGGTGACGGTGAGTGAATGTGCTTTCAGTGGTGGTTTGACTTCAAGCCACTCTTTTGTGTCATAAAGACGAATAACAGCGTGGTCAATAGAGCTTGCTCGGCATGCCGTTGCTATAAGGCCACCATCCCTGCTAACAGCGACTGCGGAAATTTCGTAGCCGTGGCCGTACAGTTTCTCTGTCTCTGGCCAGAGTAGATGGCGCGCAAGATGATCCTCGAAAGGTGGGTGACTGAAGTCAAGCGTAGACTTGCGGATCACAGACGATGGGTCGACGGCTTCGCGGTCATCTTCATCCCCGTTCTCAGCTGCCTCGTCGTCGCCCACGGCTTGGATGGCTTTGTTGGAAAGGCCAAGCACTGGAATGTTGGCAGCATCTGGGAATCCTGCGGATGTTGGAGCTTGTATATCACATAGCTTGTTGAGCATCTCAGCTACGCCTTTGGGTTCATCGAAAACACGCAGCAGTTTCTCGTCGGCGCCAGAGACAAATTGGGAGTTGGTGACCGCATCGATGCAGTTGAGGTCATAGCCATGTATCTGTGGTCTCGAAAATTCGTGCCATGAGGCGGATGACCCTTCGCGTTTCCATTGGGAGTACAGCCGTGTCGTCTGATCTGATCCAGTGGTAAGTAGATACGATCCATCTCTTGACCAACATATCCCCTTGATCTCTCGCACGTGGCCTGTGATAGCAACATCTTGCGCCCACATGTCTTCTACGGCATTGTACGTCCATTTCCTCCAGCTTCCAGTACGGCCTAAAGATACTAGCGAGTTTCCATCCGGCGACCAGAGCCCAATCCAGAAACCTCCCGCGCTGCCCGTGGCGCTTGTTGAACCTTTCTGCGCACTAATCTCACCTAATCTTGTAATACAAACCCACACGCCTGACGTAGGATCAGACTCCCAGATCGCGAGTGAGTTATCTTCCGAAGTTGAAAGTAGCTGTAACTTGCTATCCCGGCGCCGCCATGAAGCCTGATATATCCAATCTTCGTGTCCGAGCAAGAGGGCCTCAAACGTAACGGAGTGCTTGGCCGCCACTGTATCAATCCAATGTGCCTTGTTGGACAAGGACTTGCCCAAACCTCCTAAGGCGGGATCGCTGAGCGCACTGCTTGTGGCAGGAAGCTCATCCCCGCGGTGAATCCTCCAAAGACGTATGTACTTGTCCTGGCTTGCTGATGCAAGCAACAAGTCACTGTCTGTATGTGATGTCTCTCGAGTAAATGCAAGCGCACGAATCCATCCTTCGTGCCCGGTAAGAGTAGCTGATAGTGTGAATTGGGCATCCTGAGTTACAAAAATCTGTATTGTACTGCGAGTGCCTGCCACCGCTAGAATGGTAGATGATTCGTCTAAGGATGCTAATGCGAGATTAAGTGGAAAGTACTTAGGAGATAGGGTGATCGTCTGTGATAGCTCGATATCAATGGTCGAGAAGTGCAGGTCGTGCATGAGTTTCCAGATCTTGACTGTGCCGTCTGATGAGCCGGTGGCGAACACGTTTGTTCCTGCAAGAGTGGCTATCCTTGTGATGGGACCCGTGTGTTCTGAGATAGTCTTTACGCATTCAAACCTGGGATTTCCATCTCGGCGGCCGCGCCATATGCGAATAGCGTTATCCGCTGCTCCACTAAGGAGAACAGACACGTCCGGCAATTGTGTGGTAAAAAATCTGACCGCATTGACAACTTTAGTATGACCATTCAAAACTGCTTGAACTCCGCGATGGCCGTCATCCTTCTTATGTTAGTATATGGTACGTCATTAGCCAAGTCGACTTACTCGGGGATCCCAAAGGGCGATCGAGTTGTCGGCGCCAAACGCCAGTAACTGCAGGCCACCCTCATCCCAGTCAGCAGCGGCAGGATTTCGATTTCCGCCTATTGAGATGAATTCTGGAGAGATTTTCATCCTCAAATGTTCGTTGGGGATTGGTGAGGTCCTACACCAACTCATCAGGTTGAGGAATTCTTTAGCGCTAGTCTCGCTTAACATACTACGGTAGGTTTAGAGGAAAAGTCAATGATCTTTTGCGGGCAGGTGCAACCGACCGGCGTCCACAACTGGCGTCCACAACTGGCGACCAGCACTTCATCTTCCCAAGTCGAATACCAGATATGCAGGACGATGAGGCAGTCCCGATAACAATAGAGTTCAGGTATGGAGTCCTTGTGTACTAACACCGTCACGTCACTAACTTGCAGCAGCGGAGGGCTGGAGATCCTCTTCTCGAACCAAAAGAAATACTCCCTTACTCTGCCAGCCAAAGACGAGTCTGGCGCGCCGGCTAATATTGCTTTTCTCGTGCGACACCTTTGTGAGAAAGTTATGAGAGATCCGCGGAAGGAGCTATTTGTCCTGGATGGAACAGTGTGGGTAACATGAAAGCGAAGCGAACAGATTGTGCTAATACATGTTAAGGCGACCTGGTATCTTGGTGCTCATCAACGAAGCAGACTGGGAACTAGAGGGTGAGGACAAGTATGAGGTGCAGAAGGACGATCACATCATGTTCGTTTCCACGCTTCACGGAGGGTAGGAAGCATGACTGCACAGCTATGAAATTAGGAACAGTATAACGAGCAATAACTACCATTCTTTTCCGTGCGTGTTATGTGTCTTACCGTAAAACAGGTCTCAAGACAAGTTCTTTTTTACTAAGCTGGTCTAGTTTACGTAGCATGGGATACTTCACGTGCCTCAGAGACTCCATACATATCTCCTAAGCAATATCTGACGCGCACGTGCAGTACGTATTGACCGATCTTAGATTCAATACTCAACACTGTCAGGATGCCTCGTACACCGATATAACGATTACTGACTCTTCCAGGGCTCTTTCTCTTTCTGCATCGTTCGACACACCTCAAGGAAACACCTGACGCACTTCCCTAACAAAAGTCCGACTCATCATTAGCACTCATGCCACAATAATCAGCATGGATCGAAGACCATAGCACTATCTCCTCTACCGCGCTTAATCTCCAGGACAAGCAGAGCCTTGTAGCTCCAACAACAGTGCCAGATTCAACAAAGGCAAGTCTATACTAAGATGAAGAATCCATTCGTAAGAGAGCCCAATCATATGGCGCTTCCTAGCGAACTGGACCGACCAAAGCTCATTTGTAGGGCTGAGGTTCGGCTCACGCAAGAAAGAGATGTTATACGACGGCAAAGCTTTTGCACAATCAGCCAGGAACGTTTACGATGCTATATGCTCAGACGGCACGAAGCAATATGTAGGAAAGCCAGACAATCAGCTCTCCATGAGCAAGAAAACCAAGATACAAAAGGCTTTTCCAATTTGGCTAAACGCCACGAAGTGCCGCAAACCCGTCGCGAAATGTAGCGGCGCAGATTCGACCATCAACATATCTAAAACGCACAACTATTGACTTGCACATCTAGAGAGCTCGCATAATATCCAAAGCGCCTCGCTCAAAGCCGCTCAAAGTCGTCCAAGGAGTAACTACCGCTCTCATCAGACATGTGGATTTATCACCACAGGCTCAAAACAAGGAAGATGCACCATCAAAGTTGCACACCAATGACGCGTCGTGTCTGGACAACTTGCGTATTCAAAAGATACTACCATTATCTAAGAACCGCTCAGAGGCCTCAAGTATCCTGCGCACTCTCAGAATAACAACTTCAACCGCCAGAATGTCGAGAATAAGAACCAAGCGTACTGTCAATCCAATGATATACATCTTCCGTCATCACACACGCTCACTGAGACTGAAAATTCTGGTGGCTATGGGGCTGAGATGACACTGGGCCCCACGGAAGATAGCCATTGGGCTAGGCTTGCGTCAGGTCGGTATAAGTTCCTCGCCACTGAACACCATCTCTACTATTCAGTAAGCGATATGCCAAAAATAGTAACGTTCCTGCATTAGCTTCGCTTATTCGCTTGTTAAGATAGGGTTATCGGTTCGAAATCGTAGCCGGTTAATATCTGCGTGTTCATTAGCCCTGACAGCCAGCGTTGAGTGGTAGCAGCAAGTCTATATTGGCGAAAATAAGGTTCGCAGCTAGGTATGAAGGGAAACATAATAACTCATTGTTTGCTTCAGGCGGTAGGTTCATGTAGCTTGCGAAGCTTGAAGAGTGCAGTTTAGCCACGACGACGGGCTCGCCAGAACAGAAAGTGCACAGTCTAAGCGGCTATAGTACTTAGAAACATTGACTAGGGACAATGACAAAGATAATACGAGTATGGTGGAGAAACTTCCTGAACGGTTAAGTTTATAGCCAAGCAATATAAATTGCTCGTTTAATTTGTTGACTCGTACTTGAGGTCGCTTTGTTGGCATGCATATTGCTGAACTCGCTCTAGGCTAAGGAAAGACTTAGAAGGAGTGCAGATTCTATGGCTCCATAAGTTGCATCCTAATACAACCTCTGCTCAGAGCCTTGCCTTACTGCGATCGAGCGGCCACGCTCAATTTTTGATTTGAACTCATCGCACGTTCCTCGTTAAATTCTTCCCGCTTGTTGGCATACCCATCAACACTATGCTTCAAGTTTGGGGCCACATTGCCCTCAGTTTCTTATATTTTCTTTCATCGACAAGTGCACAGTCATCTCCCTCCGATCTGTGCCCTATTCAATGTCGCATTGCCGGCGACGATCCCACAAAATGGACTCATATCTTTGGTGAACCTGCATTGAAGCGGTGCCAGGAGCCCGTACTTTTCGACACGGCCATTTCCATCCCAGTAGACGACCAAGACTCAATCACACTACGATCCTGCACGGCATCTGCAGCAAACACGACGCAACAGACTACGCAACGGCAATCGAACGAATCAGTACAGTACTCGACACTGGCGCATAGCAAGCTCGCGGCTCTGGCTGGATGTAACGCCAATTCCGAAGGTATACGAAATAAAACAGCCATCCATATCCTCGAGTGGAAATATGGACGCGACGGCGTCCTTGCCAACAAATCCGAGATAGTCACTGCTGTCCAGAAATTGAGAGACTACCTGCGAAAACAACCAGAATGCAAATCCACGGCTATGTCGTCTCAGTTCCGCGGGGCCGTGGTTGGACTGTACGTCGGCGCCGAGGTGTTGAACACAGATGCCGACATCGTGGTCGACAAACTCCTTAAGGCAATTGACCGAAGCGGCGAAGTCTCAGCTTTAGCTTCCGAAGTGTGTCGCGACGGGGATCCTGTCTCCTGGAATGTGGGCGTTTATGCTGACTTTCGAGGAAACATCTCAGCGACTCAAGCGGCGATTGGCAACTGGGTACAGGGAAGGTGCCTGTCTGGTTACGACAGCAAAGATGCTAGGGAATAAGGATCTGTTACCTTTGTCTGTACAGACCAGCATTCCGCATAAGCCCTTAGTGCTGCCTGGCCTTCAGCAAGTTGGCGAATCTGTCTCAGGCGCGACTAAGCGGCATGTGCGATCGAAGCGCATTCTCCAACCATAAGAAGTCACCGAGTCAGTTTTTGAAGCCACAAACCTCAAGAGAGTCTTAGAACCAGAAGATATTGCTGGTTTAGGAGAGAATATCATGGGCCATGACGCATTAATTAAGAAAATCGTTGATGCGTGTAAGAGCATTGATTTTGGTTCTTTGCAACTGCTGAAAGCATAGGTAGCATGCTATTGAGCTAAATCTGCCGTTTAAGGCGGTAAGACGACATGTAGAAGACATCTCCTCAGTCAGATGCCGTGCTCGTAGTGACTTCGTGCAATCGCCAAAATGAGAGACCAGAATTCCCTCAATTCCCTTAAGAGCTCCTCAAACGCCTAGGCACCTTCCGGGTGTCTTACCATCATATCGTAAATGGTCATACATCATGTAGAAGATCCGCCCACCGTTGTCTCGGAAACGATTCAACTTACTTTTTCCAAAAAGCCCACGACTTCTTGTTCTCGTCATCTACCTCATGTGTCTCGTTCATATCAGCCATCTCAACAACGTCGCCCTCCGCATCCTCCATTAACTGTGTTTCAGGAAGTTTAGGGTTTCTAATAACGCAAGAGAAGAAGACTAGCGACAAACAAAGACAAGCGCCCATAATACAGAGAATGCGCTAGACAAGCTTAAAAGCCTCAATAACAGCAGCACGTTCTAGGGTGTCAATCAGATAGAGCGGAATCATGTCGAATAGACTCTCATACCACAATAACGCTTCCTTTGCACTACCAAGATACTGTAGGAGAGCCGGAGGAAGAATCTACGTCCAGATAGCACCAGAAACTATATTTCCAAGTGCTACGCCAAAATTATAGGCAGCAAAGTACAGACCAGTAACAATAGCAACATGTTCGTGCTTAGTTACAGCCTAAATACTAGCTAGAGTCAGATACAGGAATAGGCCTCCTCCAATACCAAGAACTACTTAAGCGGCGATGACACCAGCGTAAGCCAAGTCAGTCGCACCACCCCGATAGCGGATAAGGAGTCCAAACGCCATCAGGAACAGACAGGTACCGAGGATAACAATTAGCTTCAGTCGGCGGATTTTATAGACAACCAGACCAGTCAGAATACCGGTCGTTACTGAGACGAAGCTGTATAGTGATAGGATTCGAGTAGCAGACTTGATACTCTCATTGAAGCTGATTATGAGTATGGAAAAGAGGTAGTCCGCTTGACAGGCCCATGCTGTTCAGAGTAAGCTTGAGTCATGTGGCGAGGGTGGAATATGATCTTGAGATCAGCCCCAATAAAGGAAAAATCGAGGACGTAAAAGACAGACCGGGAAGGTTGCTTACCAAAGTTGAGATGCATGGCGATACCTAGACTTCCCCACACCGCGCGGTCTTTAAGGAGCTCGTAGATGTCAGCCAACAAGAAGAGAATAGTATATGATAGCTGTTTGACTTACATGGAAGGGAAGCATAGGATATGGAGCCTTTGTTTCCCACCAGATAAAGGCTGGGATAAAAAGTACCCCAAGAATGATCGGAAGGAGGATACCAACTTCAACCCAGTCGGCCATTGGCACCTTGCCCCCAGCCAAAGTAAGGGGCGTGAGTGTAAGACCGAGCACGCTGGTCACGAGCACGATACCAATAACATCCAGCTGCCAGAACAGGACTTTCATCAACGCCAAACCACCATACTGTTGATATGGAGTTTTGAGATCCTTGAGGCTGCCTGATTTCTTCGCCTTGCGGTTGACCCAAGAAACAGCCAGGATGAGAGGCAAGGCACAGACTGGGTATATGATGGCCCACATGCCGATGCCCCAGCGCCAAGTCGTGTTGGTTAGAACCTTTGCAGGTATGTCGGGCGAAATCCAGGGGATGATGAGGAAGCAGAAGGGCGGTATGTAGGAGAAGAACCTGGATATAAGATTGGTCTGTGTCCAGCTGCTGCTTTCACAAGGACGATACTTACACACGCGACCTCAACGAGGTTGTATCTGCAACGATGATCTCGAGGAGCAATACAACAAGAGTGTATCCGACCTGCCACAATAAAGCCCCGACGGCAAACATGGAGACGTTCTTGCATGTCGCTTCAATTACCGTACCTATACAGCGTGAGTTGAGTGGGACGGAATGAAGGGCGAAGACTCACCGATGGTGTAAAAGACGACAGAGATGATGAGCAACTCGTTGCGGCCGAAGATGTCAGCGATCTTAGCTGCGCCGGGCTGGTTCATAAGGTCAGCTACCGGACTGATTGGACAACGAGCCACGTACCTGCGCGGCAACGGCGATGACGCTCTTCACTACGTTGACGGTGCTCAACAAGGCGTGGATGTGCATATCGGATGTGGCGCTGGCCTGATAGGCACTCCGCAGAATCGAGTCTAGACTAAAGGCGAAGGCAACCAGGAAGATGCCGAAGAAGATGCAGACACGATCGCGGAACGTGATATGTGCAGCGATGGCCTCCGCACGAGCGACACCAGACGACTTGAAGCCAATTGGCGCCCTTCCGGCGCGTTCTTCGGCGCTGCGGTGAGGCCGAAGGATGGCTTTCTCGTCGACGTCGGACATGGTGAGAGCTCAGTGCTGCAGATGAGGTCGATGTGACGGCGAGGCGACTGCGCTCAAAGCAGCAGCAGCAGCGTATGACTTGGACTGGTTTTGGTAGCGACAACCCGGGCGAGCAGGAGTTGTCTGCGGCGGCGGTGGGAGTGTCGGGAAAGAGTAGTGGAGGGAGAGCACAATAGCGTAGACGATTAGGTAACCATGCCAAGGCACGTTGCAGTTCTAACAGAGGTCACTCGGACATCACAAACGGTAAGTGAAGAGCTTTCCGCCGTTATGGGAAGGAGCGCGGGCTGCGGAGGGGTCCAGTGGTGGTGAAGGCGTGGTATCCTCAACACCAGGCGCAGTATGGGGACCATGCTCTTTCTAATGTCGACTTACCGACATATTCTACCAGCTGGATACAGCATTTCTCTCGTTCACTTCACCGTTGTTGAACATGTTGTCGCGGACCACAACGTGCCTACTCAACGGTTTTTCTTGTCATGCACGGCGTCTTGAACGGCGGACCGCAGAAGATCTCCGTCCAAGAAGAAGAGCGAGCGCCCTCGTGTTTCTCCCGGTCATGATCCTACCTCGCGGGGGCTTTAGGTGAACGCCAGAATCGGCAACTGTGATGGAAGAGAATCCACTGCCCTTTCCCATCATTTCTGGGAAACCCAAGGACGGCTTAAGTAGTCCGTTACAAGATTAGGATTCACTGGAATGTGTAAGCACGTCTTTCCGGATGAAAGATGATGGGGCACACGAGACATTGCGCATGATTGAAGGCATGTAGTGGGAAAGAGTGGACCGGTGTTCATGCAGGCGCACAGACTAATTCCTAGCGGGAGGTGCGGGGAGAAGCCGACATTCAAATGGTCATGATCCTCTTTCTATACGAGTAGTCGATGCTTTTTGAGTAGGTTGCAAAGAAACCAAGAAATACCCAATGAAACCAAGAGGAGGATATCATCCTAGCTCGATACGATCACCGTGTGTCGACAACACGCCTCACCCATAAATTACTCCTTTCCAGTGCTAACAACATTAGGCAATGACTTGCGCATCACCTCGAATTCAACAACACAATTACCACCCGCTTTCCTTCGCAAGTATGTCCCATCCAATCAGTCGCCAGACCTCTTGCTTATACCACTCTTCAACGTCCTTGTCGTCCACCTTGGCCACGTGCTGCAGTGATCCGAGCCGTATGGCGGGCATCGGTTGCGTGAGCACATCAAGAAACTCATCCTCGGCTTTATTTCCATACATGCAGGTGACGAGGGTCCGTTGCAGGCGGTCTTTCGCAATCGGACTCAGCCGTGCCCTCGATGCAGTCGGCAAGTTTTTGACGCTCAATGTGCGGCCAAGTCGGTTTGGCTTCTTGTGCTCCTGGCCTGTTTGGGGGTTCATATGGTTAGGAGCCAATCCCATGGCCCTTTCCAATATCAGAACGAGTGCTTTCACCTCCAACCGGATGGCGAGTGCTTCTGCCTCGCACCTCGCAATACTAGCTGCGTCATGGAGCTCGGGCATGGATATGATATTACCTTCCACCATAGTGCTGCGAGGTCGACCGAATGTGCAGTAGTATAGTCGCTTTCCAATCCGTTCGAAGAGTACGAAAACGAAGCCATCGAATATCTTTTGATGAATGGAATCCGTCCTTTCAAGTAATCCAAGGAAGCTGACCAGAAGATGAGCCACCGCTCTCGCTGGTGCAGACTCCTTAACAATTTGAACAGAGACTTTGCTTTTATCCTTCCTCAACTGCACTGAATCCGAGATGGCCAGTCGGGCGCTTTGACAAGCTGACGTTTCCATTGAGTCAAGTGCTATCTTGAACATGTCTGCGAGCTCACAGACCACCAAACTGGGCAACCCCTCCTCTGCACCCGAATCAGCAAGCTTAGCGGTGCCAACCAGTATCGACATGAAAGCTCTTGCACATATCGACAATGCAGTCGAGAAGTCGGTCTTGTCTTGATCTAAGAACTTGGCTCCTGGCGCTCTTCGACCCTGGCGTGAAAGCTGCTCATAGTTCTGTGCGACGAGACGTATAACCCTGCCAAGTGCTGAAGACGTCTGAACAAGATTAAAGCAGAGGGTCTCGGCATCCGGCTTCATCGCTCTGCACAGGTTGTGCGTGGTAAACAAGGCCTCCATGAGACTCGCACCATCTAGACCCGCCGATTAGCATGATGTCAGTCGAATGGTTATAGAGATCCTGACCATCTCCCAGTCCGTCAAGAAAGTCTGAATCATTCTCAATCGTGTCTTGAGCTTCAGCGACTGATTGCTGGGCCGTCTTTTGTCGCGGTGAGTTTGGGCGCCTTTTAGTCCTGGCTGATGAGGCTGTTGTTGCTTTGCGTTTCGACGCTCGGGAAGTGATATTAGGGTCAGGAGACGTGCTCGTCCGGCTCGAGAGCTGCTGGTTGGATCTCTCGAGTTTGACATTGATCCTTCGTAACTGGATGCACTCATCTTGTGCCTGCCTACATTGCTCCTGCCAGTATGCGACGAGGTCGAGGTAATGGCTTCGCTCGTGTGCGTACGAGGGGTCTTGTCCGCGTCTGACCTGAGCGCGCAGCTGGAGGATGTACTCTAGGACTATTAGTATGCACATTAACCAATCCAAATTTCCTGCTCACGGACCTCGCACTGGTACCCTGGGTGGCTTCGATTGGATGATTGCCAGAGCCAAAGCAGCTTGCGCGCAGGAGGGGACAAAAGGCCCTGGGCATGACAGTGTACTCGGCGCCATGGACAGCGGAATGAAGAGGAAACGAAGGAGTGGAATGAGTGGGCGGCCGTAGTGCGACAACGCCCATAACAGTGAGTTTTGGATAGTAGGAGACGTGGCAAGGTAAGAGAGCAAGGCTCGATGAGTGGCAAGGAAATCTTGAAGGGAAGGTGGGGAGAATGTAGGGTCGGAAGGAGCAACCACCACGCGACACAATGCCTGCCTCGGCAGCCGTCCTCAAGCAATGGACTAGTATAGTAATCGGGAAATTAGGTCAAATGGTGTTCGTTCAGCTCCGAATAGTATAGTACATTTGCAAAGCTCTTCGGCATATAGTACATCTATCTTGCCACTCACAACAAGCTCTCCCCTTTCTATGCGAACGGGCAAATCTGACCAGTCGCTCACCGCATGCGCTCAATCCTTCGCTTATGGGGCAGTGGCTCGACCCTCTTCCTTTTGAATTCTACGTTGATCTGGTCTTTGAAGCCAGCACGTTCCATGACGCCTGCCATACTCTCATCCCACTTCGTTCTGAACAAAGTTGCAGTAATCGGGTGCAGCTTATGCGAGTCAACGAAGCTTCGCAAGTTGAATTTGTTGCGCTTCGTCTTGCTGAGCCTAGTAACATCAAGAGCTTTGGCCTCGTTCTGCTCGAGGACAAAGACGGCCAAACGGTGGTATGGTGCACCCTTGTGCGCCCATGGTGCACTCCATGGCAGAGTGATCTTCCTTGCAGCTGGGTCCACGGTCTTTTGGTCCTCTTGCGCAATACGCTGAAGTGCTATGGAAGTTTGGGTGGGCGAGATAGGGATGTTGGAAGCAATGAAGTGGCAGCGGTACGTGAAGCTATCCGTCTCTGGCACAGGTACATCTCCATCCACCACAACTACGGTAACAAGCTTCTCGCCGGGCGTGAAAGTCTGAACATTGAGTCGGGGCATCTTTTCGCTGATGGCCGAGTCCACGAACTCGCCGGGAGCCACAGACTTTCGTCCGAAGCCAAGGTCAATGTCGGCGACGATATCGAGCGCAGGAAGGAAGTCGGGAACGACGTCCAGCTGGGTGATACGCTGTTCAAGCACGAGACGCTTGTACTGCCGCCATTTCTGGTCGGCCAGGTAGCGGTAAATGGGCTTGTTCATATCGCCTAGATTGTGGTCAGCAGCCGTCGGTTGAACGTCTGTGGAGGCAGCCTACCTTGTCCATCCTCGAACTTCCGCTTGACTACCGGGTCGTTGATGTCTGCTAGGATGATCAACTCGTTCAGATGCTTCCTCATGCTCCTTATCCGAGCCTCTTTGGCCGCAAGACCGCCGCTGACAGCCGGGTCTTGTTTCGACAGGTTGTTGATCCTCAACTGCTGGGTCTCGATCTCCCTGAGCTTCTCCCGCCTGTCTTCCAAGAGAAACTTTCTCGCCTCCTGGAAGCATTGGTAGGGAAGCTGTTCGAAAGGGACTTCGGTAGCCTGTTGGATTGTCGAGCGTCGAAGGGCAGCACGGCGACGGCGGGATCCGACAGGCTGGACGTGCTCTCTTCGGAGCAGGCGGCGCTCCTGCTTCTTGTTCTCCACCATCTGGGGGTCGAGGGTCCCCCATTTCTGCATGTACTCGGGAGCGCCTTGGGACGCACTGTTCTGCGCAGCACCTGCCGGCGTCTCTGAAGGGGGCGGCGGCGGCGGTGGAGTCGACGACTGCGCCTGCAGCTCTTCACGAGCGATTGCGGAGGACGAGAGAAGACGTCGCGGCGTGCCATTGGCGGCGGGGAGCTGTCGCACGCATCGCAGACATGCGCTGAACTGCCGTATCGACGGCGTGACGGACGCCATGGCGGGTGATGGGGGATTGCTGCGGTGCTGCAGGGAGCGATGGTGTCGTTCGAAAAGATGTTGCGCACGGGCCGCGGCTTCTTTTTGAAACCTCCGCGACGACCTCCGCGACCTGGCTATCAACTTTTGAACACCACGTGCGGCAGGCATGGCTTCCACCAGGATCTCCGTGCCAATGCGCGGCGTCACACATCAATTGAGCAGACTGTCAATACGGCAAGACGCACTCCCTGCTCGCTGCACAGTCCGTCACATTCCCCTCGTGCCCATGCATTATTGCTAACAGCTCGCCAGAAATCCCTATCCTCGTCCTTCGTCCGCTCAATCACCACCTCGACAGCATCAAAAGCCTCTGTATCATCAATAGCCACCTCGGCCGACGGATGCGTCCCCGTCAAGCCCCTCGAGGAGCAGACTGTGCTCGCGACTATCCACCAGTTTCCGTCCCTCGAACCCCTCCGATTCGAGACCTACCCTGCAAACCACCTCCACCTCCCTACGAGAAGAGACATCCTGCACCGCGCTGTCATCTACGAAGGTGACATGACTCGGTTGGGTACCGCGTCCACCAAGACCAGGCATGAGGTCCGAGGTTCAGCGAGGAAAGTCCGGCCGCAGAAAGGCTCGGGTCGCGCTCGTTTGGGAGACAAGAAGTCGCCGATGCTAAGAGGCGGAGGTGTGGCTTTTGGCCCTCAGCCTCGCGACTTCTCCACGGAGCTGCAGAAGAAGGTATATGACCTCGCATGGCGAACAGCGCTCTCGTATCGATTCCGGAAAGGCGAACTGATCATCGTGGACAATGCCATGGAGATTGAGAGCCCGTCCACGCGGCTGCTGGCCGACATCTTCAAGCACCACGAGAAGCTACGAGGGAAGGGCAGGAGTTTATTAGTCACGCTGGAAGAGCGACCGTTGCTGGAGCAAGCTTTGGCGGAGATGGACCGGGGCGAACAGACGCTGACGTGGGAAGAAGTCGACGTCAAGAACCTTCTCGAGCTCTCGCGCGTCATCATCGAGCGCGACGCTCTGCACAACATCCTCCTGACCCACCAAGAAGACCTTACTCACAAAGCCATCACACCGTGGCACAAGAGCCTCATCCGCTCATCACCCCCGGAAGAGCTCGAGTCAATCCTAGGCTGGCAAGAGTTCCGCGCTTTATCCCTCACAGACCCCAGAGAGAAGGATGCCGCCCGCGCAGATGCCTACGAAAGCGTAGCATCAACACGCTATGCATACGCCGAGTCACTATCCACAGGCCCCAAGCGCACCGAACTCACCGTTTCAGCATACAACCTCCTCGCCGAAGCCAAGCAACTGCAATTCGCACAAAAGACTGGCCTGCCATTTGGAGAATACACAAGACTCATCGATGGCTTGGACGCTTCAGAAGTCGCCTTGTCATTTCCTCGTATTCAAGCCCTGGATTATCAAATCAATGTCAAGAGCGATCTTGCTGCCACTGCTGCAGAGACGTCAAGACAGGAAGGCGAGGAACTCATGATCGAAGTACGAAGTCTTGAAGTGCAGAAATTGGAGATTCAGTACGAAGCGGCGCTGCTTGCTGCCCAGGTACACGAGCACGTCGCCGAGGCCCAATCGCTGACCGGCGGCGAACTGGCTGCGGAGGAATCGCTGAGTTTAGCTAGTGCGGAGCGCACAAACGTCGATGTGGTGGAGTTGCAGATGCTGGAGGCGAGCCTTGAGGTCGCTAGGCAAAAGTCATTAGTTGCAGGCTTAAAGGGCGATTTTGTGAGGCAGCAGAAGGCACAAGACGAGATCAGACAATCTACTGAGCTTGTGGAGGCTAAGCGCGCAGAGATGGAGGCTTGGGATGAGCAGATGGCGGATCTCGAGGAGGCTGAGGCGAGCGTCCCAGAAGAGGTGGAGGTATCGAAGGTAGAACCCGTGGTAGAGGCCAAGAAGGCTGAGAAAAGGTAGAGAGCTTGCAGTCAGTTTACGAGGTTGTATTATTGTACAATGTACCTATAGACGTTTCATGTCGCTGTGTTGTACGATATTCCACGCCATGAATAGCGGGAAGTGTTTTTACATGTTATACATTATCTTACAACTGAGCACCGCGAATGTGCCTTGGTGCTTTCACCTTCTTCCCCCTCTGCCCATGGTATTTCTTCAAGACCCGTCTTGCACCACGTCACTGTCCGCGGCTCGACGAGTTTGGGAATATGAACCATGTCCTTCGCGGCTCGTGTTCAGTCATCTAAAAAAAAATCCTTCAGAGTACTGTTCCATCAAGCTGTGCGCCCTTCTCATTTCGCCTCTTCCGTCTTCTCTTCAATCTTCCTCCCCTCAAATACAATCGTCATGACCCCTCCTATCGCACCTTCGGACTTGACCTCGCCCGCCCCCTTACACTCAGCCACGGCATCCCTCACAGATTTCATCACACCCTTCGCTTCCTCCTCGGTAGCCTTTCTCCCCCGTTTCTTTGGTCCAAGCAAAATCTCCACCTTCCTCCCTTCCTTCAAAAACTCCTTCAGTCTCTCCAGTCTGTGTTTTAAGTCTCCGCCGGCAATGGCCCAATTCAGTTCCAAATTCTTTGGTGCAGGGCCTGTTGTTTGGCCCTTGGCTTGCCGACGCAGCGTTTCGAGTTTGCGCTGATGTGCGGCGCGCAGATCCATCTTGGAGATCACGCGGCAGGTGGGGAGATTCTGCGGGTCTGCGCGCCCGAATTCGTCGACTTTGCCGGGCGTCACTTGAATCAGGTGGTGTGTGACCTTGTTGAAGCTTGACAATGCTTCGTCGAGGGGCACATTGCTGTGGAATTTGCCATTCTCGTCGACAAAGTTAATGTGGTCTGCCTCGATGGCGGCGTCGATTACGTAGTAGTCTGAGAGCGCGTGGCGGCGCGTGTCTTTAGTGTATTTCTTTGTGCGGATGGATGTCCGTGAGATGATACTGGGGGTTTGGCTTGGAGTGTGATGGGAGGGAGCGAAGGCAGGCGCATAGAGCAGGGGAATGGAGGTTGTAGCGCGTAGATTAGGAGCCACGAAGACGCGGTAGAGGGCGCGGGAGGTGCCTGAGATGTGCGTGGGAGGCATGCTGAGCTAATTGGAAAAGTAGAATAACGAATGACCGAAAGATAAATCTGGACTGTAGTATACAATGCGGTGAAAAGGAGATGCTACAGGACATTGCAAATGTTGAAGACGAAGCTTTTGGAGCGTAGCCCGGACGCTAGCAGGGATCGAATCAGGAAGTGTCGAGCTCCGTAACGCCGCAAACCCCCGCCAGCCAGCTTGGTCGACCTCGTCGTGACCTGCTTCAGCCTGCTGCTGCATGTAGCACACCATCATGATCCTGACAGCCCGTGGAGGTTATACTTTTGACCTAGCACGACTTCATCTTCCGCCATGAGTAACCCGCTCGCAGAGTATCTGTCTGCGCTCGAGGCACGCGATGCGCGCGAGAAGGCACACGAGGAATACATTATTGCATGTAAGTACTGTATAGGGCCCTTGCGGAATACGCCTCAGTATCTCGACTATGAATAGGAACTTACAACAGCCAAGACTCCAAGCTAGCCGACCGGACAGCAGCGCTGGCAAACCAGGCACCATCCCCCGCGGAAGAGCGCGCGCCGTCACCCAGCGTCTCGACCAAAACCATACGCCCTGGCACACCTAGAGGCAAAGGAGCCACCGCGCCAGCCGACGTCTCGTCTCCCTCGGCCCTCGCACAGATTCGCTCTGAGCTCGCGTCCACCCAGCGCACCCGCAGCGAGCTAGAAACTAAGCTAAGCACCCTTACCACGGAGCTCTCTGCCCTCAAAACCACCGACACACATCAAAAGCAGCGCATAGAGCAGCTTGAAAAGGTCAAAACAGCCCTAGAGCGGCGCGGCAAGGACCGAGCCGAGGAGCTCAAGGGCAAAGGGCGGTTCGTTGAGGAAGTGCAAGACGAGATGGTGGCGCTGAACCTGCAGCTGAACATGGCGGAGCAGGAGAAGGAGAAGCTGAAGAAGGAAAACGAGGATCTGACGAGACGGTGGGTGCAGAAGATGGAGGAAGAGGCGCGGAAGATGAACGATCGGATGGGCTGGGAGGAGCAGGCTGGGCGGCGGAAGGGGAGCAGGAGTTAGATAGCTAGGATCTCTTTCCCTAAGACTTGTCCATAATTCATCGTTCACAGGATTGAGCACTTGCATTGAATTGCGTAAATCCACATTTCCCGTTACAGGGATGTGAATCTATCTGAGCTTGTGTGAACGCTTCGCGCTCTCCGCCTCAGTGATGCCTACTTTCTTGGCACGCGTAGATAGCTCCCCGCAATACCCAAGTCCACAGCTCTCCCGCTCCACCACAACCCATAACACACTCGCCGAACAGCTTCCACACAGTCTTCCGCCATGGGGACCGCACTGAAGACCTGGGGTAAGTACAACTTACGCGTCTGTCCCGCTCAAACCCACCGCAGCTTCAGCATACCCCACCAAACATGCCACCACTACTAACAAGCATATAGAGCTCGAGAACTCGGTCAAGCTGGTCGACCCCACCAAAGATGCCCTCTACGCCTACTCGGCCTCAGCCCAAAAGTCCATCAACGAAGCCCACCCATGGCGCACCGACCCCCACTATTTCACCTCCGTGCGTATCTCCGCCGTCGCCCTGCTCAAGATGGTCATGCACGCCCGCTCCGGCGGCTCTCTAGAAGTCATGGGCCTCATGCTCGGCAAGATCGAGGCACACACCTTCGTCGTCACCGACGCTTTCCGGTTACCCGTTGAAGGCACAGAGACGCGAGTGAATGCCCAAGACGAGGCGAATGAGTACATGGTCGAGTTCCTAGCGAGGGCGCGGGACCAGGGCCAGTGCGATAATGCCGTGGGATGGTATCATAGTCATCCGGGCTATGGATGTTGGCTGTCGGGAATCGATGTCAATACGCAGAAGACACAGCAGCAGTTCCAAGACCCCTTCTGCGCAATCGTTATCGACCCTGATCGCACTGTGTCGGCTGGCAAGGTAGAGATTGGCGCTTTCCGCACCTACTCGACCGAGTACGTGGAGAACAAGGAGAAGTCTGGCGGTGGTTCAAAGTCGGGTGGAGGAGGCGTGGACAGCGACGGCTTCCAGACCATTCCCCTCGGCAAGATCGAAGACTTTGGCGCACACGCGAACCACTACTACCCCCTCGAAGTCTTACACTACAAGTCCTCGCTCGACGCCAAACTCCTCGAGGCGCTCTGGAACAAGTACTGGGTCCAGACGCTCTCCTCATCACCACTCATTTCGAATCGCGACTACGGCACCAAGCAGATTAGCGATCTGGCGCGAAAGACGCAGCAAGAGAGTGCGAACGGGAAGCGGTTCAAGGGCGGTCCGGGGTATGCTACTGGCGGTGAGAACAAGGGGCAGTTGGCGAAGCTGGGTGCGGCGGGGAGCAAGATCGCAAGGGAAGAGGATATGGGGCTTCTTGCAGCGAAAGTGAAGGACAAAGTGTTCAACTTGAATGGTGCTGGCCAGGAGACGACGGAGAGTCAAGAGGTGGAAATGAAGAGCTGAGCAACGAACATAGCCACGACAACAGGCAATACGGCACAACACGACATAGTGGGAATTGGGTGCATAGCCAGGCGTTCAGGTATTGGCGCAAACATCGGACTAGAAGGCGAAAGGTGGGCATGACATGGCCAACACACAGCCGTACGCCACAGGTCTTCACTATTTGAGTGGTAGACTAAGTGACGGCAGCCTACGTTCAAGTACAGAGTAGCACTCCAGCCACATGCGTGCTTGGGCTGAGTCATGTCAAAAATGCATCCTGAATGACTCTTAGCAAAACATTAATTATTGTGATTCAAGCCCAATGTTCCGTGGTATCTATGCAAATGCGTCTTGGTATCATACAGAGCAAAGTCGACCGACATACAAGGTGATATTTGTACAACCCGCCTATCTTCACAAATTATATTCATACAAATGACTACTGCTCAACGCCCAGCCTCGCCAACGTCTCTCGCCGTCCCAGAATCAGCATGACATCGTAAATGCGCATGCCCTGGTCCTGGCCCGTGAGCGTCTTGCGCAGGTAATGATACACGTCCTTGCTCCCCGCCTTGCCCTCTGTCCTCCCATCAATCATCTCGCGGACTTTCTGCATCAGGTTCTCTCGATTCCAGTCATTCTCCTGGATATCAGCGAGCGCCTGTGCCCTCATTGGGATATCCGAGGACGTTGTAACGGGCGGCGCTTTGTGGAAGGGGCGTAATGGCGTGAAGAAGAAATTATTTCGGTACAAGAATTCGTTTGCGTTGGTGTAATTCTCTGCGTCGACCTGGATGATCTGCGTAATGTAGGCTTCCGGAAATGGGGAACCGACGACCTTTCTCCAGTCTTGGTATGGCGAGTCTGGGGACGTGAGGAGGCGGGTGACATTGTCGACCAGCTCTTTCAACTTGTCTCCGCCCTCCTGCGCGCGGGCCAAGGCATGTTTGCGTTGCAGGAATTGCATCTTGCCAAATGTGACCGTCGTATTTCCCTTTGTAAACTTGAGACTGAAATTCTTGATCAGAGTCTGCAGGTCCATGACATCGCTCTTCTCCTTATGTGACCACCCCAGCAACGCCGCAAAATTCGTCAACGTCTCAGGGAAAATCTCCATCTCCTTAAACGCTGTAATATCCGTGTCGAAGTTCCTTTTTGACAGCTTGTTCCCCTTTTCATCGACAAGTAAACCCACGTGCGCGAATTCCGGCGGCGTCCAGCCAAACGCGTCGTACATTGCTATGTGCTTGGGTGTGCTAGGCATCCACTCGCTCCCCCGTATGACGTGCGTGATCTTCATGAGATGGTCATCCACGACGTTGGCGAGGTGGTATGTCGGCAAGCCATCGCTCTTGAGTAGAATGGGGTCTTCATACGAAGACTCGGTGACGTGACCGCGCTTCTTGAGGGGGCGGAAGGTGCCGTAGATCAAATCCTTGTAGGTAGGATACTGGTCTGGGACTTTGAGGCGAATAGTATGTGACTCCCCTTTGTGAGCTCTGTCGTCAGATTCCTCCTTTGGTATAGAGGCGCAGGTCCGATCGTAGTCGGTTGCGAGGCCGAGACTGTGTTTGTGCTCTGCGAGGTTGTTCAGACGCTCTGCTGAGCAGAAGCAGCGGTATGCGTTGCCTGAGTCTAGGAGTTGTTGCGCATGTGCTTTGTAGACGGCGCTGCGCTCGGATTGCTTGTAGGGGCCATAAGGTCCCCCAACTTCAGGCCCTTCGTCCCATTGCAGCCCAGCCCATTGCAGGTCTTGGAATAGTCGCTGTTCGGCGTCTGGGATTGTCCGTTTCTGGTCCGTGTCTTCTATCCGGAGGAGGAATTGGCCGCCAGTACGTTTCGCGAGAAGGTAGTTGAACAGCGCTGTTCGTAGCGAGCCGAGGTGTAAGTAGCCTGTCGGCGAAGGCGCGAATCGCGTTCGCGCTGGTGAAGTAGGCAAGGCAGTGTTAGCTTTCTGGTCTTTGGCCGTCTTGGTCGAGACCGGGCGCCGTGACGCGCGCGCGAGGCGGAGCAGACACGAGCGGCATGTGTAAGCAGACAATTGCGGCCGAAGCAGTAACGGAAAGGACATTGCGATGCGAGGTGTGAGGGACAGCTTTGGAGCTTGCGGATGGAAAATCATAGGCAGAATCCCTTCACCGCCTAGTGCGGGCTGCGGAGGTTTTGACAAGCGTCGCCCGCATCATTTACCTGTGATCGCCTCGAGTGTGTAGCCTTCACTCGACAATTTTGGACGCTTCCCAAGTCGCGCCTACTTTTTCTTCCTCGTACATATTTCTCAGATCAACACCTTTCCACTATTCGTTACTCAGCCTAGTCACTAGATCAGCCTCGAAAGTACGTCAATCATATTACTTGTTGACTTGATGCTGACTTTGTCCTGTAGTGAACGACGTAGAAGAAGTCGACCTTTATGGTAAATACACGCACAGAGACTTTTGCAGCACAGGCTTACAGAAGCAGAGGTTCTCGGCATCACGACTGGGGCCAGCAAAATCGAGATCAAGAAGGCGTACCACAAGGTCCGCGAACCCCCGCCCCAACACATCCATATGGACTCCAACTGACACATTTGGCCAGGCCGCACTCGCACATCACCCCGACAAGGCCGCAGAGGAAGACCGTGAGGAAGCAGAAATCCGCTTCAAGGCTGCCAAACAGGCCTACGAAATCCTCTCCGATGACGAAAAGCGATCCATGTACGATACCCATGGCATGGCCGCCTTCGACCCCTCACGAGGTGGCGGCATGGGCGGTGACCCGGACATAGACGACATCTTTGCGCAGATGTTCGGTGGCATGGGCGGATTTGGCGGAATGCCAGGCATGGGAGGCATGCCAGGCGGACCGGGCGGAAGAAACGTACCCAGAAAGGGACGATCAGTGGAGCAGGAGTACGAGGTCACCCTAGAAGAGCTATACAAGGGCAAGACGACCAAGTTCTCGAATACGAAGAACGTTGTCTGCTCTGTATGTAAGGGAAGCGGCGGGAAGCAGGGCGCTAAGAGCCATGCTTGTGGAGTCTGTAATGGGCGAGGTATGTTCATCTCCATCTCCGAGCATCATAACTGATCACTAACTATGAGCAGGTGCGAAAGCAGTCCTCCGCCAAGTTGGCCCCGGCCTTGTCACCCAAGAAACCGTTCCTTGCGGCAACTGTCAAGGATCCGGCCAAATCATCCCGGAGAAGCATCGCTGCAAAAAGTGCAAGGGCAAGAAGGTCGTAGAGTCCAAGAACGTTCTCGAGCTCTACATCCCCCGCGGCGCGCGACAAGGCGAGCGGATAACGCTCGCTGGAGAAGCAGATCAACTACCCGATCAAGAGCCTGGCGACATTATCTTCACGCTGACAGAGACGCCGCATGACGTGTTTGAGCGCGCTGGTGCGGATCTACGTGCCGAGCTCAAGGTTAGCTTGGTCGAGGCCTTGACGGGATTCAACAGGGTGGTGCTCACGCACCTTGATGGAAGGGGCCTCCATCTTAACGTCCAGCAACCGAACGGTAATGTTCTACGACCAGGACAAATTCTCAAAGTCGCTGGTGAGGGTATGCCGATGAAGCGGAGCGATGCGAAGGGCGACTTGTACCTCGTGGTAGACGTCGAATTCCCTGCAGATGGATGGCTCAAGAACGATGCTGCGCTTCAAAAGGTACGCGATGCGCTACCAAAAGAGGAGAAGGATGACGAGAAGCATGAGGAGATAGAAGAAATCGACGTCGAGTGGGATGCGGATATGGAAGAGTATGGTGCGGGCTCCGGTGACCCTAGGGCTGGCGGCGCGTGGGAAGACGACGAGGACGAAGAAGGTGGCCCGCAGTGCGCGACGCAGTAGAGCGCTTTCAACACGATTGATGACTAAATGCATGGTCTGGCGTTGGTGGATGCGATCTCATTTCACGGGTTATACCGACCTACCTTACGGATATAGATCGACTCGAACGTTTCACGTACAGACACGCATATGAAAAGGTTTCTTCGCTCCAAAGGTAAATACTGGAGATCTGAGTTGCCGCATTGCGCGAGCTTGTCCTTGCGGACTGAGTCGAAATACTCCCGGCTGAAGAGTCTAGGCACAACCTTTGTTGGGGCATTCGACTATGGCTAAGCATGACAACAGCTTCGTAAGATGTCTACTTTGCGGGCTTTACTATACTCTGACCGAAACAAGAAACTCCAAAAACGTAGGGTAAATGTTGACATTCGGTTCAGTCGTCATAGAGCGGCCGTGTGGCTGTGCGGGCTTATACGGCTGCCTACTTTCTTTTCTAACCGAATTGCCACATCGAAAACAAGCCCGCTCGTCCAATACTTGTGACAGTTTTTGTAGAATCATCTTACGGACCCACCTCATATCCTAATACCACGTTGTAGGTATTCATTCGACGAGTAAGCAGCTAGTCTCCAAACAACCTGGGGTTCAGTGGCTGTGGTGTAAATATCCGCGCAGAAGTGGATGCTTTGAAGACTTCATTACACCTATAGCCGCTCTAGGGGCGCTCTCAGCTCTCAAGATACCCCGAAACTACCTGGACCATCTGAAAATTTCATGTCCAATAGCACACATATAGTGGCTCAACATCTCGCCTTCAGATAAGAGGCCTTTTTATCGACAGTAGACGGGGTTTCCTACAGGCTGGTCGCCAACTCTGTTGAGCACCAATCGTATCGTGCAGCATCCTTGATTTTGTATGCGTGCTGCAGTCAGCATATATATAAACCTAGCTTGTGGCACAGTATTGCTCCAATAAGCTGCCAGTGTGGCCGCACAGCGTACACTTATCCCAGCCCACACCTCAGGCTGAATGTAATCATAAGCGGACAGTCGATCGCAGTTCTTTGTCTTTTTCTTTTACTGAATCGATTCAGAATCCCTCTTCCTAGCACCGCTTTCCGTTATACGCAGTTCCCCTTCAACTTGGGGCAGGATGGAGAATGTGCAATACGCCGATGGGCCTTGGATTGATCGAGCAGCCACACTTTGCGAAGAAGATCCGCGGCAGGCATACTTGGAGTTGATAAATTCACAACTATGCTGGTTATTTCCCGAGTTCGTTCGCAATGTGCAGACACAATCGCCCCATGAACGAGAAATGGGCAGGACGGCGGTCATCGAGTACCATGATGAAGTTCAATCAGCGCAAACTGTTTTCAAAACCTCGAAAGAATTACAGTATTACTTTGAAAGGTCCACTGTTGAAGATCCCATAGCACCACGACGAAGGCTATTCCTGCTGGAAGATCTCTCCTTGAACTACGTCGAAGTCCTCGGCTCGCAACTACGGATCCCTCCGGCCTTTTTTGGAGCTCATTGGGCCGACCCTACCAATCCTACATTCAACTATCGAAACCCGTTTACTCGCTTTTCGGAAGAAGCCTTTGTCGTTAGGTATCCCTCCACACAGCCGGTTCGCATCGATGCACCTTCCGATTTGCAAAGTACCATATATCGCTGCAATTCCAACGTAAACCGCCATCTCCACTGTTACGACCCCAAAGGACCGATCATTGATCAGCCGAAGAGCTATCATGCGTTGTCATTCTGGACATCGGGTGTAAGAAAAGATGGCTCGTGGGATGGTACGTAAATCCTTTGATCGAGGCAATGCTGAACGCTAACCTCCTTTCCCGTAGCCGTGCTTATCATGGACCCTCCAGTCGGTGATTATGTCAAGTCGCTCCCGGATGGCATGCTACTAAAGGTCGACCACTGCTCAAACGAACATGCATACTCTCGCATGCACTCTCTATCTCCAGACTTCAACACCGTCAGCATACTTCCTTCAGAAGCATCGGACTGGAATCAAGGCTGGATACGTCCACAGTACCACTCCATGTTCGATGACATTCTCTCCGTTGATGAGGGTTCTCAATATCGAGTCCTACACCCGAGGACATGCACTGAAATAGCACGGAAGCTGGCCATATGTCACTTCCTGACGTTTCTGCGCCGCCGCATCTTAAACATGCTCAGACTGCAAGCCAATCCGCACGTGACGGCGCTGCATATCAATCGCTGCGACTATCTCCGCCGGTTCGGATCTGGCATGCTGAGCAGCTGGCATCATGAGCTGTTCGGCTTCGTCGTCAATGTAAAATACATCATGGGCATTATGGCCAAGGAGGCCGATGACAATGTTGTGGCATTAGGGCTCAACCTTGATACTACCACAAGGCATGTCAATGTGCCTCAATGGGAGCGAGACGGCTGGATCGCAATACAAGAGCACTGTGGAAAGATCATCGCCATGGCAGAAGCCTTTCTGCAATCCTACCTGCAGTTCAGCAGCATGCAGGAAGCGCAGGCTGCTAATCGGAATGCATTGAGTCTGGCGCGGATCACCAACTTGACCATGGTCTTCATACCGCTGTCTACCATCGCGGCCATTTTCTCCATGAGCGACGAGTTCATGCCGGGCAAAAGCAAGAGTTGGATCTTTTGGGTCACGGCACTGCCGGTCTTGTTTCTTATGTTTTTGGTCACGTCGGAGTCGAGATTGGTCTTGATGCAGTATTGGAAGTCGTGTCAGGGGAGACGGAAGAGGGATGGAGTGGAGGCTAAACATATGCCGTGAGAGGTAGATGTTGTAAGATTACGTGTGGCGATAGTACGATTGTTGGTGCTTAGGACCAGTACAGGCGAATATATACATAGAATTCTACCTATTGTCCAAGAGTGTGTCTCAGTGGAGATGGAGGCGTGAGTCTGCAATTAAGGATGGTGAATATTCGAAGTGGCAAGGCCGATCATCAATAGTGTGACAGCAAAATTCGGAATCAGTGGAGATATTAGGCGAAACGGAAGGAGGAACATCTTAGGAAGAGAAGTAGATTGGTCACGAAGGTGGATGCCCATTATCGGAGGCGCATTATAATTACAACCTATCCTGAACCGAATCATCCCCAATTTATCCTCATGAACACCCTCCGTCTTCATCGGCTTTCAAATCATCAACACTTTCATCACGCCCCAACAACCCTACACTCTTACATCAACTCCAACTGACAGTTTATAGAGGAGGAGCATTAGGATCCATCATGCACTGGTCGACACGCATAAGCTGCTTGCCGGTAGCCTTGGCAATCTGGATGAACTCCCTCAGGTAGCTGACCGTGGACGGGTACAAGTAGTGGAGCACAACGAGGTTGCCACCCTTGTCAACATCACGCTGGAAAGCAACCTTCTGCTGCTCAGGGGTGCTGGTCTCGGCCCACAACCAATCCTCAACATCAACGGACCAGTTGACAATGGTGGGCTTGGTGCCGACAGCCTTGGCCAGACGGGAGCGCATACGAGCACCTTCGTTACCGAAGGGGGGACGGAAGTAGGAAGTCTGGAGGTTGAATTGCGACTTCATGGCCTTGATGTCTTCGTTGTACTCCCAGTCGATCGAGGCGTAATCGGGAAGGCCTTCCATCTTCGGGTGAGTGTAGGAGTGCATAGCGAGCTGGTGACCGGCAGCCATCATCTCCTTGTAGACGTTGGTCAAGTTGGTGGATTGGTCAACGAGGGGTGCGCCGACAGTGAAGAAGGTCACCTTGATGTTCTCCTCGCGGATAATCTTGAGCACGTCCTGGGCAAGGTTTGGAGTACCATCATCAATGGCAAAAGCGAAAGAGTTGGGTCGCTTGCAGGCGAAGACAAGGTTACCGGTCTCATCCTTGGGGGGGATAACAGTTCCAGCAGGAACCGAAGACACGATCTCGATGGCAGACAGAGTGACGGAGGCCGTGGTGTAGAAGCCCTTGAGCGCGAAGCCAATGACGCGGGAAAAGTCAACATTGAAGTGGTTCATCGGAATGTAGATGTGGCCGTTGCTAGCATAGCGAGAAGCCTCAGCGGAATCCCAAGTCTCCGGGAACGGTGCGATCTCCGAGTTACAGGCCGAGTTGTGCTGTTGGAGGGAAACAGTAAAAGCGGTACTGCCCGTGTAGGCAATATGCAGGTAAGAGCCCTTGTACTTGCTGAAGTCGCTGCAAGAGGCAGAGACCTGAGTGTAAAAGGAGTAATCTGCATCGCCGGAGGTGATGGTAAGCTTTCCGCTCTGGTAGGTGAGCTTCATGCCTTCATCACCACCGTGCCAGTTGCCGAGGGCGTTACTGTCAGCGTTGGCAAACTTGTCAACAACGAGAAGAGCAGCAGCGGTGTTGCTAGGAGCAGGGACAGTGGAAGTGGCACCAGCGACAGGGGTAGTCGTGGGGACGATGTATTCACCAGTGCTGCCACAGTAGAAAGCCATGGGACCGAAGGAAACGGTGCCAGAGAATCCAGAAAAGAGAATAGTCGTAAGCTTCTCGGTGTTGAGGCCGGAGAACTTGGAGAAGGGGATAAGGTACAACTTCTCTGTGCCGTCGAAAGTCCAGCCGAGCTGAGCTGACGTCTGGGTGAAGGCTTTGGCGGTGGTGGGATCGCAGGTGTCAGAAGAGTCGAGCTCGACCGATAGAGTGGTACCCTTAGCAGCCTTGATGCGGAGCGAGATGCCACCATACGTGTTCTTCGCGTTGACGCAGGGGAATTGACTGTAGAAGTACGATTCGCCGCCGGATTTGGGTACGATCTCCACGTGGTTGGCAGATGGCTTTCCCACAGTGATAGACGTAACGCTGTCATCGGTGGAGGTTGGGTAGTTCATAGCATTGTAGAACAAAAAGGTCAAGCGAGACTGCGATACCCAGTCATCGATGAGAAGAGGAGAGCAGGTTCCAGAAGAAGGCGAGGCAGACGACACAGTCACGAGGGTGGAGCGCGAAGCAGAGACCGAGCTGGAACGAACAGTCAAGGAAGGGGCAGCAGTTGAGCTGACACGGGCGCTAGAGCTGGAGACCTTGGTAGAGGACGGGGCAACCGAGCTGACGCGAACCGTGGAACTGGCGCCTGAGGAGCTGCCGCAGCCAAAGGCAATGTTGCTGAGCTGCCATGTCACAGTGTTGGAAGAGAAGCCAGACCATACGAAACCGGTGACAGCATTGGCGTTGGCGCCGCTGAACTGAGAGAGGGGAACGGTGACAGTCTGTGTGCTACCGGTCAGGCCAGTAACCGAAATGTACTTGGAAGTGTAGCTTCCGGCCGAGCAGGCAGTCTTGGTCTGGATCTCCAGCGTAAGGGATCCACTAGCCGGGCCCTTAACGGAGAATGAGAGCGAGTTGTAGCCGTTGCCGCTGGCTTGCTGACAAGCGAAGCTCTCGTAGAAGTAGGCTCCAGACTTGGGCTTGAACGACAGTACACCGCCGCTAGCTGAGATAGAACTCATGGTGCCATCATCTGGACTAGTTAGCAGAACTCATTACGGTCTGGTACAAGAAGTCGGCCTACCGCTGGTCCATTCGTTCAAGCTGTTGGCGTTCTGCGAATACTTAGAGAAGTCGTCGATTTTGAGGGCCGAGCTGCAGGCGGCGGAAACCACCTCGCTGGCGAGTCCGGCCGCAAGGCCTATTAGGGTGGAAACACGCATATTAAAGGTTGTATAGCGAGAGACTATAGTAAAAGCGAATGTACGGAAGTGATGACTTCCAAGTGATGAGTCTCAACACCCTACGAAGTTGACGGGAGGGTTAGAGAAGCGATAACTCGTGAGGAACATTGTATGCGTGGTTCTCCCTATAGATATAACTCCGCCTCCGAGGCAGCGGCGCGAGGCATGACACGTGCGAGATTTACCTAGCGGGCTGGGCATGCAGGCCTACGCGAGCCAGCCCTGGCAGCCCGGGAGCAGGTGGTTCTATTTAGGGCGGCCTGTAGTCTGGGCTGGTGTAGATCGCTTGGGCGCTTGTGCTGGATTAGGGGATAAACCTTGCTAGAACCATGCCAGGTTGTTCTAGTGAGCGGCTAGGGCATGCCAACCCCTGAGTAGATGCGTCGGCTCTGGGCGTTTGTGGAGCAATATTGTAGTAACCGCATGGGTAATTTTTGCTCATTCGATTGAACGTCCTGGGATGTGGACAGGATCGCGTTGAAAACGCACGACCGGTGAAACGTGATATTTGAAGAAACGCTGACCTGCAACTATCCATGAATCAAGAAAGCCATGGCCCAGTGATATCCCCACGAACCACATGTAGTCGGGGCGGGGCTGAAACTACGAGGAGTTACGCGAAAATTTGGCCCGCCGCCCGTCGTTGAGCGAGATGGCCAAATCACCATCGCCCTCCAAGCAACTCAAAACACGAGCATCAATACTTGGCTTCACGAGCCGCGCTCAGGGTGTCCTTGGCTGTGGTACCGAGCATGCTACCAGCGCTGTCGTCGGGAGCGTGTTTGTTGGCTGCCCCAGGTGCCCAGGTACCGAAGGGCGGCATCCAGCCGTAGCGCACGCCGAGAAGATGGTGGGACATGGTTCGAGGTGCGCAGACACGAGGAGGATGTGGAACCGCGCACAGCTTGAGCCTGCATACAGTCGCGGTGTGTTCTCCCTGGATCCTGGTAGGCTGACAGTCACGCTCCCTCCTGTCGTGGGATACGAGCATCGGAATTTGTGCGATCCCGTCCAACCAACACCCAGCTCGGCCACAGGAACCGGATTCCAACATCGCAACTTGCACCACCACAATCTTCGTCGTTCTCCGTGCTTGTGTCGCAATCGACATCATTTACTGCAACTCTTCCGCGGTTGTACATGGTTGCATCGTATCCGGATTCCCCTGTGGCGGCGCTGCAAAAGTCAATTTCGTTTGGCTTCCCCTTGCCCAGCCTCTGCCCCTGCCGCGCTCGCTGTCAGCTACGCCACCGTGTGGAGGACGGGCTAGAACTGGTTAGCCTGCGCCTTTGGCTTTCGTAAAAGTATTGGAACGACAACGCAAAATACATAATGCAGTAAGGAAGCGGCCTGATACTTTCGGTTTTCCCATTGCGAATCTTGTTGTTGGTAGGTTTGTCGCCCTGTCTGCAATGCGCCTCGCATTTGACGCCCACCGGTGCCTTCTTCTGCTTGACGTCATGCATCGACACCTCTCGCAGGACCCGTGACAAAGATTTGAACGATGATTCACGGGACTTGCTCATTGATGATGCGGATGTAGAATTTCGGTCACTGGCAGCAGCTATTCCTACCCGTCGGTTGCTAGTTAGCAGACATCCGAACGTGTCTTTTCGACAACAATTTCATGTTCCATCAGGCGCTTTTGCCAGACGAAGTCCGAGACTGTTCAGACACGTATCTGGAGTTTGTGAGAAGCTAGATGAACCCACAAGCCAGCCGAGAAATTCTAGGACGCACCGCGAGGACCTCTACATTTGTGTATGATATAATACTCAAAGACTATAATATAAGCTAGCTAGGGTAGTTTCCGCCTACTAGGGGTTTCTGCCTACCCTTATTAACGTTATAATCTTAACTTTCTTTAAGGTTTTCTTAATAATATAATCTATATTTAAAACTATATATATATATTATTAAAATTTAAAGTTAATAAAGCTATTACTAGCGTCTCTATAGTTTTTTCTATAGTTAATATAGCTTTTTCCTTAATTTTCTTTACTTTATAGTTTATAGCTATAATAATATTATTAACTTTAGTAAACCTTTAATTCTAATCTATTTTAACTTACTATTATAGCTATAAGGCTTATACCTATTATAGTTAATAATATAACTTTCTATTCTCCTCTTTAAGCTTAGTAGCTTAAGTATTTACCTACCTAATTACTTTACCTACTTTAATTAATACTATTTAAGTGCTTTATAATAAATATTTAGATTATAAAAGAAGCTAGTAATTATAATATAGATCCTAAGGCCTCTAGGGTATTTAAAAGAAGGTTTTAGGCGCTAGTATTATTAGTATTATAGGCCTTAGAGGTATAATAAGTTAATTAATCTATAAAGATTAAAGTATTTTATTAGGATTATATAGTAATAGGCCTATTACCTTTTACCTAGCTAGAATTACCTTATTTAATAGGCCTTTATTATAAGCTTATTAGTAATACTTAATAAACTTCTCTTTCTTAATTAGAGCTATATTATTAAGGGAGCTAAGCTTATATATTATAGCTTAATACTTTAATTTAATTACTAAAAAGCTTATAAGATTTAGAGGTTATATAAGGTAAGATATATATAATAGTAAGTAGAAAAGCTTAATATTATTCTTCTTATACTCCTATATAAACTTAATATTAATATAGCTACTATAGCTATTTAGTAATAATAGCTAATAAAGTAAGCTAGTTTAAAAAGCTAGAGTAGATTCTAGTATAAATATATATCTTAACTATTTTAAACTTATTATATTTAAAGTCTATCTATTCTTTAAGGTTATATACTACTATAAAGGGACTAATATTAGGTTAAACTAGGTGCTCTAAAAGCTCTTTCCCTTAAATATAATTAGAGGGTAAAGTTTCTAGCCTATAGCTAAGATAGACTTAATAATTAATACTTATTCTTATATCTCTAAAGTTTTAATATAAGCCTTCTTCTTTAATAATCTTATAAGTACCTTAGTATTATTATATATACTTAATATAATTCTAGTCTTATCTATATTCTATATATCCTTTATAAAGATCTTTAAATAATACTTTATCTTATTAAATAACTCTAGAAAAGCTTAAATCTATTTTAGAGAAGCTACCTTAGCTTAAACTACCTTAATCTTCTTACTTATAATAGAAACTATATATTTATTATATCCTAAGAAGCTATATATCTAATTATAACTTAGAGGCTTATAATTATTATTTATATAAAGTATTTAGTAAGCTATTTTATATATATAAGTATATAAGAGAGGATAAGTATATATATCCTTATTAAGTATCTAATTTATAAGAAATTTCTCTTAATCTAGTATTAATTATTATTAATTTATATAAGTAATTATATATAGTAGTATATTAGTATATTAATTATAAAAAGTTAATTATAAGATTCTATACGCCTTTATATACCTCTAAAGGCTAGTATAAATACTAGAATTAAAATCTATAATAGTAAGTTATATAGCTACTTTATATATATCTATTTTAGTAAGTATATTATTAAAAAAACCTTAAAGAAAGTTAAGATTATAATATTAATAAGGGTAGGTAGAAACCCCTAGTAGGTAGAAACTACCCTAGCCAGCTTATAGGAGAGTACCTTAGAGGGACCACAGAATGTGCTAGAAAGCTGGCTAGAATTGACGTAGTTGGCAGGCTTCCCCCTTTTGACCTCACCTATGCATCAACACCTCTCGCAAAACCTTGTGATTGATAAGAACATTACAAAACTATGTAGCCTACAACAAATGGTGTATAAGTTATGAAGACTAGAGGTAATTTAAATAACAAAGCATGCTTTCGTGATACATACCAGATCGTTATGCTTAGTTACTCGAACGGACAAACGCAATATTGCCTTTAACCCGAAATCTTAATAAGATGTAACCTTGGAACTCGCTTGATGAGGCCAAGAGCTAAATTCGATGGAACCAATAGTAATAAGTGAGTTATGGGACCTTAATGGCTTACTGTCATTCGAAGTTAAATGTGAGTGCGTACATACTGGTATCAACTGCGACCCCAATTGTATCACAAGCAAACTCAAGTCTCTTGCATGTAAATTTTAGCTATCTGATTGTTCATGTTCAACTTTGCAATCTGAATATCAAAGTCTGCATAGATACTGCCAAAGAATTGCTGCAGACCATCCTGTCAACCTTGGAATAGGACAATGAGCTCGTCCCCCACAGGAGCGGAATCGATGTGGCAAAGTCATTATCAGTAGGTAGACCTGACATCTGTCATTCTATGGTGCGACTGTTCACCTCCATGCGTAGAAGACGTCCAGTCTCGAAGCGCTTACATCATGAAGTGGTACAACTCTTTTTCATATACGACTGCACCATGCTCCAAGGGTATGGGTGATTCAGCAATAATCAATTTGTATACGTGCCGCACAGATTACCAAGGGTATTGTCAGGTCAATGTCGCAGCTCGGTCTCGGGTTTAGGCGCAAAGATTTGTTCTGTTGCAGAAGTGATGCCGTCAACGATGCACGAATGTTCGGTTAATCCTGCCTCCCCGCTCAGCCCCGCTTACGCCTGCTGCTAATGACCTACTTCATCTCATATCACATCGAACACGGCTGCATTCTTGTTACTCACGCATACTCGCCCTTCCTGGATGCGACATATTTTCGCTCTCTCTCGACTCTTCCAATCCGAGGGACAATTGCAGATAATGGCGAACAATAGCGAGTACGTTTCCGTCGCCACATCTGTCAATGCTTCTTAACGATGAAGTATAGTCTCGTGAAACTTGCGCAAAAGCTCGTTTCGGAAGGACCCCACAAAGCTGAACATACACCGCGCCGCGTACGAGGCCTGTTCAATGGCAAGTATGCGTTCGATACAACTCAAGCGTATCATGTCTGGGAACATCCAAATTATCCTCAGTAGCTTCTTCCTCTCCCCAGGTTGAACATCGTGTGACTGAGACGGTCTAGATACTACATTCCCGTTTCGAGCTTCTCGTCAGACTCTCTGGCGAAGATTTCGACTGTAGACCATACGAACGGCGGCGCGCAGCTCGGCAGACTCACCGTTGGCAACCGCAGTACGGATCGTGTTCTCATTTTCAACACCAAGACACTGCAGGACCTTGTGAAAGTCGAATTCAGGGAACTTGATCAATGGTTCGAAGAAGAAGTCCCAATCTACGTCCACCCGAAAGATCCCTATAAACGCATCGACATTCTTCACTCCGCCCGCAGCGTCAAGATTGCCTTGGATGGTTTCACGTTGGCCGAGAGTTCCAGCCCGCTGTTCCTTCTGGAAACTACTTTACGCACGCGCTACTATGTTCCGCCCACCAGCGTCAACTGGCAGCATCTGATCCCAAGTGATACAGAAACCTCATGCCCGTATAAGGGCCGTGCGAATTACTATCATGTCAATCTGAATGGGAAAGTGTATAGAGACTTGGTGTGGTATTACCAATATCCAACGATAGAGAGTGCACCCATCGCGGGTTATCTATGCTTCTACAATGAAAAGGTTGATGTATGGGTCGACGGTGTAAAGGAGGCAAGATAAGTTCACATGGTCATTCAGAACGGTGGAGAGTAGGGAAGCACTCTTTCGCTTATCTTCATGTCTAGAATTGAGTTATTACATGCAAGGCTTCAACGTATAATGGTGGTTACGGTGACCAACTCTTACCGCATCATCTTCCCGATAGCACCATGTGGTGTCTACAACGCCCTATTATATCCCCAATTGCACCGCCAGCATCCCCCAAGTACCTCCAGGAAGCCTCATCAATAGTTCAGTCATCCCTGTGTAGGCGGTCACAGAGACCGCCACGGCAGTCAGCCGCGAGCTTCAAGAAGTCCCCGCAGTTGCGACGTTGACACTCCACGCCCGCCCGAACACACTCCGAACACTGGGGGAGGCGGTTGTCGCATGCCAGGGCCCGTCCAATGCAGTTTGTGCAGTTTATGATGCGGTTGTACGAGTTCGTATCGACCTCCATGGTCTTTCTATCGTGATGTCAGCTCAAGTTGGATGAACTGGCTCGAACACTCTTACACAGTCTGGTATCGGTCGTCATCCTCCATCTTCTTCATCACTGCTCGCATCTGACGAATGTGCTCCGCGCGTGCCTTTTTTCAAATGATCCCGCTCCATCTTCACGGGGTTGAGCTCCCTGTCAGATCCGATTGCTCGCGCAAGACAATCAGCACTGCTCCTGTGAGCGTCTGCGATCTTAACGCGGATGCTGGCCTCTGAGGCGTCTGCGCCTTGTAACTGTTGCCTCAAGCTCTCCTATGCCAACCTCTCATTATCCCAATCTGACATGCTCCAGCTCACGCTTCAACTGAAAGATATTCGCCCGCTGGTCATATTCGTCGCCCCTAAGACGATTCGTCGCCATGGCCGTAGTGCGGTTTTGCTCGTGAAGGCCGGAGTTCTCACATTGGAGCCGCTTGCCACTCAACAGGATGGTCACAAGGGCTACCATGACCCGATTGGGAGGGGACTTACTATGCTCATTAGTACTAGGCGCCATCTTGCGTCGGATACGGGGTTGGATATGGTGTGGATGCGCGGTCGTCGTAGGTTGTTTTAGTAGAACCATGATAACAATGCAGTCTCCCCCGCACAAGGCGGCAGATGTTTCTACCAGTTTCTTCAGGTTTCCATCTTCACCGTCAATGTCACCGTCCCCAGCGAAGACCCGTCCGTTACGAGCAGCGGCTTATGTGTCAGTTTACCCTAGGCGCCATTACTATTCTATTCATGCTTGACCATCCTTATAATAGCTCTGTGTGGCGTCTGTAACGCCTGCATATTAAGTTGGTGAAAGATAAAAACAAGACTGTAAAAATGAGGAGAACTCATAATGCAGAGAGAAGCAGCTCGTGGGCTACACCGACAATGTCGCAAAACTCAACAACGAGAGGTGTGATGTGCTGTGCAAAGATCGCTCTTCTTCAAGGCCTCGCATATAGCGGGGAACTCAACGAAAAGCTCGATGACCGAAGGCCATGAGTACGACATGCTCGGAAGAACATGAAGGTGTACGAAATAGCGGGCGACACTCCCTAGCATTTGACCGGCAGGTCGAGCCATCTCTTGCGAGACTTGTCCGGGACGGCACCCGTAGGCATCAACTCTGGTAAAGTCGAAACGACAGTCAACTCAAGTCCAAGGACGTGCCTCTTGGGGGCTATGGGGCCGGATCATTTCCGACATTGATGTGTCCTGGATGCAAGCGCCGTACTACACACTGGGAACTGGATCCGAAATCCAGAAATGCAGCGGAGGGGAGCAATATTACGTATTCCCTGTCGAGCAAGACGTTGCCACCTCTCGCGATTCTGATTGCTCAGACGCCGTCGCGAGATCGTGCCAAAGTCCTGGCCTGCGGATTGGGGTGTGGGCTCCAGCTACCAATATTGCATTGGTTGCACTACTCTAGCAAGAAGATCTTGCGGTAAGTTCAAAGAACTCGAGTAGTTGTGATTGGTGGCCTCGGGTTGAGTATGCTTGCCTCAGGTAGACCGGTTGTTGGACCACGCACGCTCCATGATGTGCGCGCGCTGACGGTGGTTCAGTAAAAGGGCAGAGGCATCTCCGTGGGGTGCAGGCTGAGAATCGGTAAGGTAGGCAAAGCCTAGCTCTTATGAGGGGGAAAAAGAACATAGACGGGCGGCCAACGAGGTCTTATATGGGCGCCGGGCTCGGTCTGTGCACGTAAGCGAAGCCGGAGTTGTGCCTATTTGCCGACCCGGAGTTACGCCGTAGGCAGCAGCCCCCAAGGTTATGACACAGTGAAGGTGAAGGCAGTGTCGTTGGTCAGCATGCTGATTGGCATGGTTATAAGCGACTATAGCGCTAGATATATCCTGAACGGCGATACATACGTAACCGTAAGATATCAAGTTAGCTCTCTTAAGGAGCAGGGAGGATAACATTACATAATCAAACTTTACTAGCGGAGTGAATGTACCTTGTTACAGGTCTTGATGACCCTGGACGGCAACATACTACATCTTCAGCTACATTTACCTTAGGTTGAAGAGGCCGTACATTATAGAGCCAGCGTCGTAGTTTTTTTTGCCACAAGTGCTGTCCTTTTATTAGGTATCTCAACCAACAACACCGCTCCATTTTCCCAGGCTTCCTTCGTTTTAGGCCGGCTCGCAACAGGTTAGGGTAGATTTGATTCCGCTAGTTGGATGTTCTACACCACATCGAATGTTATTGAAATAGTCATAATAGCTTTCACTTTCACTATCGCCCACGAGTTTTGGGGCATTTATTCGCGCCTCACTGCTTCGGCTCCATATTATCGATAGCTGTCTCCTTGGAATTATCATCGCGAGGCTTCCTTGATGAGTCTTCCAAACAACTACTCCAAAAACGTGTGAACTCGTGCAAATGTACGCCCCCTATCGCGGCCATGGGTCCACTTCACTGAGGTTGATTGCAACCTAAAGCATCTGTCCACTTTCACTGAAGTCTACTATCATGATCCCTGTATAGCTGCGCCTCATTATTTCGATCCGATAATATTATTCCACACACTCACCGTGCTGTTTTGTCAGTTCAATACATCAACTCGCCAAAGGCCACCCTCGCCATCCGTCTACCACAATGGCTGCCTCAACGCCTAATTCGAGCGACATCTCCACCATCTTCCCTGAGTTCACCGCACCAGTGGACGCGATAGCCCCAAACATAATCCGCGCAATGTACGGCCAGCTAACTGCGACAACCGATCAGCCCGACAAGCTCCGCGCTGTCGTTTGCGAGCTCGTGCAGACGCGCCTCAAGATGCAACTTTACGTCGACAAATACCTCGAAGGAGAGCAGGCAAGAGAGAAGTTAGAAGTGGAGCTAGGCAAAGAGCATAATGAGAAAATGCATCTCAAGGGCCAACTGCATGAGAAAAGGATGAGCCTGATGAGTGCGGAGACCGAATTGGTGCTAGAGCAGGAGGCATTGAAGGACGCGCAGAAGAGAATGAAGGTTCTGGAAGAAGAGAATAGAATCCACAGGCTCGCACATCAAGAGCAGGCTAAGGCTATGCGAGGCAAGGGGAAACGAAAGCTAGAAGATGAAACCAGGTATGCATCTTGCTAATGCCCACATTACACAAACTAACAAACCAAACCAGCTCCATTCCCGATTTGCAGAAGAAGTTGAAGCACTCCCTCGCACCCCGCAAGATCGCTTGTAGCAAATGCTACTCTAAGGCCTGGGAGTGCGATGGTGAACAACACTGCCGGAACTGCATCAAGCGAGGCATATCGGCCGTTGAGTGCAAGCGGGTCAAGTGCCAGTCCTTCGAGTTGGGTATGTGCAAGAAGCAGAAATGCTCCTTGGCGCATGAGAGTGACGAATATCGGGTCGTTGTACCTTACGTCAAGGTCAGGCAGGCGTATGTGAAGCCGCCATTCGAGGCAGACAAGGAGTGATCCGGGAGGTGCTCAGGGGATGCTGGCGGTTCGGATAGGGCTATGGTAGGGTCTTAGTCTTGCGTTAGGAGATTGTGTACGACGTCTGTCGTCTTCTCTCGATCTGAATGAACGCAAAGCATTAGACTTAAGAGTGACGATGCGCCAACTGGTGGAAGCCGGCCATCGGAATGAATCCTCCTTCTCTCGAGCTGCCCTTAGTACACGACTCATTGAAAACTTTCGTACTGCCAAAGCTGTCCCTGTTTGACGCCAAAGTTTCCCGCAACGAAAAGCCCATGAGGCCTTCCGAGTTTGTGATGACACCTCTCACACTCCATCATCATAGCAGTGGGTGCCTCGAAGATGGGAGCCGGGTAAAGATGCGGTTTCACTCAGCCGGCAGGAGGCTCAAGGCACTCACCACCAGCTCCATTAGTTCAGTGCGTCAAAAAGTAACACAAGGAACAACTGAACTCTTGAGATATGCCAAAAAAAAACACTCGTTCTGCGCCGATATCTTGATTGTCGTGTGACCTCACTTTTCACTCAAACACATCTAATCCTTCCGAACCAATGACGGGCTTTGCCAAGATTCCCGCACCTTCTTATCGTAGGACTTTCAAATTCCGAGCTTGACTTGCGACATTCCATTCTACCGCAACGACTGCAATCAACTCGCTACACTCGCTACTACACTACCTCAAGCTTTGTTGATACTTTTTCCACAACTGTAGCTTTAGCATTCATGTACTTACAAGTATTATTCGCTCAAGTTCAGCAAATGTCTGACACGTTCCTCAGAGCTCCGCCGCAAGATGAGGCTGTATCGCAGTCTCCGGAGGAGGAGCAAGCCTTTCAAGATGATGATGAAGTTCAAGCTGCTTCGGGAGAGAAGCCTCTTAGAGATGAGATCGAGAGGCTGCAGTACCTGGCTGGTGGCTACTACATCAAGATCGAGAATCAGAAGGAGCGTTATGAAGATATGTTGGAGCGCTCGGATGATCATGTGCAAGCATATAAGAGGCAGCTTGAAGAGGCGAAGGCGCAGTTGAGGATGTTGGAAGAGGCGACGGGGGTGAAGGTTGCGGATCTGGAGAAGAAGGAGGAGGAGGACAAGAAGAAGCGTGACCGTGAAGAGGAGGAAGCAGAGGGTGTGGATGTCGAGATGGGCGATGAGTAACTCTGGAGGTCGCCGAAGGATTTAGCGGTCCAAATTAAGGACAGGACGTGGTGTTGTGTACACTATGCGGTATTATCGGGAGGATGGTCGAGCATGGATAGAGTAGTGAGGGCGTCCAGGGTGAGCTGGCGCGTAAGCCGCTAACCACACATAAAGAACATGTTGCCCTATAGCATCCCATCTTATTACCATTCCCTGTGAAAGCAGGCCCCGCCTTTTAATCCTGCCCTATGACATAATATGGTACCCAAAGCAACCTTTCCAGCCTCTTACAGGGCCTTCGTTACTTTGTATATGCCAACTCATGCTATTAATACTCAACTTAGCTTCCTACACCACCCTGACATCCTCCACCGAATATTGATCGCCCCAACGTTTTCTACAAATATACCCTCCTTGCCGCTATATACCGTACTCCAACCCAAGTCCAGAGCTTGTTGTTCATCATGGGCAAATTCAAACACCTCATGTGTTCGCTGCGGTCTAAGTTGACGTCCTCGAAGTCAAACTCGAAAAAGTCCCCAGTCACTACAGCTAACATCTCGTCGATATCGCCATCGTCTCTATCGCCTGAGACCGGCCGCGGCTCCATAGCCACACTTCAGACCTACGGGTCCTTCCCGAGCGAAGTGCAGACGCTACCAACCACTCCACCGAAAACCCCGCCGAGATCTACACACTTGCACGTCGCTGAGGGTGTACCGGGGTTGAACGCAGATGTGACAGAGGGTACTGATGATGCAGCGCGAGTTCATCTTAACACCAAAGAGCGAGGCCTGAGTGCGCATGCGGCATTGGAAGTCAACACCGCCATGTTGGACTTTGCGAAGAAGCTGCCGCTTGAGGAGCTGAGTATGATCGGGCGCGGATCGAGTCTGTACTCTCGAAGTGGCTTTGAACAAGCGGGATCGAGCTATGAGGAAGACACGGAAGTGAGCAGCCCAGTGACGGCCGACTCGCACATCCCGTCCAGAGCGTTGAGCCTGGAAGAAGGGAGCATCAACTCTTCGTGGTCCTTTACTTGCCGGTCAGCGCGCCGTATCGAGCGAGAGTGTGAGCACTCATACGACAATGACGACGCGTTTTCGTTTGGGAGTCTGGCTGGCTGGGGGATGATGTGTAATGAAGAGGCCGGCCATGACTTGGTAGACCATGGCGGGGAGAACAGCGAGAGCAGTGTCGACAACGAAGACAGGATGGACTCGTCTCGAAACCTTCTTTCTGCACCGCACAGCGCGTGTTCGGCAGCATCACCTTCCTTCGCAGAACAAACGAGTGACTCGTACGGGTCCTTCCTGACGTACATTGGAACACCGGATATAGGGAGTCCTCGACCGATAATGAGCGAGGAGCAGTTCGACGCGTTGCCTGACTGGTCTGACGTGGAAGATAATCCGGAGTACGACACGTTCTTCATTAAGCAGCCAGTTTCTTGGTCGTCAACAGCGAGCTCGTCTTCTTGCAATGCTACGATTGATGAGCACAGGTTGGGTTCACGTAGAGCATCCGAACTATCTGGGCATCTGGGGGACTCGACGATACACGGCCATGCAAGCCCTACTTCGCTCGTAACTCCAACAGTTAAGCGAGCGACGGTCACAAGAAGAGGAGAGAAGCGAAAGCGATACGAGCCAGATGAGCTAGACAGCGCATCGAAGAAAGTAAAGAGAACTGTAGAGAGGAGAAAAAGGAGAGTATCGACAACCCGCCTGGGTAGGCGCGGGGGCTTCACAATGTAACACAGTCCTCACACAAAGTCCAATCGTGCGAGGACAGAGTCTGACTTGACTTACAAGAGCAGAATGGTAAGCACAGATACATATTAGGGAGTATGAGAGCGGAAGCTGACTTGTCAACGTTCTGTCCAGGTTAACGCAGCCGCACCTTCCGTGTTTTCCGTGGTGCCGAGAGGGGTCGACAGACGGACACCTAAAGAACCGTCCCATCTCCTTCTTTTCGCTCTGCATCTGATTTACGCTCCGTCGTAATTCCACCCATTGCCTCTCCTCGCTATTTCCGCAGCCTTATACACAGCGGCGAAGCTCCTATGTCCCAATCGGCTCGGTGGCAGCGGTGGGCGGTTGGCCTGTGCCTTGGGATGGCGATTTTGGCTATCGCGATGGCTGCCCTTACCACACAGTGCCACCATGTCGAGAGATGTGTTAATGGGTGTCCGGGCGGGAAAGAAAGCTGACGTCTCAAGCTGTCGTCCAGCTGAGACGACGTCGGCCCATGAGGCAAGAGTAAGCGCGAGCGGCCGCCTTGCTTGTTTGGTCGGTAGCGCATCGCGTGTGCGGCGCCAAATTCAGGGAGCCGGACTGGATTCGTGCACGCGCGGCGACGACAGGGCTCAACGGCTCACCAGCACCCAGCACCCAGCACCCAGCACCCAAGCATCACCCACACATCGTCGACCCGTTCAATGCGCCCGCGCAACGTCGCTCGCTTGCACGCCCTCCCACACACGCCTTAACTTCGCTCCACAGCGACTGCGGGGCCGCCTTTTTTTCTCCCGCGCTCCTCGTCCCCCGGGGCCTCAGCGCAGCATGAGTATGCTGAAAACGCTGGCTGGCCGTCTCGCTCGACGGCCATGGCGATTCGTCTTCCCCGGCATCCTGCTCTTCTTCTTTGCATTCACACTGTCTCGCCGGAGACCACACACTGCGCCACCGGTGCACAAGGCGAAGACCAAGTCGTTTTTCCCTCCTCTCGAGACGAAAGCCGCGAACTCGATTGAGCTCGACTACTGCCAGAACTTCCCCGTCAAGCTCCTCGATGAGATACAGGTCGTGCTGAAGGTGGCCTCGAGCGAGTCGTCCGAGACCAAGGCCCATCTCAGCACGGTATCGAGCTGCATCACCAACCTGATCATCGTCGGCGACCGCGAGGAGCGCTTGGGGGACAGGCATGTCATCGACATACTGGCCGAGCTGCCCAAGAGCTATGAGACCAATAACCTCGACTTCCAGGCCTACGTCGAGCAGAAGAAGGCACACACCGAAGGCGAGACGGTCAAGGAATCCCAGCGCTCCTTCAAGCTCGACCGATTCAAGTACCTGCCCATGGTCGATAAGGCGTACATCTCGAACCCCAAGGCCAAGTGGTTCGTGTTCCTCGAGTCGGACGTCTACTTCTTCTGGGACACGCTGTTCCGCCTGCTCAGCCAACTCGACGCCTCACAACCGCATTATCTAGGCGCACCTCACAAGGGCTCTGAAGGCCGCTGGTTCGCCTACGGTGGCGCAGGCTTCGTCATGTCGCAGGGCCTCATGAAGCAGCTTATCCCTGCGAAGACAGTAGGCTCAGCAGAAATCCTGCGCGAGAATCGGCTGAGTCTCAGATTCGAAAGTTGGGTCAAGGAGGAACAGCGCGGCGACGCTGTCCTGGCCTACGCCATCCAGAATGCGACGGGCCACAAACTAGAAGCGTTGTATCCGACATTCGCGAGCGACGAGCTGAAGGACGTCACCACGACGCGAGATCGGTGGTGTGTCCCGATGCTCTCGCTACACCAGCTTAAGCCCGAGCAAATGGAAAACCTCTGGAAGTGGGAGCGGACGCGGCCATACAATACTGTAAGACCACGTCACCCATACTGTAGTATTCATACTAACTATCGCCCCAGAAACCGTTCACCTACTCCTCCCTCCTCTCCTACACGCACTCCTTCCTCTCTCAAGGGCCCTCCCGCGAATGGTGGGACAACCTATCCACCGCACCTGTCCCCAACGACCGCCCGGCCCATCGCAATGCCGGCTCCTGCGGCTCCGAATGCGCTGCCGACTCGAGCTGTCTCCAATGGTCCTACTCACAAACCGTATGCCGCCATGCAGACTACATCAAGCTTGGCGACGCCGTCAACAGGGAGAATGGCGGCCAGGGTGAATTTGTGTCGGGATGGGATTCCGGCAAGCTACGGAGCATGGGCTTTGGCGTGGAGGGACAGAATGGACAGAGGGAGTTCTATGAAGGGTGTGTCGAGGCTACGTGGCTGACCCCGCAGTTGCGGTAGGCTGGGAGTCGATGATTGTTGTCGCATAAGAGGAGGCCTTGTTGTTCAAGACTTTGTGATGTATAGGGAGGCGTTGCGGTTGCTTGTCAGCACGTTCATGCATGGCGTTTTGGATACTCCCAGACCACTTTTGGAAACAAGCCGAGGAGCATGGGGATGGCTGTACAAGACGAAGAGACAGCAAAAGTGCGTAGTAAGCTGTCTGGTGCCATACATGGGGAGGAAGCTGTTGATAAGAAGTAAGGAGCAGGAGGGCGCACGGGACGCATCTTCTAATGCATATACTTTGTCTGACTAGAGCTGCGAAATAGCTTAGTGTGTCGATCATAGGATGTCCGCGGGTGTTGGGACTGTACAGGATAATTAAATGCATCTTTTTTTTTTGGCATCTTGTATCTAGTCATATCAGAGTTGGAAGCGGTTGCCCAGTCTTGAGCGAGTCGGGCTGCTTCTTCCAACGTGCTCTTTGTAGTCTACAACTATTGACCCAAACCTTTCGATACCTTCCGTCAGCGTCTTGTGAGCTAACAGACTACTTACGCAAGTCAATAGGTCAAGGTTTACTTTGTCTTCGGTCTGGTCAATAGCCACGACAATCTACTCCTTAGTATTTTAGCACTGACTGCCGTTTATCGTCAGCGCCAGGTGAACGCAGCTTTTGGGCAGCTACAAACCGAGAGCAGGTGGTGCAGTAGCGAGATTTCGATCGTTAAGGCATTAGCCAAGCGTGAGGCGTCATCTTTTCAGTTAAAACCTCAGGACAACTAAACACAAATAGTAACAAAGTAGGACAGATAAGAGCGAGTGAGTATGTACATTTTGCGCTCTCTCTCTCTCTAAACGTATATACACATTTGAAAATAACCCCCCCACCACCCTCCCTCTCTTCCATGAGCATGTCCCAACCTCTGCGCCTTAAATTTCTCCCGCGCACGTAATTTCCAGGCGTTTTGCTAACCCACCACCCATCTTACACGCTGACGCAGCCGTCAATGCTGTCCTCGAGGAAGATACCGCCGTAAATCTGGCCCTCGTTCAGGTTGGAGCTCTGGTATCCGCTGTTGACGACATCAGACGATCCGGTGGGCTTCTTGAGTATGCCGAGCTGGAATTGGCCGCCGCCCGCGAGGTTGGCGGATTTGGGGCCCGCGACGGATTTGAGTTCTGCGTCGCCGGCGGAGTAGTAGATTGTGACTTGGCTGTGGGGGAGAGTTTGTTAGCCTTTTTTATAAAGGAGAGGCAGGATGAATGGTGGTGGTGGTGGTGGTGGTGGTGGGGAATCACATACTTCTTGTTGTAATCCAACTTGAGAGCAAAGTTTTGCCACTGCTTCTGGTCGATGGCAACGCTGTACAGGTTATTGCCATTGCGGTCGAGGACCTTGAAGCTGTTCTTGTCCGCGTTGGACTTGCCGATGATGGAGCCGGTTTGGAACTGGATCTGGTTGGAGCTGTAGTCGCCAGCCTCGTGCCACACGTTCAGGTACTCGTGCGTCAGGTTCAACGGCCTTGCGGGGTCCTGCTTGACGCTCCAGTGCAGCGTCTTGACGCCCTTGCCGCCCTCGCCGTCTGACGCGTCCTTGAGGAACTGCAGACCTGCTCGGCGGAATCCGTTCTGCTTCTGGAAAATCGACTTGTCGCTCAGCGTCACCTCGACAGCCGTGTACTTGTCGCCATCGAACCGCGACGTGTCGTTGGGGAACTTGAGAATCTGCGACCACTTCAGGTCGTTGCCCTTGACGTAGTCGGGGTTGAAGATGGTGTTGGTCGCGTACGTGTCGAAGAAGGTGGGCGCCGTGTTGACGGGCACGCGGCCGTCGAAGACGATGGGGCACTTGGGCTCTGCGCGAGTAGCCAGGCGTGCGCGCGTGTGAGGAGCGGCGAGGACGGTAGAAGCCGCTGCCACCACGGAGAGGAGGGTTTGAGTATACATTTTGGATGTTGAAAGGAGTGATTTCCGAGCTTCGCTGGAGAGTCGAAAAGCCGAAGCAGTTACCACAACGGCTTTATAGCACTTCCATCACACCATCGATCATCATCTTCGTCCCATATCAAATCCATCTCTTTCCCTGATTAGCCCCGCGCTTGGTTCGTCGCCTCCGGCTTTTCTCGTGGCCAAAATATGGGGTTCATTGTTCCTTAATCTGCAGCAGCCAATTGTGTGGCCGAGGAACAAGCATGGAAACTTCCATAGTAGGTCCGGCAACGTCAATATAGGCCGAGTTAATATAGCTGAGGAGACCTGTCATGAGGCTCCGTGGGCCGGGATCTGGGGGTTATAGTGCCCGGTTAGCGGACGGTCCGGCATTCCGATATCGTTTGAGCTCAGCGTTGGGGAAAAGACGTGGCGCACATGACTACAGGTTGAAATAGGGCTCGGTAGGTGACGCGATCGAATACCAGGGCGCGCGTGATGCGTCTTTCGCATGATTGACCTTCGCAGTCCATCTTGCCTACGTACAATCAAACTTCAAGCCGTCGTCGGTTATCCTATACTGCGAACCGGATCCACATCTTGAAGTTGCCGGACGAAAAGCGAAGAGTTGGGGTGTTGCTGTCGGCGATACATTTGAAGGGAGAGCGGCCGTCAAACGAGCCGTCGCAGCCAAGTTCCGAAGGCACCGCAAAGTGACCGAGAGAGGGCAAACCGTGAGTGTGGTTCGTAGAGCGAGCCAGTCAAAGGTCCAGAGTAGGTGTAGGACTGCTGATAAATTGAGACGAGCGAGAGCATTGTGTGTTGAAAGGAATCCCGACTCGAAACGGACGATGGGGCACACGCAAGCAAGACCGGATGCAAGTAGACGTCTGCCAAGCTGACTTTGCCGTGTTTACAACCTTAAAACAACCACAGCCTACTGAGAAGTACAGGCATCATTTACTCGAGTACTGCTAAGAATACAGAGAAGGCACATGCAGGATGCAGTGCGAAGTCTGGTGAGCAACCCTCGCCATCTGCGCGTTTGCGTTCCGTGACACCAGTCTACCCGACCATGTTCGTCTGAGATCAAGAGCTCACCATTTTTCCTTTGAGCTCTTCAACATTCAGAATTAGGGTTCAGCTTCATCCAAATTTTATCACACGTGACCCTCTTGCAGCCTCGCGTTTGCCACCTTGCACGGCCCACTGCGATCTGCTACCCGCCGGCCCACTCGCGGATCTCAGCAACCCACTTGGCGCATGCCAAACCCCATGATCGCCGTCTCATGTGTGGTGTCTCAGACCCCGAAGTCGTTACTTAACCAGCACATTTTCCTCCCATCTGTCTCGAAATGCACCGCTGCCCGGGCGCATGCAGTCAGCCGCATGCAAGTGTGTCTTCCAGTGATCCCTGCACCCTGGCATGGCGCCTCGGGCATTGCATCATCGAACGCCACACCAGCATCTAGAACGGCACCCAGTTCAGATCCTGCGACCATGGACCCCACTCCTACAACTACGTGCTCGCCCTTCTTGCCTAGTCGAGCCGCCGCGTGCTTTCAACAGGAGCCGGACATTATCAGGCAGCTGTGCGCGTGGGGCTCGCGCGTGCGCAAGGCGTCTGCTTTTAACCTTCACTACTTCTCCAGCCGTTTCCACCGTTAGACGTCAATGAGTTCCCGCGCAGTCGAGCCCCGGCCCTCTGAACGAATTTGTGCGCGACAACAACGTCCATTCTGCCGTCATGTTAGAGAAGCAGGAAGCAACGGCGCAAGACGCGGCAAAAGACGTGGGCACCCGCTCACCAGTCTCGTTGTCGGGCGAGATTAACACTGCGACACGGTACGTAGTCCAATCTGCATTCCCGTCTGCCTCTCACTCCCAACATTGGAGAGAAAGACGCTGATGGCCGGGCCCGTACAGAACTCTTCACACAACCCTTAATCGGCTCATAACAACTCGCCTGCCCCTCGCCCTTCCACCACATACCTCGGACCCCTCCCTCTACGCCACGGGCCTCCTGCACTTTGCGCACGTCTTCCTGACCTTTGAGTCGCTCTGGGCCGATTTACTACGGGATTACAAGTCCTCTAATTCTCGGTCGACTTCTCAATCGTCTACCTCGGCCTCGCCACCGATCGACACCGCTGGACCCACTTCGCCACTACTATCATACCTCCTTGTAAACCCATATGACTCGCCCTCGTTATTCACATCCACACTTGGCGCACCGACACCACCTTCGCCACAGCTCGCCACATTTCTACAGACTCTTCGACCGAGGGGCTTGGTCCGCTCAGGACGACTGAAGAAGGATCTGGAGTACCTACTTGGCCTACACCCTACCGACCTGGAAGTCGTGTTAGCCAAATATCCCGGCGACAACGTTGCCGCGTTCTGCACACACATCCGGAAGAGCGTGAATGAGAAGCCGTGGACGCTGGTGAGCTATGCGTGGTGTTTCTACATGGCCATCTTCTCAGGTGGGCGGTGGATACGGGGAGGTTTGCTGAGGGCGCCGCCACCCTTCTGGCCAGTGACTGAAGGGGAAGAAAGGCACGAGACGATAGGATTGGAAGAAAGAGGACTATCGTTCTGGCATTTCCCTGGTCCTCATGATGGCGAGGATATCAAGGCGGAGTTCAAGGCAAGACTTGCTGCTGCTGAGGGTCTTTTCACGCCTGATGAAAGAGTCGACATCATCGAGGAAGCAAAGAGCATCTTCCAGCTCTGCGCGAGTTTGGTTCAAGAGCTGGATGATATGATTGGGACGGATCTCACTAAAGCCGAGGCCACGGAACACGGTCGACACGAGCAAGAGGCTGTGGATGAACAGCAGACCCTCGTTGAGGCTGAGACCGAAGGACGTGTCGGAGCAGATCACATGGTCAAGCCAAGTGATACACTCATGGCGATTCTTCGAAGATCGGATGTCACAGGTACACTCGTGGCTTTGGTATGTCTGGCGTGCGTCGCCTTGCTGACGTTCCAGTGAGACTGAGACGAATTGCGAACCGCGCATGTTTGGTGCAGCGTCCACGTACATGTTTTTCTTCACGTGTTTGTTTTTGCGTCACTTACGATGGGTGGCATTGCCGTTGCTGCTACACCCACATGCATTGCGAAGCGGAGAAAGATACCCATAGATTAGATTAGAACGCATCCATAATGTCTCGTTAACGCGAATCCAACCCTGTCCCTATAAGCACAAAAATCATTGAATGGGATGAAGCGAAATTTCCAAAGTCGATATGTGAACTGCCACTTCTCGCAGTCCTCGGAGTTGACCGCATTTCATGATCTACTGCGGTTGGCAGTTGCGGAGAAATCTTTCTGGGGTTGATCTACCGACTCGCGGGGTAGTGCGGTGTTAGTGCTCAACGGCTAACGGTCAAGCAACTCATTCTGCCGGCTAAATCTACCCACCCCAACTGCTTCGTAAGTTTCACTTGGGACAATACTCCATTGCTTGATGATATATTTCGACAGCTGCAGCCTTTGCGACCAGAGGATTATTCATCGCGATGGCAGGAGTCTCGCGCCTCATTCTCTGGACAAAATGCAGGAATCTTGCCTCTCATAGCGACAAGTCCGGATGTCACATTCTCATTGGTGGATTTCGAATGAGTTGAACCAGGCCGTAGTCAACACCCTGCCTCCGGGGAGGTTCGAATTGTCAATAGACACTTAAATAGGCTTTCCTACCGGTGCGTCGGGTGCGGTGTGCGTGGAATGTCGACGCAGTGTGATTTCTACAATGGTTGGTTTCAAGGCTTACCTCCTACTTGGAGCGTGTCTCCTTACACCTGCTGCCGCCACCTCTCCCACCGTCCGATCCAAAGCTGGGACATTTCACGGCCGCTACCTCCGTCAGTTTGATCAGGATCTTTACCTGGGCATCAAATATGCGCCGAAGCCGGTGCGCTTTGCTCCAGCCGAGTTGATCGAGGACGCGCCTCACAAGCATTTCAACGTCACACAGTATGGTCTTGACTGCAAAGGGTACGGCTCGGACACCAATTTGCTTGTTGCTGCGAACTGGACGAAGATGGGAGAGGACTGCCTGCATTTGAACATCGTAAAGCCTAGGACGAAAGAGACGAATTTGCCGGTGCTGCTCTGGATCTATGGCGGCGGATGGCAGCAGGGAGCGACGAGTGATCCGAGGTACGCTGTTTTCGAGCGTGATGAACGACCGGAGGTTGATACTAGAGTATAGGTACAACATGAGCTACATTGTTCAGCAATCAGTGATGAACAACAAGCCGGTGATCGGCATCTCCATCAACTACCGCATGGCAGCCTTTGGCTTCATTGACAGCAAAGAGATTGCCGAGGCGGGTGATCAGAATCTTGGGCTGCGCGACCAGCGTCTTGCGTTCCAATGGGTAAATAAGCACATATCCTCTTTCGGTGGCGATCCAGCAAAAGTCACCATCTGGGGTGAATCTGCAGGCGCATACTCCGTCGGCGACCACATCAACGCATTCAACGGCGACAACGACGGTCTCTTCCGCGCTGCGATCCTCGAGAGCGGTGGCGCTGTCGGACCGCCACTCAACGGGACAGATTGGTATCAGCACATGTATGATAATCTCACCGAGTCGGTTGGCTGCGCCGGCGCAGAAGATACGCTCCAGTGTCTGCGCGACGTTCCATATGAGACGATCGCACCGTACGGCTACCAGGGCCTCGAGTGGTTCCACACCCTCGACGGATCCTTCATCACTCAGTACGGCCAGCAGTCTCTCACTTCAGGCCAATTCGCAAAGATCCCTATTATTCTCGGAACCAACACGGATGAAGGCTTTGGCGTCAACGGCGTAAACACCGACGAGCAAGCCATCAACCAGCTCATCCATTCCAAGCGCTGGAACGTCAATGAAGAAGAGGCCAGAAAGCTGCTGGAGCTGTACCCGAATGACCCCACACTGGGCGAGCCGTACGGGTGGGGCAATCGCACATGGCCGGAGAACGGACTGCAGTGGAAGCGGTACCAGAGCATCGCGACGGATCTGACCATGTATGCGCCGAGGAGACTGCTAGCGGAGAGCATGAGCAAGTACGTCGAGGGAGTGTATTCGTATCGATGGGATGCGCCAAAGTTCAATACTACGCCTAGTACGATTGGCATCAATCATTTCTCCGAGGTAAGTCCTGGACGAGCGTACAGGGACGTTGGGTGTTGGTGCGAGGGCAGGATTGACGGCAAGTAGATTCCATTCGTCTTTGGGAACACCGAACAGCAGATCACGCCGTTGGGGAATAGCTCGGCGAATATCGAGTTGTCGCATCTCGTCATGAGGATGTGGACGTCCTTTGCGTACGATCTGGATCCAAACGGCCATGGAGGTAAGCGCGCTCCATCGGTGTAGACTGCCTGACTCACTCACTCACTCATTCATGAAACCTCCAGTCCCAGAAATCGCAGCCTGGCCGGCCTACTCGAGTGACGCCTCGAATTTCGTTTTTCGCACTGACCGGAGCTATGTCGAGGAGGACGACGATCGGGCGGAGGGTGTCGCTTACATCAACAGCTTGGTGAGGTAGCGCTTGATCCGCACATCGCGGGTTAGATATCTAGAGTCAGACTATCATATTGTTTTCAAACGTTATCCGAGTGGGTAAATGCCGACAAGATGCCATAGAGAGCAGGGCTATCCGTGAATATACGGCCGAAGGCCCAGCGGGTCAAAGATGCGTCCCCCATCTGCTAAGCAGCTTTGCCTAGATAGCAGTAGTGGAATATGCTATCACTGGCTCAATTCGAGACTCAGAAACAACGAATACCCGTCGCCATTCGCGCAGCTTCACTATGGCTGCCTTGCTTGTTTACTCCCGCGATTTGCGCTTCCCATGAGACTATGCATAAGCCCACGCTCTTGCGCAGACGCCTCAACACTCCGAGTCCATCATCAATGTGAGGTGGGGTAGACCAAGCTCTAGGGAGGTGGTAGATTTGAAAACGATTTGTATCACGCGAGGTCTACTATGGTTGCGCAAGTGGAGGGTATCTTGACCGGCGTCTTCACCAAGCCTTATCATTGTCGGAAGGCACGAAGGCCGCGTTGAAGAGGGTGAGAGGTACCTACCGTCATGCCTTACATTGGCACAATAGCCCTTTCTGGCATGATCTATCTCAGGTTGTGTTCAGTCCATACTTCACGAGCCTTTTTCCCTAAACGCATCGAACATGGGTATGGTCATTACCGCATCGACTTGTCGAAGGGCCTAAATAACAGCACCGTCTCGACAAATGTCCAAAATGCAGGCTTTCATGCATTTGTCTCCTCCATGCATGTCACACAGCCTCCATGCAAAGTGTTCAGTATCTATGATGGGAGTCACCCTATCCAGGAGGATAAGATCAAATGCCTTGGAGAAGTGAGAAATGACGATGGAGTCACAATTGGGGAGCTCCTAAATGCGCTGCAGTCTTGCTCAGCAGAAGCCATAGTAATTTGGCGCGCACGTTTACTGGCTGGCCGTGCAAGAATGGAAAAGGAGTACAAGTATCATAAGAGCGATGCAAAGAGACGCAAGGACCGCATTGTCTCACGCAGGCGTGCAACGGTGGCTAGATGGGTTGTGGGACATTTCCTAGACTTCGAATTGTCCTAGGGGGGCATACACGCGAAGCAAAGATAAAGCGACTTTCACGAGACATGTTTCTAGTCGGAGAATACTGGGGCAATATCGAAGACGCGGATGAGGAGGCGTGGATGGATTATTGGCTCGAAGCTACATATTTATGGCAACAGGAAAATAAGGGGGACAATGTTTGATGGTACTAAGTGGTATTTGTGGTTTAGAAAGCCTCTATCGTGGCCAAACATCAGCATTTGTTAACGCATGCGCTCATCCTACATATTTTCTGGCGTCATGTTCCTTAAACACTTCCAAACCTAGGTGAAATAGATTGCGTACACGAAATTCAGGTGACATTCCCTGCAATATGCAACGTGAAAGTCGCAAGTACCCGACGGCCAATACTAATTTGTGGAAGACGTCTTTAGATCCCAGTCCCGCTCCACATTTTGGAACCACTCTCTCCGGAATAGCTCTTTGGGATCCTCGCTGAAGAATAAAGCCTTTCGAGCAAGGGTCGCCACTGGTTCCCTCGAGGGCTCTAGTAACAGGACAACTTTTGGATATCCAGGCGTTAACCACAGCCTCGATTTCTCGTAATCGAACGTAAAGACTGTCCAGTCCGCTGTCGCGAGCTTTCGCCTCAGTTCAGTAGCTTGATCTTTCCAAGTGTCCATTGTCTCACCTTCATGTCGCTGGAGTGCTGAAAGTATGTCGTTGATGCGGACCCCTTCGTCATTGTGGACTCTCGTTAAACACCGTAAGTCGACGTAGTCAGTTGTGATATGATAAATGCCTAGGGTCGTACAAGGAGGCTCCGTAAGAAACATTTCCCCAACAAGGCCCTGAAATACGCACGCAGGAAGTTGAGTTTGATATGCAGGATATCCGTAGAACTCTGGTCGCAAGGCTATCTCGCACCTGCCAGCCTTCAGCTGCAAGCGGCCAGGGAACAGGTCCAGAAAGGATGGATTAATAGTGAATTGGCTGAGATCGAACCACTGGGGCCGTTTGAGTTCAGGAAGATATGTTGCGAATTCCTCATATCTTCCCTGAAGTACAGTCCGAGCGGCGGCATATGTAGACTGTGATAGCTCCCGTGCTTGAGTTAGAAAAGCGGAAAAAAAAAGGTAGCTATGGTGCGCTTGTAGATGGGTAGTGACTTCTTGCTCAAATCGCGCGAGCTCCTCCGCAGAAGGCTGCAACCAGGCGTGGCGCTGATCTATGTCTTGACCATGCTCGACTGGGGCGTGCAGAGACGACATCGGTCGTAGAATGTGCTCAGCCATGGTACGCCATCTTACAGAGATATGCCATGCCGTATATTGGGCGCTTGGTGTTGCGTGACGCAAGATAGCCTCCAGAATCTCAGGGATACGGAGAGCTTGATGTTCGGGGCTGGTGAGGCGGCATGGTTCGTTGTTAGAGTTGATGCGAGGTTGGTGGGTAGTAGCTGGAAGATGTGGTCGGGCGTACAAAGCGATACGGGCATCAATCGCTTGTAAAGCAGCTGTCCTCCATGCTTCCACGCCAGGCTCCAGTTCTTCAGGGGCACGCGGAGGAGGTGCAGGCCACGGAACCATTGGAGGCGGGATGCCACATTCGTCCCAAGTCCCAGCAAGGTGGTATAATCGCCTGTATTCTATCCGCCGGTATAGCGAGGAGAGTTGTTGATCTGGGAAGTGTTTCAATATCTGCACGTCATGAGGGTGATACTTCGACGTATCATCGTACCTGCGCAGGGTGCTGGCAACAGTCTCTGGTGCTGAAGGGCTCGGGGCCATGGTGAGATTCTTCTTCAACGAGTGTCCGCTGAGTCGTCAACGAGTGTCCGCTGAGTCGTCAACGAGTGTCCGCTGAGTCGTCAACGAGACGTTGTCTTGTGCAGGCGCAATCGGAGACAAGCGGATGGGCGCTAAGGCGCTTTATGATTCTGTTTGGAGCACGGTCCAGACACCAAAGCTCTTGGCACCCCGGCCGCCCAAGACCAGCCCGTCACGTGCCTGTTGCCTAATTCCATCCTGCGAATCATTGCTTGCCTCCCTTAAGATCCGCCCGGTCCTTTGATCAGACCAGAGTCTACCTTTCTGCCTCAAGACGCTATCCAGATAGTTCTTATAAACGAAGTACGGTTACCCGACAGGGCGTTCTCGCGCTACCAACGCGACGCAACAGTCGCGTGCTCTCTACCATACCTTGCCTCGCCTAAATTCCCCGTCTCTCCTCCTTAGAAGCGCCATCCACCTTATTACATTCTCGACAACATGATTTATCCACCTATGGTGCGCAACGTCTTGGGAGCCTGTGCAAGCGCGGACTTCATTCCAACGTTCTACCAAGATCCTCACCTTTACTATTGCGGGACCCAGGTCCTAGATCATGTTTAGGCAGCAGCGTTACTTTATTCGGCTATCAACCGAAGCCTTTAACTTCGGAGCGTCAACCTATTACGCGGTGCTAGCGAAAGTCGAGGAACTTCAACCGTGGTCCAACGTGCATGGAACCATAGGAAGTGACACTACTAAGCCACTATGGCCTCATGAATTACTAAATCTTATCGCAATACGATGAAGGTTGCCTGGAAATTTACATCATGACTATGCATGAATAGAGACAAGCAACAGATTACGTTCATATCTGAAGCCCAGAACCTCGACGCCTCAGCTACTTTTCATTGTCTGTCATGCTCCCTCGAGTTCGCGCCATGTCGTGTATATTCGTCAGACGGTGACCTGCCCCGGGTCATTCTGATATGCCCCCCATCCCCCTGGACTTCGTTATTCCAAACCCTTCACTCGCACCACGCGTTCATTCATCGGCAGTACTTTGATAGTGATATGGCCTAGCGGCCCGCAGTCTTGGTACATAGTTGCATCCTCCATCACTCGTAATAGTGTCCAAAGCACAAACATTTCCCAAGCATTTGTAATGTAACCACGACGACATGATTCGATTGAGTTCCCGGATACCCTTATTTTGTTCGCGCCGAGGAGCTTCAAGACACCAACTTCGCTTCAGGCGCAGTTTATATAGCGGCGATTGCATCGGTATCTTAAACTTCTCACTACTCACATGCTTAGAGTTGCATATATTTACTTTCTATATAATCTTGGATAAAGTAGCTAATTCATAAGACTAATCGCATTTTTGGTGAAGTTTGCAAGGGCACTGAAGTCGTTAAGTTGTTGCAGGACTCTTATGGTATCAGTTTCCAAGTCCCCTCGTCGCGCACCATGATCCAGATGATCTTGCTGTGCCTTACGAGTTCCCAAAACTCGAAGCGTGGGTATTCATATCCCGATATATGCTAATGACCCTTTTCTTTCCGCAGACTTATACTTCATCTTGTTTCTCATATGTCGCATGAACCTGGAGACCTGAGTGGCCCACAACGCTTTCATGTGATCCTTAATGCACTCTCATCCTGACAACGGATATTCAGCATCTAACGTCGCGGCCTTGGTCAGTTTTGAGAGGTTGCTATACTAGTTCTTCTCTCATACCCTTGTGAAAGTCAGAATGAAAGATACAAACCTTGCGCTACGGATCTTTCAAGATGCGCAATCCTTTTGCGGAATCCATCAACGCAGGTTCGCCACGTCCTTATTACATCAGTATAGTATTGTTGGAGTTCCTCTAATGCATAACCCAAATAAACACCCTCAGCATTGTAGACTCCGGTCACCAATCTCTCACACTCGCCTACCGAGACTCCAGCGCACTATGTCCTTAAGAATACTTACCCAAAGATGCTATCAAGACTCAGGAATGCGCAGGACACGATAGGTACTACTTGCAGTATAGCAAGTATTCGCTTCTGCTCAAGATCTAAAAAAAGAAGTAACAGGTCAAACATGCACCGGGGCATACAGAGCAACCCCACGCTCGCTTCCAAGTCTTCGCACGGAAGAGGCAGTGGTAAAGCTTAAGGTATGCATGGAGGAATCGTTCCCGTATCTTCATAGTCACGCGGAAGATTGTATAAAGTTCGATACAGGCCCAAGAAGTTGCTTCCTTGCCTGTGAAGCACTTAGGAAAGAGAAAGTTGCGAGGACGGTATGCATGCGCATGCCTGGGGTCATCGATAAAGGTGGATGGTTCTGCGTCGTTCAGCGTGTACGAGTCGATAATCTCGTTTAAGTATGTCGGGAGCGCCTTTGTATATAGGAGACCTGACGAGTAGTGTTGCGGTCTTTGGGTAGTATACTTTAAGAGCGTCAATGCCTTGGGATGACGTTGCAGCTTCTAGCTGGGTTCGTCTGACTCGAGTGAGGTGGAGAAAACAGAGGAGAGGGGGAGGATTCACGAAGTGGCGGGATGTTGAGTCAGCCATCTTTCACATGGAAATAAATGCTTGGACAAGATATCGATTGTACCCAATTAGTGGCGATAGGCGTCGAGGTCTTCCCTCGTGCTGGCTGCGACTGGAAGTACATGGCGAGCAGTCGCCAACCTTTGCTTTCCAAAATTTCCCAAACGTTTTGCACACACATTCAGATCTAAACAGTCTATATAAACCGGGTGACATTCATAGTAGCTACATATGATGCGTCTATCGCAAGCGAACTGCAAGAGTACGGCGACTACGAAGAAGGACTGCATCCTCATGGCACTCTAAATACAGAATGGATTCAGTAACGCCCGACAATTGAGCTACTTGACGTCTAGGTGGATGGGCATGCTAACCTCACTGCCGCGAGTAATGCCGAAGGAGACAAAAGCGGGAGAAGCAATCGTATTCCACCTCGAATGCCATAGCAAAGTCCGTCTAAAAAAACCTCGATTCGAGGTTGAGCCATAAGCTGACGCCGGGCCACAGAATGTAAGATACGAAGTCCGTTGAATTCGATGTGGTCATGAACCCAAAGAAGACAGATAGTCTAAGAACAACTGTCGAACTAGTTGTGCGAAGGGTCATTCGAGGAACTCTGCTTCTTGCATTAGGAAGTGGTCATAAGAAAACGTGTAATGACCCTCACCGCTACTCATGCTTCATCTCATGCTCAGGCGCAAAAGGATCAAAAGGCACCACCATCTCCTTCTTCCCAAACACCTGCTTGAAGCACGCTTTAACTCGCTCCCACGGTGTCATCTGCGCCTTCTTCACTGAATCAAATGTCGAGTATGAAATCTCAATCTCGCTAAGGCGCTGCTTTTCCTCTTGTTCGTATTGGCTGGCGCGCTCTTTCAAGCCATCGGTAACGTAGCTGCGGAGACGAGGATTCGCGAAGATGGCATCGTTCTCGGGATGCAGCGTCAGGATTTCTGGAATCTTGGAGACAGGGAGTCTACTGTCGGTGATGCGGTGGTAGAGAAAGGACTCGAGGTCTTCGATGCCGAAGAAGGGCTGCGCAGGAATCTGAACGTATGTGGCACGTACTGCTCGAACGATTCCAAAATCTGTCAATTCACCCGTCTCGTACTTCTTGAGGAGGTCGCAGACAAGTTGGCCGCGCTCGAGGAGACGGGTTTCGCGGTAAGTCCACGGGCGCTTGTAGGAGGTAAGATTTGCAGGTAGTAGCCAACCTTCCTGGGAGATCTTATACGCTTGGTAGAAGTCATTCAGCTTTGAGCGCGCGTTCGCGAAGAAGTAGCCTTTCCAGATCTTCTGGTCATAGACTGCTGCTTCAACAAGAATGCGGAGATAGTGGTATAGGTCGCGACCTGAGGGCGTATATGGATGCGGTGAGAACGATGCGACGCCACGGCCTGCTTGCTTTGGAATATCGAAGATGACGAGTGCAGCAGGATTGTGGCTATGACCACGAGTATGCTTTAAGGAGCCAGTGAAGCGCGCGCCGTTGTCGAACTCCTCAACAGTGACACCTAAACGCGCGATAGCTTTTGCCTGTGACCGAGTCAGAATACCCTCTTCACCGAAACCAGTCATGAAGATTTCAAAGTGTTCGGGTCTGAGAATGAAATGGCGCTCTTCTGGGAAGAGTTGTGTAGCGATTGCTTCATGGTCTTCGGGACTCATAAGCCGGTGCTTCACAAGTGTAGCGTTGTTGCTGAGAGCATTGAAGCGTGATATCCAGCGGTGCTCGATAGTGCTCAATTGGCTTGTGCGAATGTGTACACCATTTGTTTCCAGGATAAGATCTGGGCTCATGGTCTCCGGGTGACGGGCTTTCAGAGCGAAGTGAGCATTCACTTGATCAATGTGGACAATGGCAGTTGGGCAGCCAGCGGCAGCATTGAATGCAAGAGTTTTGATAAGCTGACGGCGCTGGAAGGCTGCGCATGCCTCATCTGCTGTGTGCGACTGCTGCGGACAATGTGCCGGTGGCGAAAGCTGTGAATGTACACGGGCGATGGGAGAGCTGCCGCTTTGGCTGTCCTTCTTCATGCTGGCTTCCAGGGGCATGATCTTCTTGCCGATGTTTGGCTGTATTTTGATGACGGCATGGCGCTCATGGAGAAGCGTTTCTGCGGCGCGCATGCCCGCGATGGCGGCATCTAGCTCCGTAGACTGGGTTTCCTTGAGAGGTGGAGTGATATTTTTGCTGTGTTTGCGGTCGGGCGTTTGTGGCTCAGAGCCTGGGGTCGTAAGCGCGGTCTCGGGTTCAACTGGTGACAGAGACTCGGACTCGGTTACATCGTGATCGGAGCTTGAGGATGGGGAAGGAGTGGGCTTCGTGGACTTTACATTCGTCAGCTCTTTCGTCTCATTATTCTCTACACGCGAACTAACCTGCTGCTTAGGCGACCGGAAGCGATAGAGCTCATCAGGCGCAGGTGCGACGGAGGTCGATACGATAGACACAGAAGCGCTGCTCAGTGCGATGCTTTTGTTGCGGCGGACGAAGTGGACGGCATTGCGGACACTGGACGCAATGCACTGTGCTGTAGTGCGCCTGTGTTTCTGAGCTGTCGTTGGCGTCCGCGTAGGTAGCTGGCTGTTGTTGTTGTTGTTGTTGTTGTTGTTGTTGTTGTTGTTGTTGTTTTCCATCTGGACAATTTTGTCGCGCGTGTGTCGGGACGCCCTGGCGGCGAGGAATACCTTGAGACCCATTGTTGTTGGTTTCATGACATGAAACTTGTGAGAGTCCGAGAAGTATAGCGGGATCCGGATTGAGGGGGCCTTGCTATCGAAGGTCGAGTGCTGGTTGTGGGTTGTCGCTATGGGCGGGGTGAACAATGAGCAAAACATTGGAAATGAGGTCACAGAGTTGCGCCAAGAGCGTACTTGTTGCTCACGTAGCGTTCGGCACGGTAAGATCTGGCCCACACAGTTTTGAGTGAATATGAAAGACAATTGCGGAAGAAAGGTCCTTCACGGCCGTCGATGCCGAGAATTCCTTCACGACGTGGGCATCCTTTCACCGCGAACCAGAGGCTAGTTGCTAGATCTCCAGATGCGCTATACAGGAGCTGTCCTAAGGTGTGCTTCGTACACAAACTAAGTCTCGAGGCCCCGGGAGTGCAGGCGACGGCTTGTGTCCAAAGTGTCCATATATCGCCTCCTCTTCCTGCACACCCGGGGGTGAAGTCATCGCCGGCATCAATCCCGTACAAAGATGGCACAGAAAGAGTGACGTATGAAATTCGCCGGAAGAGCACCAGGTGAACGGCTCGACGGATATGAACTGGGTTGGACGAGACGAATGTGAAAGCATATGATATGAGGATGAGCATGATAAGAATAAGTGGATGGACTATGAGATTGTGAGGAAACGAGACCTGTACCTATAACTCCTCGCTTGCTTTGCAGTGAACAGATAAAATAGTCAAGAACAGAAATAGTTGCCGTAAGCGGAACCACGCAGCACCGAATCCACTCGATTTGCTGAATGCCATCCGCGATGAGAAGCCAAGCAGTGTGCCTCGTCTACGCGAGCTTCTTGAGCACCATGAACAGCAGGGCCGCTATAACGCCGTATATGCAGGTGTCAATCCAGGCTAACGAACGATCAGGATTGCGCTGCGCAAGCTGTTGCACTGGTGGTGTTTGCGTCGTCCGCGTAGGTCTTGAGAGAGGAGCCATGGGAGTGGACGGTGTTAAATTGGAGCTCGAAGGTGTTCCCGCAGCCACAGATGCCAATGCTGACGTCGAGACTGAGGAGGGCGCGCTCGTCGGCGGGTCCACAGCGCTGCCCTCACCCTTGGCGGCCTTGTCCCCCTCTGCGTCCTCCTTCGTCCCCAGCTCATCGCGATAGGCCAATCTCAGCTCGTCCGGGACTTGCTCTTCCTTCCGCTTGCCATCCTTGTCCTCGACCTCTTTGACCAGCTCTTCCCTCTCCTTCATGACATCGGCGTTGCTCTTCCCGCAGGCCGCGCACCGCCATGCCCCACTCTCCCTGGCCAGCCGCTCCCTTGCATCTTTACTGCACTCAATACCGCCCAGCTGTCCCTTGGCATCTGTGTCCATGAAGCTCCTGATGGCCACCAGCGCAGTCCGGACACCCCACGCGGGCTGCCACGTCTCCTCATGATGTCCCGATATGCTCAGACAGATCTCGCGATTGACCTCGAAGCGACCGGTGGGGGTTAGGAAGCGGAATGACGGGGGGCGGAGTGGGTACTGGGGCGGAAGAATGATGCGCCCATGGTAGATGCCGCCGGCGTAAGCGGAAGGTGAGGGCGGACCGCGTATGGTGAAGTGCCACTCGAAGAGGTTCGTTTCTAAGGGCTCGGCATGGTAATCGGACGAGGGCGAGGTGGACAGTTCCGAGGCTTCTTTTACTACGGCCTCTTAGCTATGTGGGTTTGCAGGAGAGTGAGATGAGGCCTGCTTACATATGCGCTTGATGGTTGGGTTCTTGGTGTTGAACTGCCCGCGCGTGGACATGACGGCGTAAAGAGAGCGGATGGAGGGGCGAGTAAAGGGAATATGTGGACTACGACAAGCATATAAGAGGCAGGGTCTGATATGTTCAACCTGGGGTGCGGTGCAGCTGTTGGATTGCTGCTCGTGTAGCTGAAATGTTGACGTTGACGTTGCGATTGCGATTGCGCGTTTGGCAAGCGCGGCCCGCCATAGACGTCAGACCCGCCCGCGCCCGCACTGGTAATACCTACTTTCCACGGACAACGTAGAACAGGAAACGGCAGCAGCGATTTGCCTCGAGAGCTCCTTGAGCAGAGCGACTGTGAACCATGAAGGCTACCATAGGAGGCATTCCAATCTCATTATCTTACCTGATCGATTGCCGGGCTACTGTTGCTCATCCCAGATATCCCGAGTTCGCATGCATGCAACGCGCTACGCTACCTCACGTCGAAGGATTTTACAGGTTTGCCAACGTCTGCGAAACTGTTGAACAAAACCAAGATTGTGCCTGATGACAGTTAATCAAGTATTGTGCATTTGGCGCAGGAGGAAAATAGATTTGCTTAGCACGGGCATGCAACGGCTCGGAGCGGCCGGCAGCTTCCAGCGGCACCTATCACCTAGCGCCCGCCTGCGGGCACATTTCCCCGACATTAAACACTAACTTCTTAGCCTGTCCACCGTCCACTACCACTGCCGTTGTCCGGCCCACGGCTTTGCAGTACACTCGCAGTGAGGGCTTGACAAGTAGCCTCGACCGATGCTGGTGAGGTACTACTTCTACTACTACATACACATCGTGCTAACAACTTCCACCCTAAACGTAGTGGCAACTATCTAAACAAGTAGGGCTGGCAAACGTGTTGATTATACGAACTTCCAATTCTGGTGAAAAGTCTTGATTGCCATTTTCTGTTGAGATGTCCACGTCCCGCTTGATAGTAATGCTTTTCCCAGGCCTCTGGTCACTCTGGTCACTTGTCTGGCGCGGTTCCCTCTGTATAAACCCACTGTTTTGATCCTTTGCAATAATCTTCTCCTCACTTTCGTTCCTTTGGGTGTGGAGAACACTCACGTTATACGGATCTCTCACTGGGCGGAATAGCCGTGAAGCTTTTGCAGCAGAATTGCCCCCACGAGACATCTCATGCGACTCATATCCATTGGATGGTTTGTTCGACGAATAACTGGAGGGGCCTGCGGGGTTGTCGCTCCAGAACCGGCGAGAGAAGATGGGGCGGACCATGGTAGCCTGGCCGATGATAACTGCGACAACGTCCTCTCGACAGGACCAGATGGCGGCAATTTGTCCTCTTTTAAGCTTCGAAACTTGTCAGTCAGGCAGTACAATAAAGGTTCAACTAAGACAGGCTCACCGCGAGAACATAATAGACTCGTAAAATTGCAGCGATCATAACGAAAACGCCCGCGGTGAAAAGAACCAAGAGTCCGATCTTGCGGCCCCATGAGATTCGTAGGGGAAGTATGATGGGAATCGGAATAAGGATGATACATAGGTCCGTCGTAAGGTTCAGTACAAGGACGGTGATCAAAGACGCTGGGCTTTGTGGCATGCAATACTCTGAGGAGTGTCAGTCAAAGATCTCAAAAAGGTGCTGTGAGGGGACTTACTTCCTGGATCAGGAAGAATTTGCCATAACTTATGGAACGGGCGACATGCCGACGCGAACAGGATCCAGATGGAGACACCAGTCAAGCCCACGAATATTATTGTCGGAACGATATACTTCTTTACCCATACAATGCTGACAACACGCCGATAGAAAAACTGCATGTTGAGTTTTAAGGTCCAGATGAGACCAATGTAGGTATACCATCCAACCATGAACCACTTGGTTCCACTCTGACGCATGGCTGCTTGCTCTGGAGTGAAGGACAGACGTTGCTCCATGGTCAAGAAAGAAGTGTCGCCGGTACCGCCCACCATGTGTGCCGCTACCATCATTCCAGCATAGCAGGCCTGAGACTGTCAGTTGATTCTTTGTACATCCTTTGGAGTGAAACAAAGCAACCCACCCATGCGAAAAGGACCATATAGTCATCACCACACCATCCAGAAACACCCACCATCCTGGTTCGAGAGAAGACTCTCAGGATTATGAAAATGGTTCCCACAGCGAAGAGAGTCCATGTCTCGATGAGAGCCGCCTCTAGAGCGCTCACTGCCATGTCTGCGAGTAGGATCCGGGAGTGGAAACGTGAAGCAATCAAGTATATCAACGAAATCAGAACCTTTGTGTCCTCCGACTGTTATAACGCGGTGCAGGAAGCCAATAGTCATGAGTGCTCACACCTAGGTCCTTGCACAAATATCTCCTAGCAATGCGTCAGAACAAAGGGTCTGCGCAGATCTCCGTTGGAGAAAGAGACATAACAACACTCTTGGAGGCTGATCTTCCAGTCCTTCATCGCTATCAAACGACCAAACCCTTGTCGGCTGACTGTCGCGAAACAGTGTACCACGGAAATATTGCAGCGGCTCCAACCGTGCGTGAGCCTGTGCTAACACCACTAAGGTACAATGTGGAACAGACGAGTAAGTGGTTACGCCACTTTGCCGTGCGGTGCAGGGCCCTTGCAATTCTTAGTGTGGTTTCGTTGACCGCAACTCCGTTGACCGGGTTGAGTACTAACCACTCTTTACTAAAGCTCTGCACTATTGTTGATATGCACGACATTTCTTGCACATATGGAAGTGAGAGCGGGCACTAGTCTATCTAGCCGTTGACCTGAATTTATGGTGAAGTGGATTAGAGCACGAGGATATCCCGTTCGATGCCTGAACTTGGCTCGTCCTGTCGGAACTGTAGAATAAAAAAAAATGGTTATAAGAATATAGGAAAACGGGCCGATCCATTTTATATGGGGTTCAAGGTTCATGTCTATTTCAGATTTAGCGCAATGTCAGTTAATCCCGTATCAGGCGCCAAAACCCCAAACCTCTTACCCCACGCTCCTAAATGGGTAATACTGAGCGGGCCACGCTAAATTCTGAGGCCGTAAGTATTGCACCCCACAGCGGTTTTAGGATACCTTGTAGCTACGATGCGTTACGCGTCGTTGGGACATTTCGTTTTCGCCAACAAGACAGGCATTGACTGATTGGTTGTTGGTTATTCGTCAATCAAAAATCAAGGTGGTCTTACGGGTCTCCGGCAGTCAGCTTTAGACGCAATCAATATGCGTACCATACTGTCGGGATCTCGGGAGTCAGAAAACGAGGAGACGGTGACGAGGCGGAACCGCATATACCCCGCCTTGGTAGCATAAGTCGTAGGAGACTCCAAACACCAGCCTAGTCAACGCTTTGCAGTTTTAGTTTTACACTGCGTGAAATCGTCAAGGTATGTGATCCATTGACTCCGCTCGCCTACGTGTCCAGTGATATGCCCACTTCTGCCCCTGATTAATTCAATTATCAGCTCATCTTGTCCAGGATAGTCTGGCTGGTCCGACGAGCCAAGGTCTTAGCTGTATCCCAGTGTCCCGCCCATTTTGATCATACCCGACAGTCTTCCTTGGGCAGCATCTGTATTACTATCAAGGGTTTTCCAAATTATCTTTGAAACAATTCACCTCAGCGCCAACGCCCTGAAAATCTGCAGCCTCCGAGCAACATGACATACGTTGATGAACTAAACCATCTTTCCATCAATATAAGTTCTAGTGACACCAAAAGCACTCAGTTGCAAGAGCTCGACGCTCTAATTGTCGGTGCCGGATTTGGGGGCGTCTACCAACTGAAGGTCATCCGCGATGCAGGTTACAAGGTGAAGCTCCTCGAACATGGAACCGATTACGGCGGCGTGTGGTACTGGAACCGCTATCCCGGCGCCCGTGTGGACAGTTCTATCCCGCATTACGAATTCTCCGACCCAGAGCTGTGGAAGGAGTGGACCTGGAAGCAGAGATTTCCCGGGAGTGCGGAGCTGCGTGCTTACTTTGCGCATGTAGCCAATAGATGGGATCTAAGGAAAGATACGCAGTTCAACACCTTCGTGTCGTCTGCAACCTGGAATGATACCGACGCTCGATGGACGGTAAAGACGAAGGCTGGCGAGACTTACAGGGTCAAGTTCCTTTTGCTGAATACCGGTTTCGCTGCGAAGAGGTACATTCCTGATTGGAAAGGCATCGACCTGTTTAAAGGTTTGTCGTCATCAGCCGCCTTAAGGGTTGGTACTAAAGCAATATAGGAACACTCCTCCACCCCTCGTATTGGCCTCATGAAGAGCCTAACCTTCGAGGAAAGAAGGTGGCCGTTATTGGCACTGGTTCTACCGGCGTCCAGCTGGCACAGGAGCTGAGCAAAGTGGCCAGCCAGCTCACCATCTTTCAACGTACGCCCAACATGTCGTTGCCAATGGCACAAGTCGATTACGACCTCCCCAAGCAAGCCATCCCCAAGCCCGAATATCCAAACCTCTTCGCCGGCCGTACGGACAGCTTCTCCGGTTTCTCTTTCAACTTCCTTCCTCGCTCTACCTTCGAAGACACCCCAGAACAACGCCAGACGACATATGAAGAGCTCTGGAGCAGAGGCGACTTTCAGTTCTGGCTCGCGACGTACTTTGATATGCTATTTTCCAAGGAAGCCAACCGGGAAGCGTACAACTTCTGGCGCGATAAGACACGGGCCAAGATCAACGACCCCAAAGTCGCCGATATCCTCGCACCAATTGAACAGCCTCATGCCTTTGGCTGCAAGCGTATCTCACTGGAAAACAAGTACTTCGAGATATACAACAAGCCCAACGTATCCCTTGTCGACATCAGCACCAATGGAACGCCGATCCAAGAGATCACCGAGACGGGCATCAAAACAACCGATAAAGAATACGACTTTGACTTCATTGTCAGCGCAACAGGCTACGACGCCATAACCGGCGGCCTCCGACAGATTGACATTCGGGGTTCAACCGGCGAGAGCCTGAGTGAGTACTGGAAGGATGGCGCAAAGACGTACCTTGGTCTCGCCGTGTCCGGATTTCCCAACATGTTCTTCACCTACGGGCCACAAGCCCCCACCGCACTATGCAATGGCCCGACATGTGCCGAGCTACAAGGAGACTGGATCCTGAAGACGATGAACCATATGAGAGAGAAGTCGCTCAAGAAGATCGACGTCCAGAAGGAGAGCGAAGAAGAATACAAGGAACTCATTTGGAAGCTTGCCAATGCTTCGCTCTTGCCCGAGGTTGACTCGGTAAGTCAACCCTCCGTACGTGTTGTCCACGTACGGTCACAATACTGATAACTTGACAGTGGTATATGGGCACCAACATCCCCGGTAAGCCGAGGGAGCCCTTGATCTATCTTGGTGGCGTTCAAACGTATTACAAGACTATCAACGAGACTGCTGCAAACGGGTATACTGGGTTTAGTTTGTCGTAGGAGTAGTGACGTATGTAGTGAGAAGGCAGATAGATTGATAACGAAATGTTCTTTGTAAGAGAAAGAAAGAATAGCCTGGATACTTATATTGTGAGATTAGTCCGGGCTGGAATAGATACAGCAGCAGTAGTTGTTCTATCAAGAAACAAAAATCAGCAAACGCTACGGTCTAACCAGATCTACCCCCTTCAATAACTTCAAATCCTTATACCCTGCCACCTTGACGTCATCGCACCTCTTCCGATACCCTGGTGCCGGCCCGTTATACCTCGCAATGGTTCTCTTTTGCTTTCCCTTCACGTTCTTATTTACGCCCGTCATCCAGCTATCTACTTCATTAGATAAAAGCCCCTTTGCACAGTCATGCACATGCTCTGTCCAGCGCTGTACCCCCTCTTCCGTACACTGGGCCGTCACAATGCCCTCTTTGACGCAATGCTCGATCAACTCAGCTACCCAGCCTACGGCGTATTCGATACTTCGCGGGATGTTACCGAACATCTGATGCGGCCCCATGATCATGAACATGTTAGGGAAGCCAAGAACGGTCAAGCCTAGGTAGGTTTGGATCCCGTCGCTCCACTCATCAGTCAACTTCTTACCGCCAATACCGCGAAAATCTACGGCGGCGAAGGAGCCTGTTACGGCATCGAAACCGGTTGCGTAGATGATAATGTCAAATTCGAAGTCCTCGTCTTGAGTCTTGATACCCGATTCCGTTATGCGTACGATCGGGTTCTCGTTGATATCTACGAGCTTGACGTTGGGCTGGTTGAAGGCTTCGTAGTACCCGCCTTCCAAAGGTACTCTGCGCGTGCCAAAGCCGTGGTTTTTCGGGATAAGCTTCTCGGCAATGACTGGGTCGTTGACGCGTTGTCTGATTTTATTTGCAACGAAGGTGCTGAAGAGCTCATTAGCTTCGCGATTCGTTCCCAGGTCGGCGAAGTTCTTCAGCCATTTCGAGAAACCGGCTTGCGAATAGATCTCCTCGTAGTGCTTCTCTCGCTCCTCTGGCGTGACATCAAACGTCTTTCTCGTATCAGATTGGTGGATGAAACACGCATAACTATCCAGACAGTTTTGAAATATGGTGGGGTATTGCTTCCGGATTTCCTCCATTTCCTCGCGTGTAATTTTTGTGTTACGGAGTGGGGCTGTCCAGTTTGGTGTTCGTTGGAAGACGGTTAATGTGCCGACTGTCTTCTTAATCTCTTGAATGGTTTGAATGGCCGTTGCACCTGTTCCAATTATGCCGACGCGCTTTCCATTGAGGGTACCTTCTTCCTGTGGCCATCGCGATGTGTGAAAAGCCGGCCCCTTGAAATCATGAACCCCGGGGATGGCTGGAAGAGTGGATTTATTCAAGATTCCCATTGCTGTAATCACGAATCTGGACGTGTAAGTCTTCCCTGTGGCATCCGTGAGAATCCATGAGTTTGAATCTTCCCGCCAGTGTGCAGATGTAATGGAAGTGTTGAACTGCATATCGCGCTTCAGATCGAACTTTTTGGCAAAATATTGGCAGTACCGAAGGGTTTCGGCCTGGCCAGCGAAATGCTCTGTCCAGTCCCATTCATCGAGTAACTCCTGGGAAAAGGAAAAGATGTAGGAGTACGATTCCGAATCAAATCTGGCACCAGGGTATTTGTTCCTGTTTTCTGTCAGTCTTCTAAGATTTCGATAGAAGGCTTGGGGGACATACCAAAACCATGTTCCTCCTTCCCCGGACCCAGTCTCAAATACTCGAGTTTTCAGGCCGAGTTCCCGCATGCGTAACAATGAATACATGCCGCTTTGACCTGCTCCAATGATAAGAACATCGTAGTCTAGCGATGAGTCCAGCTTCGCCGGTGGTGCTGTGTTGAGTAGGCCAACCATGATGAAGAACCCCAGAATGTGTGTGTGGAAATGAGCTCGACAACTCTCTTGCTATGAACGTAACGACAAATCTATAGCTTATCTGAACAACATTGGCCATGCAGCCTGTTGTTCCGAAGTTCCGACTGCCGTTTGGGTCTCGTTCTATCGTCTGCCATTTTCCCCGTAACCGTGGCAGCGGATTTTGCGGAGACACCGGCAGCCCACTTTAGGAATGCCGTGTAAGCCGAAGTGCGGGGTCGGACACGCCCTCCGACTCAAGCTAGTCCCTGCCGAAAATATCGCACCATCAATGCTGGCAGACGCGGCCCATGCGTGGATGGGAGATTTAGCGGATATCAAGCTTGGTATTGAGTAAGCATCTACGTAGGCTTGAATTTGATGCTGCAACCTTCGAAGGGGTAGAGTCTGTCACGTGGGAAACAAACACAGGACGCTACACGCAGACTGTGATTCTCACACTACGCCTTGTTCCTTCCAGTACGTCTCCATATCACGAAAAAAAGCCCACTTTAATGATTTACCCCATCCTTTCGATTTCCAACGGTTCAGGCTCTCGGGAAAATGATCCACTCCGTCTCTTACCGTGGAATCGTGTGCGATGATGACAAAAATATCCTCGTTGCAATCTAGTTCTTGCAGCCAGCTCATCGTATTCTTTGCAAGGGGGATATCGTGCCCAAATGTCATATCGTAAACCGTGTCACTTGACTTCCTTCCTCGCGAACTCTGGAGATCATCAAAAGCACTTCCGGGACAAAACGGTATATCAGGATGGGAGTGGTTACATGGATGCGGTACTATGGATTTGGGCACTGGAAGGTGTTGGGAGGGTCGAAAGATACCAGCATAGTGACAAATGTCTCCTCCCATCAGTACGAAAGTGTCTCGTTCAGTTCCTGTCGTGGTTCTCGCTAGTCCGCATAGATGTCCGATCGCATGACCCGGACTGTCAAGCAGATAGAAGCTCCCATCACCGAAGTAATCGTATGCAGGGAACTGGCCGATCTTGAGCTCTCCGTCAAACGTGATTTCGCGAAGAACTCGATTGGCATAGTCCGTCTCTTGAATGGGCGAGTCGGGATTTGCGGGATACCCAGGTAGCATCGCATCCTTGAAGCCTTGGCCAACGACCAAGTCGACGTGGTGGGGAAAAGATGACGGATCTCCAATGTGATCCCAGTGCCAATGGCTCCATATGACTGCTTCGATGTCTTCCAGATTCACTCCCTCCTCTTCAAGAATGTCTACGACGTTCTTGGATACTTGAATGTCATAATTTGTAGTCGGTAAGTACTCGGTGATCTTCTTGGAGTAGTGTTGGTGGTCTTTCCGAATGCCTAAGTCGAACACAATTTTCCGCCCCGAGGGATGTTCCACGAAGAAAGAGAAAGACGGAGATGTTTTGAATTGCTCTAGCCCTGGAACTGGCGGGGCCATGAACCGATGAATTTGCGCGGGCCCGAAGTTGACTGGGTTAATGAGGCTGACTCTGACCGTCTTGTCGCTGGCTGGAATTGCAAGAGCCGGTGTTGACGGCATGGTGAACGATACAGATCAGAAGCGGATAACAACGACGGGTAAGAGCAGTGATCGGATTGGCAAGGCGGTGATGTGTACATGGGTAGAGGGTTTCGAAGAAGTGCCCTATTACAAAGCACTCCGTTGCAACCCCAGACTCCACCATCCTTGTCCCCAGCTTCTCGCTTAACGTCATCCACAAAATTCCAACATGCAAAGGACCAGAAGAACAGTCGCCGTCTATGCCACTGCTCGTATCCGCCGGCGATAATAATATTAGTCGGATTCAATCCACGCCCTCACAAGCATCCACCTTTCCCTGGAATTACTGTCCTTGCAGACGAATGACCCGAGACGGTGGGTGGGGGCAGGTCCGCTTTGAACATCCGGCAATCCCAATCGAGGTTAACCTAGCGCGACGAGCGAGTCATGTCATGCTCACTCCTTCCACACGAGAACCCTAAATCGGCTACTGACTTGTCCGCAAACTTGTCGACGTCCGGAGCGCCTGGGCAGAAAATTTAACTTCATTACGGAACTTGCTCACCCCGCCATGTGGCCTTTCCGCGTCCTCCGCTCTCCGCAATCTCCCCCAGAATGTCGGCTTGCCAAGATGGCTCGACCTGAGCGTCGTGCGCAGGGGTGAACCGAAAACCTGGTACTATATAGTGTGCCCCCCTGCGTCTTGAGTTCACGCAAAGGCATAGGTACATCAATTCATACTTCTGAATTGCACCCTCACTGTCAATTCATCATGTCCCACAATGACAAGTCTTCGGAGATTCAATCAGAGGTGGTGCAGAGTCCCGGGGTTGATGTCGAAGAGGGAAACAAGCTCACGACCATCGACACCGTCCATCAGGATGAGGCCCTCAAAGTCTTAACCGCCTATTCTGGCGAACAGACATGGTCAGACAAGGAAGAGAGCCAGGTGCGACGAATTATCGACTTTAGACTCATGCCGGTATTGTGCATCACCTATGGGCTGCAATACTACGACAAAGCCATGCTCTCGCAGGCGGTACGTTCGTCCAAGTAATTCACTCATTCCATCACAACTGATTAGTCTGTAGGCCCTATTCGGACTACGAACTGATCTGCAATTGTTGAAGGGAAATCGCTACTCCTTCTCTGCAGCCATCTTCTACCTGGGCTTCATCGTCGGCGCTTATCCAGCTATGGTACTTGCCCAAAGGTTTCCCATTGAACGCGTGGCTTCCTTGATTGTTGTCGTATGGGGCGTCTGTTTGGTCCTCACAACGGTCTGCCACAACTACCAAGCGCTTTACGCGCAGCGCTTTTTCCTCGGATTTCTAGAAAGTGGCATCAGTCCCATGTTCATGATGATTGTGGTACGTATTTCTCGTCGGAGATTTAAGTGGACACTTAGGACTACCCGCATTGACAAGTCATATAGGGAAGTTTCTACAAGAAGAACGAGCAAGCTTTGAGAATGGGGATCTGGTACTCTTGCACTGGCTACGTGTCAATCTTCAGTCCCCTGATTAACTATGCTTTCGGTCAAGCCAAGGGCCCGCTTCATCCTTGGAAGTACATGTATCTCTTTGCAGGCCTCACCACCATACTATGGGGCATCGCGCTGTGGTTCATCCTTCCACCAGATCCTGTGCGTGCCAAAGGATTCAATGATCGCCAACGATACATTTCGGTTGCCCGTCTTCGAACAAACAACTCGGGGGTCAGGAATATGCATCTGAAGAAGGAACAGATTGTTGAGCTGTTGCTGGATATCAAGTTTTGGCTGGCCTTTTTCATGGCCTTTCTCTCCATGATCGCCAACGGTCCCATTTCAACTTTTGTTCCAATCATCATAAACAGCTTCGGATTTTCTACCCTCAACTCGCTGCTACTCGTCATGCCTGCGGGGGCATATGCAGGCACTATGCAGCTTCTCATTCCCTATCTTTGCTACAAGTACACTAATTTACGAGCTGGCTTGATCTTTGCTTGTCAGGTGGGCACAACGATCGCGGCGTTGCTGCTCTGGCTGTTACCTATTCAGAAGACGGGCGCGCTGCTGTTTGCTTGCTATATCTTGCCAACCACGGGAGCAGGATATGCAGTGCTCATGGGCCTGGCACTCGCCAATACCGCTGGATACACGAAACGTTCAGTAGCTTCTTCAGGCCTTTATATTGGATATTGCCTAGGTGGGTCCGATCCGTCTGGTGTTCTGTGTCATTATTAACGGCAGGGCACAGGAAATTTTGTTGGACCTCTCATTTTCAAACCTGCGAACGCGCCACGATACGTCCCCGCTTTCATCGTCGTCACCATTTCATCCATCGTTGCCGGGCTTCTTGCGCTAGTATATAGAGGGGTTTGTATGTGGGAGAACAAGAAACGCGATCGAACAGGTACTCTGGAAGCATTTGAGAATGCGTATGAGGATGATCTCACAGATAAAAAGGCAAGTACTCGGATGCAAGCTCTCACGACTATTGCCCAACTAACAACCGAACGCAGAATCCCCAATTTCGTTACATATTGTAAATCAAGACGATTTGCATGGAAAACAGCCCACAGTCATTATCGCGGTTATAAAAGGAGTTTCACGCTCTCTTATGGACCTTTGTAGCTTACCATACATATGGTACCTCGCTTGAACTGAACCTGCCTAATCGAAGCGCTAGGATGACGTACCAGTTAGCTGTGAATCACTTGTGTAATAAAACGAATTATACCCGTTCTTGAATTGGTTTTCTTTCTTCGATATGTGATTAATGTGGTCTCCTATCGTAGTTGCACTATACTCGGATGTAACCGGCTCATGACTATATCACATGACGACGCTACTTGGCCTAGTCGGCACGCGTTCCCGATCCAGAGACCCACACCTCACAAGCCTTTCCTCTCCCCACATTCTCCCCAACCTTGACACCCCAATACCCTCCCCGACCCGGCTGATAATCAAATTTACTATTCACAACGAACACGACGGGGAGTGTATGCTTCTTCGCTGAATGTATTCGGACCCACTCAGCACGCGTGCACGTCTGGACATTTTTTGCGACAATTTGCCATTGCTTAGATCGAACGCCGTGGGAGTTGACTTATTCAAGGGTTCAAGGGTTCAAGGCGGACTCGAAGTTTAAGGCATACACCACTCCTGCGACAATCTCGACCCATTGTGTGTGTATGTGTGTGTATGTGTGCGGGTGCCGGCAAAGGCGCAACGTCCATAGGAAACTTTCGCCTCATTCGATATCACTATCGTCGCAATAGTACTATTATCTCTGGCTTCGGTGTCTTCGAGTTATCTACACACACATGTCGTCGGACAATTGGACGCACTTCTCGACGCTTCAATCCAAACGGAAGCGCGCCGAGCTTGTCTGCATCACCTGCCATGCGAAAAAGATCAAATGTGACATCCAAGTACAGAAGAGACAGGGGATACAAAGCTGTACAAACTGTTCAGCCTCGGGTCGGGAATGCCGAATCAGGCCTTCCAAACGCGAGAAGAGACGGAAGGTGACGACTGGCGAGGACAGACCTGAGCCAACGACAGGCCAGACCTCAAACGGAGTGGATGCTCTTCTCGCTGCAGATGCCACGTTTCACGCTCTTGAGGTATCCCACGCTGGAGACAGTTCGACCAACATTGACCCGGGCCTTGAGCATAGTCACCATTCGCCGACGACGTCACTCCAAAACATCCGAGCCCAAGATTTTCAACCAAACCCTTCTCCGAGGAGCACCTTTGCAGTTGCGCAACATCAGTCTCCTGTATCCCAACGTCAGCATAATAGTGTCAGCCATGCGGGAACGACGCCAACACAAATCGGGGATATGGACTCCGGCTTCTTGGGCGTTTACGGCCCTGAAAACCAGCTGGATGCAGACAACCAAGCCTTCGTAGCACAGCTGGAGCACAAGTATCGAACAGATCTGGATCCAGACCTCCAACAAACTTTTACAGATACGTACTTCAATTACTGCTACACATGGTGTCCGGTGCTCGACCGTCACACCCTTTCTTCGGAAATAGCACGCTCACCACTTCTGGCAAATGCGCTCGCCCTGGCGAGCAGCCACATCCAGCCACCATTGCTGCCTCATGATGGACCGGAGGCATATTACAAGCGCGCAAGGACGATCTTCTATGAGGACGAGGAGGCTGATAGTTTGACGAGTCTCAAAGCGTTGTGCTTGTTCTACTGGTGGGCACCACAAGCGCCTTCTAGAGTTCATCGACACTCCAGCTGGTGGTGGACGAGTGTTGTGATCAGGCATGCACAGCAGATGAACATACATCGAGAGCCGTTGATAGATGATGTGCATCGGTATCGAATGGATCTTGGACTGCGGAGGAGGATATGGTGGACTGCGTTTGTGAGTACCCATGCGATGATCGTAACCGATGTGTGTCCTCGTACTTCAACTGGTTTTCCTGACCATCCTGACTATAGGCCCGAGAACGATTGACGGCTCTTTGCCAAAGCAAGCCTGTCATCATTGACCCAAACGACTGTAACATTCAGGAGCCAACGCTGGCAGACTTTCCAAAGGATCCACAGAGTCAACGACAGGGCGAGATATTCATCCACTGGGTGCGCTTATGTGCCATCATTGGCCGCATCGCAAAGGTGCTGTTGCAGTCTGACAAGTCGATTTCCAAGGGATTCCCTAATCATTTGCGTGAAGAGCTCGTGGCTTGGGTGCATTCTCTTCCTCCTCGACTGCGACTTCCCATCGAATCAGCGCGTACCGATTCTTTTGATCGCGACGTTCACCAACTACATCTTTTCTACCTCACCACTATTATTATCATGCATTTAAAACGGTCAGGAGGACACCTACCACAAGCTCTTCCTCCTGCCATCATCGCCGCGTCATGCACAGCGCGTATCCTCAGAGACATTCTCGCCCGTGGCAACTCGCGATTTCTTATGGCGATAACGTGCTGGCATGTTGGAACCGCTTTCATTGCTCTACTCCAGGCATGTCGCATTGACCATCTTGCTACATTTGCAAACGACGATTTAGATATACTCTGCCACACTGTCAAACAACTGCAGCAGATGTGGGCATCTGCAAATGTTATTGCTCAGGGTTTCGATCGGTTACGAAAACCGGGAAGCCACCCGACGCTCCCCGGAACCACTACGCAAGAACATCACCACAATAACGCCTTCGCGCCTTTGGTTGAAGTAGGCAGCGTTCGACGCAGGAGTGGCTCTCTGTCAAACCGTCTCGAAGATGACGATGACGAGGACGACTTCGACTGGTTGCGTTTCTTTCCCTTCGCGACAAAGTCCACCAACGGAATTGTAGAGAGCTTCATAACCGGTAAAGAGCAGGGCACAGCTACGAGAGGCTTTCCGTCACCGAACAATGAGCTCTTCCATGATACCTTGTTAGCACAGTACCAGGATCTCTTTGACCCTTTCACCGACTACACGCTTGGATTCCCAGACTTCATAGTGCCAGACCCTTAGTAATGATCATACGCAAGCGCCCTTCATGCAAAGGGATCGATACTGTGTATTGTATATATAAAATTTCAATCGTCCATTCAAGGTCTATGAACTTCCTGAACGCCGTTCACAGATTGCTGTTTTGCCGGTCCCCGACCTTGAGCCTCCTCCGCCACCTCGACGTACCACGACAGGTCGCTTGACTCATCCATTTCAAATTTGGTAAAACCGTTACCCATGAAACGGAAAGGATTCGCTGTGTTGTATGTGATATCGAAATCCTCGCCTCTAATCTCACTTAAAAGACGGTTAAAAGTATGTGCGCTCCCGCCAAACAGCGCCGTGACTCGTCCGTCGACTCGGCCGCGCTTGTACCAGCTCTTACAACCGCCTGTCCATACAAGCGTCTTATGAATCTCGTCGCCATATCGTACAAACGAGTCTACCACCGAGCGTTTTGGTACGACGAACTTAATGTCCTCTGTGGAGAGCTTCTTGATCCACTTGACGAAGTAATCGCCCGTCCAGTTCAAGCTCTCGACTAAAGACCCGTGGCCACCCAAGCAATTGGGCCCCATCATCATGAAATAGTTCGGGAAGTCGGGCGTCATGACTGAGACGTAGGATTCTGGCTCATCTTCCCACTTCTCACGGAGGTTGACATTGTTCTGGCCGATGAAGGGGTACCGAGGACGATGTGAGACGTCGAAGCCTGTTGCACAAATCACTAGTCGTGGGTCAGTATATTGTCCTTTCAATGCTACGATTGTAGAGATTGACGTACCGACGTCACAATCGAATGTCTTCCCATCAGCAGTCTCTATTCCTGTCTCGGTAATCCTTGTGATTGCGCTATTCGTCAAGTCGCAGTTCTCTCTTAGGAATGATTCCAAGTATCCGGGCCCTGGCGTGATTCTCCGACATCCCAACTCCCATTTCGGAATCAGCATATCGCATAAACGCTTGTCATGATTGAGTTTCTCGGCCATTTGTTCCGATGCCACTTTCATGCCCGCGTCATTGTTCTCACCCTTTAGGAAGATGTAGAACGATTTGTTCGTCCTTGACACGATACCTTTACGGTATTGGTGGTGATAGTCCGGATCCCTGAACTTCTCAATCTCCTCCTGGGTGAAAGCTGGGTTGGGGTCGTCGACGGCGCGTCCAAGGTGCTTCGACGGCGGCGCGCGGTAGTACACCCAAGCAGGTCCGCGGATGAAGTTTTGTACTGTGGTCCCGGGCAGCTTCGCCATCTGTGGCACAATTTGGATTCCGGAAGACCCGTTTCCAATGACTGCGATGCGCTTGTTGCTGTAGTCATACTCGTGGTCCCAGCGTGCGGAATGCGTGACGTGACCCTTGAAATCCTTGAGACCTGGGACGTCGGGCCAGTTCTCGTGGCTATGCAGTCTCATTAGCACGCTTTGTATATCAAGTTAGATTGGCGCAAGGGGAGCTTACACCAGAACACCCTGTCCTGAGATGAGGACGTGGCAGAACTCATCGCGCTGCACTCCCGCGTGCTCAACCGTCACTTTCCATTGTCCGAGTTCCTCTTTCCACACAGCGCCTACCACTTTGGTGTTCAACTGCAGATCACGATCAAGGTTCCACTTCCTCACGATGCGCTTGAAGTAGGCGAGAATTTCGGCGCCGGAAGCGTAAAACCGCGTCCATTCTGGATTGGGATCAAAGGGAAAGGCCTTCACGCGCTCGTCAGCATCTGTTACGCGTAGCTACTGAGAAAAAAAAAAGAATATGCAGGGCCATGTACTTACATATATGTGCGCGGGCACATCGCACTGCACGCCAGGGTAATCATTCACGAGCCACGTTCCACCCACCTCACTATGAGCCTCAAAAATTGTATGCTCAACCATCTCTTGCATCTCAGGGAACCTGTGCTGGAACTTGTGTGCCATCAAAAGGCCGGAGAAGCCCGCACCGATGGTGATGACTTTCAATTTCCGGGGCGTGAAAGCGAATTGCTTATTGAGCTCAAAGGGGTCAAATTCAGCGTCTTTGTGTGTGCCGTTGACGCCATTTGTGCTCGCGGCTTGAGGATGCTTGATTCCGTTCGAAGCACCTTTGATCTGCGGAATTTCTGGTGCAGTATCATCGATAGCGCCTGTGGGGCTGGAGCTTGTGGTCTCCATGATGACTGTCATTATGGGAGAATCGTTGAAAGAAGAACAAACGCGTCTGGGTATCACAAGGAGAGAAAGGTGAAGTTTGGTCGAAGTTCTCAAGCTCCCAAGATACTGATATAAGTTTGCTCGGCGATGCGAACCTGCGTCGCTAGTTTAATGGCCGATGCAAAAACGACGCGTGAGCAGGTGTCTAGACGAGTGGAAAGGGCAACCCGCCGAAATCACATCACCGTGAGCCGACGCAATTGCGCATTCAAACGTAGCCCTCCCACGCTCCGCGCCTACGGTCTCGGAACCGCATTCTGGCACTAGGTAGCCCGGTATCATCGTGCAGGCGTCGGCATAGCGGTATGACAGAGAGGAGTTGCCGGGTGGCCACACCTCGGTAGCTGAGGCGGCATAGCCGCTTTGGGACTACCTAGCGTACTTGCTGAGCGGCTAGCGTCAAGAATTGGTGGAGCAAAACCACCGTTCGTTCCGAACCCCGCGCTCTCCCCTACCATAGTAAGGAGAATGTGGGGTTGGGCACGGTTTACCTCGACCTGAGCACGCTAGGCATGAATGCCAGGAACTCTCTTAGTGTTTCATTCGCCCAGTATTCAGTCTCATAGTGTACGCAGTTTTTTCCTCTACGTCGCAACTTCAGCCTTCTTCTCCGAGCAACGATTCGCAACTACGGTAACCATGCCAATCCCTCGGTACACCTACACCGGCCCTATTGACCACACAACCCCAATCGATGTCTCCAAAGCAAAAGGCAAATCCGTAATCATTACGGGCGGCGCCAATGGCATGGGCGAAACCTGCGTACGTGTCTTCGCTGCCGCCGGCGCAAATGTGACCATCGCCGACGTGAATGAGCGCGGCCATGCCATTGCTGCCGAACTAAACAAAACGCACAACCGTAAATGCGCAGTATTCATCAAGGTCGACATCCGGGACTGGGACCAACAGAAGGCCATGTTCGAATTGGCGAGAAAGACATTTGGCTTCGTGGATGTGGTGATTGCGAATGCGGGGATATCGCGGAGCTCGGGAGATAGTCTTTGGAATTTGGATGATCCAAAGGGGCAGCCGACGAAGCCGGATTTGAACATTGTAGAAGTGAACTTGAGAGGAAGCTTCTATACGTGGAAATTGGCGGTACATTATTTCAGACAGCAGGAGGAGAGCGAGGAGAGGGATAGGTGCTTTATCATCACGGGAAGTATGGTCGGGTGGATAGACTCACCGGTACGTTGTTTCGGCTGGGTGAGCAGCTTCAGCGTGGAACAGGTATACTGATGATTGATTAGGGCAATTGGGAGTATACGGCGACCAAGTACGGGCTTCGTGGCTTCATGCGCACTGCTCGTCGTTCTTCCTGGGAGCAAGGCATCCGCATCAATTATGTTGCGCCCTGTTGGATCAAATCAGCCATTCGGACAAAGGAGTATGAGAACTGGCTTACGGAGCGCGGTATCGAGTTTGGAGAGCAAGAGGACGTGGCGAATTGTATGATGCGCATTGCTACTGATAAGCGTGTGAACGGTACGTGGATAGTCTTCATCTGAAGGTTGCTGTCTATTCAGACGTACTCACTGTGATTAGGCAAATCTTTGATGATTGTGCCCCGAAGTATTGCAAAAGAAGGTTACATGGACATCGACAAGGACGACTACACAGAAGACGACGGACACAATGGATACTTCAAGCGCACCCAGGATACCCAACTAGTCATTATCGAAGACAAGTGGTTGGACGATTATCAAGTGAGGATCTATAAGGAGTAGTACGCCAACAAGAGCAATCGGCTGATTTTGTTCAGGCGCAGGGTAGGAGGGCAGAAGATCTAAGGAAATGACCGAGAGTCTATTATAGGTTGATTGCCAAAAAAAAGTATATAGGATCTCCGTATGCCCGCTTCGTAGGTTGAGTATGCCGTTTCTCTGATATCCAGGGACATGACTGGCAGCAACAACGGTGATTGTACTACCAAAAGATACCATCAGCATGGCATTCTGTATAGAACAATCTGATTTCATCTACAATAACAAGCCTTTCGCTTTTGAACCTGCCACATCTAGTAGCATAAGGGGTTGTCAGAGGCGCATTGCATTTTGCGGCCTGGGAAGCATTTGCTTACCCGAGATAATGTAAGATGAAAGCCAAATTCAACGAGAGAAAAGAAGCGTGGATTCAGTAAGATGAGTTTCACTGATGTCGTTGCCGGCCCGTTACTACTACCTACCTAGTGCGGGGAATGACTGAATGACCCCCGCGTCATCGGCTATGCTACTACCGGCACATCTGCTTCTAGCATAGTGCGGGGAACAGGGTAGGTGGAGACACCGCTAACCTCTAGAACGAAGATAACCAATACATGCTGTAGCTGTTTGCTAGCCAAAAACATATTCCATTGTCGAAATCTCCGCCAAAAGTGCATTTTCCTCCGTCAACTATCACTACCAGAAGGATAATTGAAAGCTAGCACTCTCCGCGATGTCGTACCCTATCCCGTCTACTATGCACGCCTGGAGAAAGCATAAAGGCAACATGGAAGCGGTACGTCTCCCCGTTAGACTATCCTGTCTGTACTTCTTTCCATCATTTCTTCTCCATGCTCCGTATCACGCCTAATCCCTCAGGTCTGGGAAGAAATCCCCGTTCCAGCCACACCCCCGTCTGGCTTCCTCGTCAAGGTTCTCGCTTCAGGCGTCTGCCGCTCAGACTACAACCTCCTCACCAATGAAAAACAACCCTCTTGGTTCCAACCTGCCTTCACTCTCGGCCACGAAGGCTCCGGCACCATCATCGCCATTGGTTCTTCCGTTCCCACTAACTCAGGATTCTCCATCGGTGACAATATCGCACTGCTAGCTGTCCCTGGATGCGGGGAGAAAGCGTGTCCAGAGTGTAGCAGAGACCTGCAGCAGTTATGCGCAACAGCCCACCACTCTGGGATCGGCCAGGACGGCTTCTATGCGCCTTATGCAGCAATTGACGTTCGAGGCGCGGTCAAGATCCCCTCTGGGGTAACCGCCAGCCAGGCAGCTGTGGCGACAGATGCAGTGACTACTGCGTATCACGCCATCCACCGACGGGGTGAGATTAAGAAAGAGGAGGTTGTATTCTTGTTTGGGCTTGGAGGGCTGGGGTTCAACGCGTTGCAAATAATTCGTGCCATTGGAGCACGAGTGCTCGTTAGTGACATCAAACAGGAGAATTTAGAGGGAGCAATTAGGATGGGGGTGGTGAGGGAGGATGTGGTACCGGTGGGAAAAAATGTACAGGACTGGGTGTTGGAAAACGGGTGGGATAGGAAGATCGATGTTGTGGCAGACTTTGTGGGAACGAATCAGACGTTTGAAGATGCGCAGTATATTGGTAGGTTGCCCCAATCTTCATCTGTTTCGGAACTCAAAGGTGTCCTGAACATTATGCTCATATTGGCGTAGTCAGACAGGCCGGTCGAATACTCTGCGTAGGCACGCTTAATCATGAAAACACGGTGCATATGAAAGTTGGTATTCGAAAGAGACTTAGCATCATCTTCTCCTATGGCGGACAGACAAGAGATCTAAAGGAGGCCCTGGACCTAATTGCGCAAGGTGTTCTAGATCCCATTGTTGCCGAAGGAAAAATCGCGGATTTCCCACATATATTGAGAGAGCTCGAGGCGGGGAGGATAACTGGGAGAATAGCGCTATTACACGACTAACTAGGTACCTTAAATTTATTCACTTACTCTTCTTAAAAAGCTTTGTGTTTCTTGCCCCTCTCTATAGAGAAGTAGCTAGAATAAAAGGCTAATCTCTATACCCTTAGCCCTATATAGTATTAGAAGTAACAATATTAACTTAATATTATATTTAAATTAGTCTATATATAGAAAAAACTAGTAAATTTAGGTTAATATTAAATATTATATACTATTAAGTTAATATCTAATATTAATATTTCCTACTAATATTAAATATTATATACTATTAAGTTAATATCTAATATTAATATTTCCTACTAATATTAAATATTATATACTATTAAGTTAAATCTAATATTAAATATTATATACTATTAAGTTAATATCTAATATTAAATATTATATACTATTAAGTTAATATCTAATATTAATATTTCCTACTAAGTATTTTCTATAAATACTTATTTATATAGTTAGAAAGTAGTGTTTATCTTAATAAAGTTTTATTATTTAAATTACTCTATATATATATTATACCTTATAATAAAATAATAAAGTAATATAAAGTATATACTACTTTTTTATATACTTTATTATTTTTAACTAAAAATAAAAAATAACTATATATATATATTATTATATACCTAATTTTAAAAGTATAGTATTTATATTTATACTTTCTATACCTACTTCTCTACTCTCTCTAACCTCTAATAAAGTAATATATAAAATAAAAGTATAGGCGTATAAAGAGGTATCTCTAAAAAGATATATACTAAAGGGAAATAAAGAATCCTAGACTACTCCTTATATATTTAATCTCTATTATTCTTACTATTAGGTACTATTTTAACCTAATTTTTATACTATAGTAGCCTTTATACTTTTACTAAAGATAATAAGTCTATACTTTATAGAAGATCTATTAGAAATATACTAAGAGTTTTATTTAATAACTTTAAGAAAGTAAACTACTTAGAAAGAGCTTCCTTTTAAAAATATACTATAAATAAAGGCTTAATTAAAATAGCTATTTCTTATATATCTTTATTATACTTAGCTAATATCTCTATCTACTACCTTATATATATCTATAATAGTATTTTTTTAATAAAAATATTAGGTACTATACTCCTAGGTAAGAGTATAAATATACTTATACTATTAAACTACTTCTTTATAATATTCTACCTCTTTTCCTAGTTAAAATAGCTAAAGTTAGCTTATAGATTAGAATAATCTTTCTTTTTTATACCTAGTCCTAACTTTTTTTTATATATAACTATAAATAAATACTCTTTTACTAGTATAGTATAATACCTTTCTAGACTATCTAAGCCCTCTACTTATCTATATATTAAGTTCTCTAACTAACTAAGTTCCTTATATAATATATCTATCTTTTATTTATACTTTATTTCCCTAGTAATACTATTAACTTAGTTCTTTTATACCTTAAAAAATATTTAGTAAAATTAGTCCTTATTAACTTCTATAAGGCCTATATAGTCTAGTTATTAATACTTAGTATATTAGAAGAAGACTAGTTAGTACTTTAGGAATAGGCTTAAACTAAGAACCTACTTATTATTATTAATAGACTATATCTAGTTATCTAAGATTATAGCTAGCTTAAATAACTTCTTCTTAAACTATATTTATCTTTTTTAAACTAATAGAATTAATTACTAATCTTATAATACTTCTATTATCTTTACTACTATAGCCTTAAAGATTATTAAGGTTACTATATTAATACCTATACTTAGAAACTTAATAGTAAAGTTTTAATATTAAATCTCTTTATTTATTAAGGTTATAGGGGCCTTTATAATAGGCTAATTAAGAGACTATTACTAAGAATAATTAGGATAAATTTACTACCTATCTTTCCTTAGGGGAAAGAAGGGATTTTATCTTAGTAGGTTCTAGATAAAAGCTAGACTAATTCTAGGCTAACTAGGCCTAGTAATCTAAGCTCTAGCTAAACTCTAAGGCTACTTAGCTAAAGCCTTATTAAACCTTAAAGCTACTTAGCTAAGGCCTTATTTTAGGCGTATACTTATTATAACCCCCCCTCTCTTTAAGGGGAAGTATATATATATAGAATAGCCTTTTTTACTTAAGACTTTATATTCTATAACTTAGGTATTTCCTAAGTAATATCTAAGGTAGCCTTTATAATTATAAGGTTATTTACCTATTTATTATACTTTATATACCTTAATTCCTTATAATATACTTTACTATTCTTATAATTCTAATAGGATTCTATATTTACTAAGGCTATTTATAATCTAAATAGATATATTATTATATAAGCATTTATATAACCTTAGCCCTTATACTAAACCCTTCTACCTAATCTAGATTCTACCTATAGGTATAGTAGTTACTAGCCTTTAATTCCTCTAAATACTATATTTCTTTTATAATTCTAATAGGATTCCCTATATACTAAGGCTATTTATAATTCTTATAGATATTTTATTATATAGATATATATTTAACTTTAGCCTTTATATTAAACCCTTCTACTTAACCTAGACTCTATCTATAAGTATAGTAGTTACTAGCCTTTAATTCCTTTAAATATTATATACTCCCTTAAGATTCTAATATAAACCCTAGTCCTCTAAGACTACTTATAATCTTTTATAGAAAATCTTATTATATAAATTATATTAGAGCCTAGTTTATATAAGGAGCTTAAAATCTTTATATATTATATTTTTACTTACTAAGCTTATTTAATAATACTCTTAGGTAGTAAGTAATCTTATAATAGGCCTTACTTTACTCTTACTTTATTTATTAAGTAAACCTTACTTATAGCTAAACTCTAGGTAACCTCTAGTAATTACTACCTCCTTACTACTAGCTTACTACCTATATAGGCTCTATATAATCTACCTCTAATACTCTTCCCTTTTATTTCTAAAATACTAATATTATTAATATTATTACTATATTTAACCTCTTTAGTACTTTAATAAATAAAGGTAAGGGTTATATAAGTAATCTTTAGTATAAGTAAACTCCTAAGTGCCCTAATAATAATTCCTTATCTTTTAGTTAGCCTTTATACTTAATAGATATAGCTATAAAAAAGCTTAGTGCTAACTTTTAGTGCCTTAAGTATATATACTATATTACTATTAGAGTCTAGTATAATTATATATATAAGAGCTTATACTAAAAGGCTTATAAGTATTACTATAAAAAGGCTTTAAGCTATATACTAGTAGGTCTTATTAGCTAGAATTCCCTTAGGATAGCTTCTAACTTCTCCTAGGCTAAGGGTAATACCTTTTATTATATTAAGTAGCTTATTACTTAGTAAGATACCTATAATAGTAGTGCCTAGAAGTATACTAAGGCTAAGCTAAAAGAGTTTTAGGTTATACTCTAGATCTAGCTATATAATAACTTAGCTACTAAGTATATAGCTTAATAATAAAGTTTACTTAAGAAGAAGGTTATAAGTTACTATAGTTTTAAGTATAAGTTTAGCTATACTATACCTAAGCTTTAGTATAAAGCCTTATTACTAAATATAGTTAGTTAGTATTTACTTTATACTCTTCTAAAGAGGCCTTTATTAATTAAAGAAGTTAATAATAATAATATCTTTAATAACCTTTTAAGCCCTTTACTAGTATCTTACTAATAATTTAGAATATATATAGGTTTAAGCTAAGGTTTATATAAGTTAAAGAGTTATATAATAAAGTTACCTTAGCTATTTATAATAAAGTTTAAAGACTTTAATAAGAATAAGGTATTAGACTTTAATAATAAAGATATACTAGAGGATAGTAGGGGTTAGGATAAAGATTAAGGAGAGGGGGTAGTTAAGTATAGTAGTTTTCTTTTCTATTTCCTAGTTAGGGGGTAGTTAGCTCTAGGTTTAGTAAGCTTACTTACTATTTATCTATTAAGTACTACCCCTAGTATATAGTTTATAAAAATTTAGTTTTTATTTCTTCCTTTCTCTATCTATACTTTATATATAATCTATAACCTTACTATTCCTTAGTCCTAAGAGTAAATTTTTTTAGTAGCTATCCTTTATTATTATAAAGAGGCTTTATAGCTATAAGCTACTTATTTAGTACTTTATTTTCCTTTAGGAATTTAGCTAGTTCCTAAGTAGAAGACTTATATTTTACTTATTATACTAGGTACTTCTTAGCTACTTTCTAACCTTTTTCCTATAAGATAAAGTCTACTATTTATTCTTATTCTCTATCTACCTTAATACTATTAGGCTACTAGTTATTCTAGACTTAGCCTAGTATTAGGTTACTAGATATAAGGTAGAGTTAATCTTTATAGAATATTAGGTTAATTCTAGGTAGAGTATTAAGCTATATATTTCTATTTTCTAGTACTTTTATAACCTTAAACTTTAAATTCTTCTAGTCTAGTTTCTTACTTAGCCTTTTATAGGAAAGTTACTAGCTATATTATAGCTAAACCTAGTCTTCTTTCTAAAGAATTAGAGCTTTTATTCTTTAGTAATTAGTATATTATTTCTATACCTATTAGGCTTTAGCTATTATAGATTATATAAAATCTACTATAGCTTAAAACTTTTCTATTAGTAACCTTACTAACTTCTTTAGATAAGTAGTAGTATAGTATAAGTCCTTATTCTTTTTAGGGAATTAGATTAGATTAACCTTATAACTATATTAGAGGAAGAATAGGCTAACCTTAGTAGATTCTACTACTCTTCTTTTAATTATAATCTAAGTAGTAGGGTATAAGGTAGCCTAGTTATTTTATACCTAGTTTATAAAGGCTTTTAGGTAGGCTTTAATAGTACTATTTATATATTCTATAAAGCTATCTATTTAGGGATAAAATATAGTAGAGAGGTATTACTCTATATATAATATTCTATATAGTTTCTACTAGAAGTCCCTAGTAAACTAAACGCTATAATCTAAAACTATAAAATCTAAAATCTAGTAGTAAGAAATAACCTACTTAATAAACTTCTTTATAACTAACTCTATATCTATTAAGTTAAGTAGGATAAGAGTAATATCCTTAGATAACCTATTAGTAATAACTATTAAGATAGTATATCCTTTACTTAGAGGTAGCCTAGTAATAAAGTCTATTAATAATTCTTTCTAGATTTAATCTAGAACTAGTAGAGGTTTTAAGAGCCCTTATTTTAAGTCTCTCTAAGGCTTAACTCTTTTATAGGTATTATAGTTATAGATATAGTAATAAATATCTATAAATATCCTAGGCTAAAAGAAATCTTATATAAGAATCTTATAAGTATTTTCCTTACCTAAATATCTAATAGGGGTTCTATTATAGGCTTTAGATATTAGCTAAGTTTATAAGGTTTCTAAGTCTAGTACCTATTTTTACTTATAATAGTATAGTTTCTTATTTATAATATTATATTCTAATATAGATATCTTTAGCTTTAACTCTAGTAGGAACTTCCTTTTCTTAAATTCTATTACCTTAAATACTAGGTAGTAGCTAGAATCCTCCTCTACTACTTTTACCTATTCTTTTTTAAGATTACTAATAGTAACTTTATTTTAATAGTTCTCCCCCCTTAGGATCCTAGTTACTATAAGGGTAGTAGAAGGTCCTTTATTATTAGGAGATCTAGCTAGTCTTAGTAGCTAGAAGAACTAACTTTAGATTTATTTATCTTAGTTATTATTAGGGATATCCTTCTCTTAGTAAGAAAGGGTATTAGCTATCTTATTTATAGAACCTAGCTAGTACTTAAATATATAATTAAATAAGCTAAGTAGAGCTAACTAATAGATATATTATTCCTAGAGTAACCTTGCCTTTAAGAAGTATTCTAAGTTCTTATAGTTAGTATAAATCTTAAAAGTCTAGATAGTTTATAGCTCTTTTTACTATTAATTTAAGTACTTAATTATAGCTAGTAGTTCTTTATTATAAATATTATAGTTATATTCTACTAGGGTATACTTTATAGAAAAAAAAGTAACTACTTAAAGTTTACTATTAGTGCCTTACTATAATAGTATACCTCCTAAGGCCTATCTAAAGGCGTTAGTTTCTAGTATAGTTTTAAGGTCTAGGTTAAAATATACTAGTATTAGATCTATATAAAATATAGACTTTAGGTCCTAGAAGGCCTACTTTTATTTAATTCCTTAAATAAACTTAATATCTTTTCTAGTAAGTTTTATTAGTAGTATAGTAATTTAAGAGAAGTTCTAAATAAACTCCTTATAAAAGTTAGTAAATCTAAGGAAGCTCTATATACCCTTAATAGACTTTAGAGATTACTATTCCTTAATAGCTTTTACCTTCTTAAGATCTATAGAGATTCTCTTTTCTACTTTAATTATAAACTCTAAATATTTTATTCTTTTTATATAAAATTTAGATTTCTTAATATCTAACTAAAGTCTAGCTTCTCCTAGCTTATAAATAACTATATATATATATCTCTTATAATCCTATTAAGTTCTATTAGAATAGATAAGAATATTATCTATATAAGCTAAAGTATTAATATTAATATATTCCTATAGGATATAGTTAATATATCTCTAGAAGGTACTTAGGGTATTAGCTAATTTAAAGAGGTAAACTAGCTACTTAAATAGGCTAAATTATATATAAAATATAGTCTTATATTCTTCTTTAGGTATAATCTAGATTTTATAGAAAGCTTATATAATATTAAGCTTAGTAAACTACCTTACTTTACTAATCTAAGAGAGAGTCTTAGAAATTAGAGGGAAAAGGTAGTAGTCTTTTTTAGAAATAGCGTTTAAGGCCTTATAGTTAATATAAAAGTATAGCCTACCTCTAGGCTTCTTTATAAATAAAACTAGGGCTACTATACTTAATTAGCTTACCTTAATAAATCTTTAATCTAGGAGTAAAGTAAGCTTTTTTCTTAGTATAAGTAACTCTTCCTATAATATTCTATAGAGTAGGCCTTAAGGTATTTTAAGTTCTTTTTTATTTACCTTAAGGAGGGGTATAGTATAATTAATACTAGGTTAGTAAGAAGTAAGCTTATCTACCTTTATCTAAAGGAAGTAGTAGAATAAGTTATAAATAAATTAGGGTAATTTCTTTTAAGTAATATCTTTAACTAGTCTAAACTCTAGTACTTTTTAGATATTCTAAAGAGAAGCTAAGAATAACTAAATAGCTTTAAACTCTTATCTCTTTTTCTTACTATACTAAGTATAAGTAAAGTATTTTATAGTAATAATCTTAATAAGATCTAGAGAAAGAGCTTACCTTTCCTAGCTCTTTACCTCTAATCTACTATTACTATCCTTTCTTTTAAGGTAGATAGACTTTAACTAAGATTTAAGCTAAATATAGTACTTATCTATCTAGGGCCTACCTAGGAGTATATTATACTCTTATTAGCCTTTTAGGATATAAGCCTAGAGGTATTCTTAGTATTTCTTAATATCTAAATATAGGTATACTACCTCTATAATCTCCCTAAGCCCTATAGCTATTTCTATTAACTACTAGCTAATCTTTAGTTTCTTTAAGTAAGCTTTCTAGGTAAAGTCTAAGCTAATAAAGGTAAAGGTAAAGTAACTACTATTAATTATAGTAGATCTAAAGGTAGTTTTATTAACTAATATATATACTATAATAGGCTTTCTATCTAGCTATTAGTAATAGAACTTTAGGAAGGACTTTATAGTAGTTCTACTCTTAATACTCCCTTCCCTAAGTTTATAAGGTAAGAGAGTTAGTTTTCTAACTCTTTTTTATTAGAGTATAAGTTATTACTATTAGTACTAGCTTTTATAGAAGTAGTATAGACTTATATTAAATATAAGGCTCTTATAAGCTTATACTTATAAGCTTAGTACTCTTTTCTTTTATAGTAAAAGTAGATATCCTAGGATCTATAATCTTCTAGGACTTTAAGTATAACTTACTTAGCTTTTTTTCTTTTATCCTTATTACTTATATAAGTTTTATAGAGTCTTATCTAGATATCTTTTATAAGATCTCTATAATCTTCCTATATACCTTACCTTCTACTATAATATCTAAGTTTTACTTAGAATATATTCTCTTTAACTCTTTATACTTATTCTTAGAGCTTTTTTAAGGACTATTCCTTTAAAATCTCTATAAAGACTATTTTATTATAAAGGTCCTCTTAGAGCCTAATCTAGAATCTACTCTTTAAAGCTAAAGTATTTTCCTATTTATTAGCCTTATATATTAAATAGTTAAATTCTTAGATATATTCTATAAAGGAAGATTTCCTTTACTAAAAAGTATAGAGTTTATCCTAAGCCTTCTTATCTAAAATTAGGTTTAAATACTAGGTATCTAAGAAGTCTTAGAGTCTACCTAGTCTTTATATAGAACTTTATTCTATATAGGTAATACTTATATAAGCTATATTACCCTTTAGGTAGCTAAATATATATCTCTTAGGGTTATCTATACTACTTTAAGATTATTCTAACCTAATCTTATTTAATACTTAAATCTTCTAGTAATAATAAGCTTTATAATCCTTACTATAAGCTTTTAGGTTAAGGAATTTTATATAATATAGTTAGGCTAGTATAAAGTTAGTAGGTAGAGGAGTTTAGAAGGAGTTTATATAAAGTAAGGCCTAAGATATAGCTATTAAGTTTATATATTCTACTATAGACTTAACTAAGGCTTAAAGCCTCTATACTTTATCTTAAGCTACTAGGTTAAGGGTAACTATTAGTTTAGGATAAATATAGATAGGCGTTTTTCTCTAAGCCTTATCTAAAGGTCTAGTTTTAGTTCCTTTATATTCTAGGGTTTAAAGGGCTTCTATATCTCTTTTAGATAAAAAGTAAGAGATAAGAAGGATTTTCTCTTAAATCTTATTATTAGTAAGATTATATTCTTATAGGTAGTAGGATAATTCTAGTACTACTTCCTCTTCTATATAACTACTATATTTTAACTTTTTTACCTAGTTAGCTAGTACTAGGACTACTATAGGAGTGCTTATATTAGTAGTTATTAATTATACTTTAATTAGGTTATATATATATAGTTTAACTATAGTCTAATAACTCCTAGCCTATCTTTTATATAGTATCTTAAGTAGATTTTTATATTCTACTAGGTAGTATAGATTTACTTAAACTTTCTTACTATACTATAGCTAGAGTTTTCCTTATACTTATATTATAGCCTTATTATAGCTAGAGTTTCCTTTACTTATATTATAATCCTATTTTTCTAAAGTAATTTTAGCCTTATTATAGCTAAAGTTTCCTTTACTTATATTATAATCCTATTTTTCTAAGGTAATTCTAGCCTTATTCTAATAGATACCTCTACTTCTAAACCTATAAAGGTATAGAGAGAGTAAATTTAAATATAATAGGCTAATTAAGAGACTATTACTAAGAATAATTAGGATAAATTTACTACTTATCTTTCTTTAGGGGAAAGAAGGGATTTTATCTTAGTAGGTTCTAGATAAAAGCTAGACTAATTCTAGGCTAACTAGGCCTAGTAATCTAAGCTCTAGCTAAACTTTAAGGCTACTTAGCTAAGGCCTTACTAAACCCTAAGGCTACTTAGCTAAGGCCTTATTCTAGGCGTATACCTATTATAGCCTTTATAGTAGCTTAATCCTAAGAACTTATAATAGTCTAAATAAAGGCTATATATAAAGATATATCCTTCTTTTTCTTTCTATTTACCTATATTATACCCTATTAGAACTAGTATATTCTAAAAGGGTTAGTATACCTTATTATCCTTAGTATACTCTAGAGCGCTCTAGTATATAGATAGAAGTTACCCTTTCTTAGATAGCTCTTTATCTACTATTTTATCCTACCTTTTAAATAGAGCTTATTTAACTAGAATATCCCTCTTATACCTAAAGTCTACCTTATATAATAGTAGACCTATAGCCTTTTAGCTCCCTTCTATAGGCTTTATAGCTAAAAATTAAAGCTAAGTAGTTTATACTAGCTTTTAGTTATTATATAGTATTACTCTAGTTATTAGCTCTTAGCTAAGTCTAATAGTAGTAGTAATAGTATTTCTACTTTCTTTTTACTCTAAAAATATAAAGTTTTGCCTAGGCTAGTTTCTATCCCCTTTATACTTATATAGATAGCTTAGAGTATAGCTAGTTTAAGCTATATCTACTACTACTATATACTATATCTTATACTAATAAAATAAAAGAATATACCTATAGGTTGCCTATTACTATAGAAACCTAGTTATATTATTAATAGCTACCTTACTACCTTACTAGTTTTAGTAATTTACGCTAGTATTATACCTTCTTATACTAGTATTATACCCCCTTACTATAATTTATTACCTATTTTAGTAATTAATCCTTTACTATAATAATACTTTAACCTTAACTTAAGCTTTCTATTAACCTTCTTTATTAAGCTATACTATAGTAGACTTAGATAATAAAGATACTTATAATTATAAGTAACCTATAGCTAGGCGCCTTTCTTAGGCCCTATATAATCCTTTCTCTAAACGCTATAGTAGCTATAAAGGTAAAGAGCTAGAGTAGAGGTAGAAAGATATTAATACTAATATAGAAGGCTAGTAATAAAGTACTTAGATCTAGTATTAGAAGTCTAGCTAGTTTACCCTACCTAATATAAGGTAATAAACTAGGCCTAATTTACGCTAAATTAGGCTTAGTACTATAGTTATATTACTAAACTTAGTATATATAATACCCCTAATTTATAATATTTAACCCTCTTAATTTATTATTATACTATATAAAGAGGCAATTTAATTATCTTTAAAGCTAATAGCTATAAGATATAGTAGGGTAGTAGTAGTAGTTATTATTAAGATAGTAGAGGGCTTAGAGGAGTAAAAATAAAGACTTTTTATTTATAAATATAATATATAAGTACTAAGTAGCTATTATTATAATACTAAAGGATAATAATTATAGTCTCCTTTAAAAAGTCCTTCTAAGGTAGAGCCCCTAGTATATTACTTAGGTAACTACTAAGGTTATTACTCTATATACTAGTATATTATATAGAAGTATTAGTATAAAAAAGTTACTTATATAAAAGCTATTTAGTTTTATCTTATAACTTAGTTTCTAGTATTAGATTTATTAAGATAGTACTTTTATAGATAATTAGGGTTATAATTCTAGGGTTTTTATAATAGAATTTATATAGGATAGTTAAGTAGCTATACTATAATAACTTAAGTATAAGGTTAATATTAACCTCTATATATAGGAAAATATATATAAGCTATTACTTAATAACTATAGTCTAGTACTATAACTAGAGTTAAAGTCTAAAAAAAAAAAAAATTTTTTCTATATTTTATAATAAATATAGACTTATATATAATAGTAAAATATATATAAGTAAAATATAATAGAAATATATTAAAAATTAAGTTTAAAAAATAAAAAATAAAAAGTTTGCTAAGACTTTCTTATTAACTTAGGTTGATAAGAAAGTCTTAGCAAAAAAAATTAATATTTTTTTTTAAACTTTTATTTTTAACTACTCGCTTTAACTACTACCTTTGATTACTGCTTTTAACTACTACCTTTGACTACTGCTCTTGACTACTACTGTTGACTACTACCTTTGACTACTGCTTTTGACTACTACTGTTGACTACTACCTTTGACTACTGCTTTTGACTACCACCTTTGACTACTCGCTTTGACTACCACCTTTGATTACTCGCTTTGACTACCACCTTTGATTACTCGCTTTGACTACTCGCTTTGACTACTACCTTTGACTACTACCTTTGACTACTACTTTTGACTATTACCTTTAACTACTCGCTTTAACTACTACCTTTGACTACTACTGTTGACTACTACCTTTGACTACTGCTTTTGACTACCACCTTTGACTACTCGCTTTGACTACCACCTTTGATTACTCGCTTTGACTACTCGCTTTGACTACTACCTTTGACTACTACCTTTGACTACTACTTTTGACTATTACCTTTAACTACTCGCTTTAACTACTACCTTTGACTACTGCTTTTGACTATTACCTTTAACTACTCGCTTTAACTACTACCTTTGACTACTACTGTTGACTACTACCTTTGACTACTGCTTTTGACTACCACCTTTGACTACTCGCTTTGACTACCACCTTTGATTACTCGCTTTGACTACTGGCCTTGACTACTACCTTTGACTCCTGCCCTTGACTACTCGCTTTGACTACTCGCTTTGACCACTCGCTTTGACTACTCGCTTTGACTACTCGCTTTGACTACTCGCCTTGCCTCCTAGCTTTCGGCTCTATCCTTTAGTTCTACGCTAAAAACCCCATTAAAGTATATATTCACAGTATATAGGCAACAGCATCCTAAGTCTTATATTTACAGCAGGTCATATAGTATAAACCCTTACATTTGAATATAATGCTAGACATTAATAATACAACAGAGTATCAAGTAGTGATATAATTATCATAGAAATGCGGAATAGCAACATGCTCGCAGTGGTCACAGGTTAAACACCAAGAAAATAATCAATATAATGCCCCAAAACTACTCTACTTTTATATGCTACCTATATCCTTAATATAATGTCAGTCCCTACATGCCAGGACGCACGGTGTGACGGGACACTTTTTCTTCCAGATGCTCAGCATGCTCACACCATCTTTAAAAACTGGTAATTTCAGCGTGCGTCAACGCGGTGGCTCTCAACCTTCTATCTCATAAGACGCCGACGACGTGAATCATAGTGTTGACTGTGCTATCGCCTATTCCGTCATTGCCGTACTCTAACCCTCGTCTAATACCCCCTTATCTATTCATAACAGATCATGTTATTCAGAATCTCGGTAGGCCAAAAAGGAAGTTAAAATAGCAAAGTGCAAGACTGCAGCCCTATCAGGTCAAGTTAAGGTGAAGAGTGTGCGTCCCAGCAGTTTCTCCGCGCAAACAGCAAGATCGTCAAAACGCATCTAACCAGCCGTGCGTCTTAAGCGACATTCGGCGGCAGTAGCGTGCTAAGATGTCTGCGAGAGGGTGCGCGCTATAGCTGATAGATGTAGCTTCCGTTAATCACCTGGCCTCAGACAGCTCTTATTTCCGGTTGCGCAGGCCGCTTGATGCAGCTCGCGCCTGCAGCCTGCTTGCATGCACTGCCTCATCAGGGTGCCTTCTCTGCCTCTTAGCAACCATGTCATCCTAATTCCACTACCACAACCATCGTTTGCGTC